>CM061140.1:140506362-140626683 GCA_030789695.1 Scilla litardierei | reverse complement strand
ACTCTGGTTATTTCTATTCACAATACTCCCCTTTATCCAGCCATATGTGTGGACTCTGCTCAAGAGTACTTCGGGATTCTGAGCGTAATAAGAGTCTCACATGGGGTGGATACTTCAGGATCCTGAGTTGGTGAGGTTTGCCTCGTTAAAACCTTTAGCTATGGAAAACCATGTGGGAGAAACCATAGTTAAGGAAAAAAGAGTACAAATGCTCTTTAACTCCCCCTGATTCGTACAAGTGACTCTGCTCATGAATACTTCTGGATTCTGAGCGTCACAGAGGGGTGGATACTTCAGGATCCAGAGTTGATGTGATTTGCCTCGTTAAAACCTTTGGCTATGGAAAACCCAGTGGGAAAAACCATAGCTAAGGGAAAAGAGTACAAATTCCCTCAACTCCCCCTGATCTGTAAAAGCTCTTAGGCTTTCAGATCTATTAGGCTTATCTCATCACTCCTATTTACAACATTCCGAAAATATACATAGATTACAAAGTTATCACAATTAAGCAGCCGCTGAATCCAGAAACTCTGGAGAGGTGTGCTAAGTATCGTCGCCTCTGATGTGGTCTTCAGACTATGTGGTCAGCTCCACAATATCAGCCTCTATCTCAATCGTCACTGGGATGTGATGTACCAGCAGGCGCCCTCAAATACACCATTGGTGTGGTGAGGATCTCGGAATGATAGGATGATGTCGCCTTCATAAATTACTTTGCAGATCTGCAGTAGATGGCCATCCCACTATGGGTACCCGTTCTGTGATTTCGCAGTATAGGGACTGGACCTGAAACCTGCATTTGCATGAACATTGGAGGATGATACTTCATTTTGTAAGTCCGAATCTTTTGACCCTTGGAGGAAGCGCAGAACGCTTAACTCCGGTCTAATGGACCTTTTAGGTGCCAACTATCGCTGGCTAATGAGTTTACTGCAACTGCTGTATCGGGACGCGTGCAGTTAGCCAGGAGTGTTTGATTGTACTGAGATAAGGGACTTTAGGACCAGTTATATCCTCCCCCCTCTTCCAGCGATCGGAAGGGTTGTTTTTGTACATCCGTTAACTATACTACCATAGGTGTAATTTGGATGACAATTGTCCCTTTAATTTCTCAAACGCTCTTCTGGGCGTTTGTAACAGGATTATCTGAGCCATGACTTTATATTTGCCTAGGTCTTTTTATTTCATGTTTAAAAGTCAGGCTTGAACAGATATTTCGGTTTTCTCTTCAGGAGATCCGATGAGATTTTAGTTGTTTACAAATGTGATCTCAAATCCTGCTCTTTGCTTATATGCAAAGACAAACCTCAGTAGGAATCATTGCTTTGTCAAGCGATTCTCTTGGTTGTACATTATTTTTATTGTTTTTCTTCAATAGAATAGACGTCCCGAAGTCTATTCAGACATTTAAGGAAATGTGGGAATTATCTTTACCAAGATGTCCACGAAGGTATGCCGTCACAACATCCAATAACAGCATATCCAAAGTTTTCCTTCGCCAAATTGTAAGGTATTCGTTTTTGATAACTTAGGGAGACTGATGCATCATTTATGAGACATGCTCATTTTGATTTGTTCGATCCCTAGTTTCAGCGAAATTTGCCTTGGGCTATAGGTTGTACCTTATAGCATACGATTTTGTATTTATTTTTCTTATGTGTGCAATACTTTGTTTTATCCACAGGTTTGACACCTTTTGGTGTCTAGACTTCAGGTCAGAACATTTCACGTTTCATAAGTGAGTCCAGCTAATCTTTTATTGCCTCGTTCCACATTTTTGGCCAATCTCTACATTTACATTCAAGCAACAAAGTATGGAACGATAATTTATACACATCATCGCTTTTGCGATGTATATGGCAATATGATACGTGAATATTTTGTCGACAATTTATGTTCTATCTGTCCAACATCTCCCCAGTACGTACAATATTTACTTTCAATTTCACTTTTTCCCGGCAGTTCCTCTGCAGTGGATTCCAGGAAGGGTGAGGGTGTGGACATGAGCTCATTGTCCTGTGGTAGTATTGTCTTAAGGTCTCCAGGAGTTACTATCCTTGGAGCCTGGTGGTCTGCCTCTTTTCTGTTGAGGATCAGCCACTTCTGCTGCTGGTGGGTTGCATCCATTCTCGGTGATGTCAATCCTAGCTGGAGTTTTTGCATCAGGGATGTGTGATCTGACAATCTTCTGGTTATCAGTAAACGAATCCGGTAATCTATGAACTGTGTTCTGGATGTGTAAGATCTTCAGGATCTTATCATCACATTGTTTTGTTACCGGATCGTAGTGGGTCAGACTTTTTGTATCCCACTTTAACATTTGCTTCGCACCAGATTTTCCAGTATCTGGGCCTATTTTGGGAAAACTCGTCTCATCGAAATCACAGTCTTCAAGATGTGCCTTAAATGTGTCCCTTGTTTTGGGGTTATAGGTATCTTATAAGTGAGGGTGAGTCAAACCCTGCATGGATACCTAGGCGACGTTGAGTACCGTTTTGGTCCTCTTTGGTGGTGCAATGGGGATTTAAAACTGCGCAACCGAAGATTCTCAGATGAGAAATGTTCGGTGGCATTCCATATGCAAGTTGCATTGGAGACTCTGACCTCCAGATGGTCTTATTTTCATTTACGATGCAGCATGCAAAATTTGCATGTTCCCATGCATCCGTAGGCAATCGGGATTTAATGGACGTTCAATCCATTGGAGTCTACTTATCAGTGACTCTGTCGACCCTATTTGGGTATGAACATGCGGCACTATGTGTTCATTTTCTATTCCCGTTACTTGGCAGTACTCTTGAAATGACCGGGAGGTATATTTCCCAACATTAACCAGACTTATTTTCTTCATTTAATTGTCTGGGAAATGTGCCCGCAACATGTTTATTTTTGTGCCAATAGCTTTGGAAAAGCTAAGTTGCGGGTCTGTAGTAGACACACATACGAGTGTTCTGAGGATGCATTTGTCAGTACAATGAAGTACCGAAATGGACCACTAGGGGTGGTGGATTTTATCCACATATATCTCCTTGTATTCTTTTTGAGGAAGCGTGGAGATTCTTTTTCAACTTTTCGTGGAGATGGCCTTGCAATTAGTTTCCCTTATAGTAAGGGATGCAAGGGAATTCTCCCTTCTGAAGAATCTTCTGGTTCTTCAAGGCATACCCATAGGATCAGATGCAGTGGATCATTACTGATCCTGGGTGGCCAAATCTTATCATGCTAGAGTAAAAACTCGGCTGATGTTGGGCACTTCAGGTGCTCCGTTTAATTCCGCTTCCTTTCTCCGAATCTTTGTATGGTAGATGCCTGTAAGGCTCTCAAAACGTTCAAGTATGGATTTTACTTCTTTTTCTTGAGACGTTACATACAGTAATTTGTTTTTCATTTACATTTGCTGTTTCCAAATGGAAATCAGTTGAGACAGATATCCATGAAACTTAGAAAGTTTCTTTTGGAATTCGGAGAGATTAGTGCATCCTTTTGATTCTGTGTCATTTGGGGGCAACAGTGTTGCATTCCCTGGATTTTCAATATGGCCCTGATTTTGGGCTTTGTATTGAAAAATCGTATGTGTTTATTGTCTACTAATCATTTATGAGAGCGGTTTCATCTATTTAAAGATGAATCGTTAGGCACATGCATATTCAGATAAACATTTTCATTTATTGTTTACTAAACATTTTCATTCAGAACAAATTACATAATTCAAATGCTCTCATAAATTATTCTCAAAACAAATTGCTAAGATAAAAATAAAGGCTAATCAAGCAAGTCATCATTTTCGAAGTCGTCAGCTGAGAACTTGACTGGAGCATCAAATGTCACTAGGTTTGTTTCAGCTTTATTTTTCTTGTTCTCTTTATACAAATCCTGGAGATACTGCGGAGTTCGGCACACTCTGGACCAGTGGCCTTTCATGCCACAGCTATGGCACTGGTCTTCCCATTCCCTCTTGGGTGGGGGTGCATCATCTCTATTTTTGTTATTTCTGCGCCACGTGAACTTCCGCTTACTATCATTTCTTCGTTGCTGGACTTGGCCCCTAGCTTTTTTGTTCTGTCCCCCTTTCTGTGGGCTTTCTTTTCTTTTGTTGTCTCTCTTCTTTCGAGAAGAAGAGGCGTTAGAGCTTCTGGGATGGGGGCAGTGCTAGATGGGAGCATATTGTGAGTGGTGAGGAGAAGCTCTCTGTTTTGTTCAGCCATGAGTAAACATGACAGCAGCTCAGAATACTTGGTGAACTTGCGTTCACGGTATTGCTGCATTAGTATCGCATCTTTTTCATGGAAGGACGTATACGTCTTTTCCAACATGCGATCTTCTGAGACTTTTTCACCACACAACTTCAGGCGTGAGGTGATGCTAAAAAGTGCTGAGTTGTACTCAGCAATGGACTTAAAGTCCTGCAGTCGCAGGTTCTCCCACTTATATCGTGCGCTTGGGAGTATAACATCTCTCTGATGTTTATACCTGTCCTCAAGGGCAGTCCAAAGCTCAAGTGAATCTTCGACCGTAAGGTATTCAGCCTTTAAGGTCTTGTCCACATGGCGGCGAATATAGATGATGGCTTGCGCCTTCTCTATATCGCTAACATTTTCTTTTTCTGTCACAGCAGTAATGAGGGACTTTGCCCGCAGGTGAAACTTTACATCTAGCTGCCAGCTTAGATAGTTTCTACCTGATGCATCCAGCACTTCGAAATCAACGCTTGCAATTTTAGCCATTTATCTAGCAGAGTACAAACATGCATGAATTAATATTTTAATCAAAGAAAACATTTTCATGCGGAGGCAATATTTAATGAAAGCTAAATGCGTGGATCGGCCAGTCCCACAAGAAAGAGTCCAAAGTCCATACAGTCCAAATTATACAAATTTGCAGCTTTAAAAGGAAAATACAACTTTGGAACCCCAGTGGGTCCCATATGATATCTCCAGCTTCAAATGTGGCCTCCGTCTCCATGGAAATTGGTCTTCTTTCTTTGACATTTACATAAATTCTTCACTACAATTTTTCTCAAAAAGAAAAGAAAAGTGCGGAAAATAAACTGTGGGACTTAAACAGCCGATCAAAAAACCACATTTAGCCATTCATGCAGAAATATTGTGCTCATCAACATTTTCATCAGACATTTTCATCAGACATTTTCATCACAGGCATCACAGGCATTTTATATTCGCAGAGATGGATAAATAATTTAATCACTTAATAATTATTGGACCACTGGGCAACGTCATACACCGTTAGGTTAGGTTACTAACGGCAAAGCGGTCGCATGATCTTCCTAAATATTAAGTTTTAAATATAATGCACAACCACGCATATAATATCCACAAAGTAAGCCTAGTGATGTAAAGCATCTAAAGATGTTTTTTACAGAAAAATCATTACGATGCAAGGGTTGTAATGAGTGGGTTTAATCAATAAAACTGAATCAGAGCCCAAAGTTAACATTTTCGTTGTACAAGGAAAAAGTTTTTTCCTTTTTAAATCATCCCAAATCACCCCCAAAAGTCCACAATAAAATTCTTATAAGCCCGATAATAGCCCCGTAAATTACCGTGATTTTTCACGAATTTATTGGCCCTCAAACGCCCTTTTAAAATTGATTTTTGGCCCAAAAATTTCTTTTAAGGCTTATTTTAGGCCTTTACCCCCTAGTTATCCCCTCTCCCACCCCTTTTTTTCGTAAAAATATAAGGACTGCGGGCTTGAAGCCCGCGGGCCGGCTGCGAGCTTCAGGCCCGCTGCCGTTTTTTTTGGCGTAAAACGGCCTGCGGGCTTTGGGCCCGCAGGAAAGAATTTTTTTTGAGTCACGGCCTGCGGGCCCAAGCCCGCAGCCGGCCTACGGGCTTCGGGCCCGCAGGAAAAAAAGGTTTTTTTTTGGGTGGTGGGCCTGTATTCAGGCCCACTAGGGGTTTTCAGAGGGGGGTCGGCGGCCGCCCCACTGTAGGGGGGTCGGCGGGGGGCGAGGGCCGCCGCCCCCCCCTGCGGGGGGCACGGCGGCGGGGGCCGCCGCCCCCCCCTTCAGGGGGGGAACGACGGGGGCCGCGGCCGCCGCCCCCCCCCTGCAGGGGGGAATGGTGGGGCCCCCCGCAGGGGGCACGGCGGCAGGGGGCGCCGCCCCCTCTTCAGGGGGACGACGGGGCCGGGGCCGCCGACCCCCCGCAGGGGGAACGGCGGGCCCCCCCCGCAGGGGGGCACGGCGGCAGGGGGCCACCGCCCCTCTACAGGAGGGGGCGTGACGGCGCGTGGGGGGGGGGGGGGGGGGGGGGGCGCCGCCCCCCTCTGCAGGAGGGGGCACGACGGCCGCCGCTCCCCCTCTCTGTGGGGGAAGCGGCGCGGGGGGGGGGGGGGGGGGGGGGGGGGGGGGGGGGGGTGGGGGGAAGGCCGCCGGCGAGCAAAATCTAGGGTATAACCCTAAAAATTGGATTTTGGGATAAAAAATACGTCGTTTTCAAGGAGACAATCGATTCCTATAACGATCTTACGAGCTCTAGGGATAGAGCAATCATACGTATGATTAAAAACATCGTTTTTAGTGTTTTTACCTCTATATCCATCCTCCGGATATAGCGACGGTTGCACGAAGCCCTACATGGATGACGACGCTCGATTGAGGAAGCCTAGCACCGCGCTCGTGGATCTCCCGTCTCGCCTTCGCCTTCGCCTTCGCAACAAACGAAAATTTTTTGTGTAAAAGAAAATTTTTAGAGGCTCGTGCTGATAACGTGTTATGAATCAACTATTGGGGGAGGAACCCCCATCCCTTTATTTATAGGCATGGTAGGAGAGTAGAAAGATAGAATACATAGATATGGACGTATCTCTAAGATACCCGCAATCCTAACCGACTCTGGTTATTTCCATTCACAACAGCTTAGAATTTTTTTATTTTTGTTTTTCGAGAGAATTATTGAGCCAGACATCAATGATTGTAATTGTTGGGATCAAATGCGCATCTTGTAAAATTAATTTTTGACCGGGGTATATATATTAGAGCACTCCCAATGGAGAGCTGAATCTGGGCTGAACGGAGGACTTAATCCAAGGATGTTTTTGCTTAAAAAATGGGAGAGAGGGCGAAACAGTGGCTTAAGATTTTAAGCTCCAGTTCAGTCCTACATTCAGCCACTTGCTTAGCTGGCCCATTATCTTTTTATCAAAAGCTGCCAGGATCAGACGTGGTGTTGGTTATTATACACCAGACGTGTTCAGACATGGTGTTGGTTATTATACACCAGACGTGTTGGTTGTTATACACCAGACGTCCGAGTGTTTGGTTGTTACACATGAGACGCCTGCGTCTGATTCTGATGTGATTTTATTTTTAAAAAACCCTACCAGGACCAGACGTTTGGTGATTAGGCAATCATGGAAGCAAAAAAAATATAGGCATATCTAATGTTTGGTGTCGAAACATCAGACGTCTGATATACATGAAAACACACTTGTCTGGTGCACCAATAGTAGATCAGATGCCTGGTGGATATCATCTAGGCGTCTGATTTACTACAGATTTAAAAAAAATTTACGGTTGGATTACTAGACGTCTGATGTCGTGACACCACATGTCTGATAATCCAGACGTTGGAGGCTAATGTGGCAAGCATTCAGCCTCTGTTAAGCCTTCCATTGAATGAGCACATGAGCTGAATTTGACGTGGCATAAATTCAGCCCTATTAGGATTTAATGGTCCAGCCCTCCATTGGGAGTGCTCTTAGTACATGGTTGGCTACCTCATGCAAATTTATCTGCAATTTACTCGAGTATTAATAATAATGCATGTCATTATTAAATGATTATAAATAAAGGCTGAAGACAAAAAACATGGAAACGTAAAGACGATGAAAGAGAAGATGAGAGCTAAGAAAGAGAGAAATAACAATTACTTCTTTGTTAATGGTTCAATAATAAATAACTTGGGAGGTAACAGTTTTTGCCTTTTTAAAGTTGTAAAGAAATTCGTTTTGTCATCCATAGCTAAACAATGTTTTCTTCATCAATATGGTTTTATTAAATACATATTTTTATTGTTAAAATGGTTAAATAATAAGTTAAAATTGTTGTGAAGGGAAAAGTAGGGAAATAGGTGTAGATGGTTAAGAGCCCACATACCCTCATATTTATAGATTTCAATAGTGGGCTGGATACCCAATGGGCCTCATGGGCCTATTCATAACACTTCCCCTTATCCAACCAACATTGAATAAGAGGTGGATTCTACAGGATCCGAGTTAGGATAACTGCCTTGTTAAATAAAGAACAGTTAATCCATAACTTCCCCTGTTCTAGGGATGTGTATAGGGGTGGATACTTCAGGATCCAGAGTCAACGAGGTTGCCTCGTCAAAACCTTGACTACAGAAAACCCTGTGGGAAAAAACCAGTAACCAAGGGAAAAGAGTACAACTCTGCGGTTGACTCCCCCTCATCTGACCAAGCTTCAGGCTTGCAGATTTCCTATGAATCTATACATCAGTCTCTTATGTATCTATGAGTTCATAGTCCTCTCATCCTGACCCAGTTTACATTTACTCACTCTCCTCATCTCAATCTCATATACAAGTTTCTCAAAGATACTAATAGGCAGGGATTTGGTAAGCAAATCCGCCAAGTTATTACATGATTGGATCTTCTGTACCTCAATCTGCTTCTACTTCTGAAGGTCGTGCGTCCAGAAGAATTTGGGGGAGATATGCTTCGTCTTGTCGCCTTTTATGTAGCCGTCCTGTAGCTGGGCTATACATGCTGCATTATCTTCATGAAATGGAGTAGGAGCAAGAACTCCGGTCATCAGGCCGGTGGAGGTGAGGATGTGCTGGATCACAGAGCGTAGCCAGAAACTCTCCTTGCTTGCTTCGTGGATCGCTAGGAGCTCTGAGTGAGTGGATGAGACGATCGTCATGGTCTGCTTTACAGATCTCCAGGATATGGCTGTGCCGCCATAAGTAAACATGTATCATGTCTGAGACTTCTCTGTATGAGGACCGGACCTGTATCATGCATCAGCATAAACAACTAAACTAGTTTATGCCCCTTTCCTGTAGAATAGACCTAAGTCTATGGACCCTTGGAGGTAGCGCAGAAGATGCTTAACTCCGGCCCAGTGCCGCTATGTAGGTGCAGCACTATATCTGGCTAGTAAGTTGACTGCAAATGCTATGCCAGGGCGAGTGCAGTTAGCCAGGTAAAGGAGTGCACCGATAGCACTTAGATAAGGCACTTCGGGGCCTAGTGCTTCATCCCCCTCTTCCAGCGGCCGGAAGGGGTCTTTATGTACATCCAATGATCTGATGACCATTGGAGTGCTGAGGGGGTGGTACTTATCCATCTGAAACTTTTTCAATAAGTTCGATGTGTAAGTTGACTGATGTAACAGGATCCCAGCGTTAAGATGCTCTATTTGAAGACCTAAACAGAACTTTGATTTTCCGAGGTCTTTCATCTCGAAGGTTTCTGTCAAGCTTCTAGAAATCTCTGCGATCTCTTCAGGAGATCCGATGAGATTTAAGTCGTCCACATAGACGGCTATGATTACAAATCCTGTTGCCTTTGCTATTATAAAGATGCAAGGACAGACTGGGTCGTTAGAGAATCCTTGTTTTGCAAGGAAATCGATCAGTCTGTTATACCATATCCTTCCAGATTGTTTTAGACCATATAATGATCTTTGCAGTTTCATTGAGTAGATATCACGTTTTCTCTCTTTTAGTGCTGCAGGCAAAGAATAACCGTCAAGCAATCTCATATAGATGTATCGGTCTAGGTTGCCATATAAGTATGCAGTAACCACGTCCATAAGTTGCATATCTAAACCCTCTTGGCCTGTTAAGCCAATGAGGAATCGGAAGGTGATCGCGTCCATGACCGGGGAGTATGTGGCTTCGAAATCCACCCCTAGACGTTGGGTAAAACCCTGCGCTGCAAGCCTTGCTTTGTAGCGAACGATCTCATTCTGTTCATTTCG
Source organism: Scilla litardierei (assembly GCA_030789695.1). NCBI lineage: Eukaryota > Viridiplantae > Streptophyta > Magnoliopsida > Asparagales > Asparagaceae > Scilla > Scilla litardierei. The sequence goes on along the minus strand of CM061140.1, from coordinate 140,616,713 downwards.
TTTTCTAACAAATACTCATTTAAAACCCACATGTTTTACACCTTTTGGTGTCTGGACTATGGGTCCGAAGACCTTGCATTTGGTGAGTGAATCCAACTCAACTCATATTGCCGCTTTCCACTTTGGCCAATCATCTCTACTTTGACATTCTGTCAGAGAAGGTGGTTCAATATCATCGTCGCAGTACGCGACGTTGATGGCAATATTACACGCAAATGTGTCATCTATGGTTGTGCTCTTTCTGTCCCAATACTCCCCAGTTCGTACATAGTGTATCGAAACTTCATTTTCTCCCGGTTTTTCCTCTTCATGAGAGTTTGGGAGAGATGGGGTAGCAGGGCTTATAATAGCATCCTGTGGTGGTATTTGTTTACCATTGCCAAGGATCTTACTCTTTCGAGGGACTTGGTCCTTGGATCCCGGTGTCGCCCCCTCTTTTTGAGAGGTCCAACCATTTCTGCTGCAGGCGGATTGCATCCATTTTGCGGTATGTCAATCCTAGCTGGAGTGTTAGCAGCAGGGACGTGTGATTTGACAATCTTCTGGTTGTCAGTAAATTTTTCCGGCAAGAGATGGACAGTGTTTTGGAAGTGGAGAATCTTCAGGACCTCCTCCTCACACTGGCTTGTCGGCGGATCAAAGTGACATAATGTCTTTGTATCCCAAGTGATACATTCTGAAGCTTCGGGCTTCTTTGTCTGTGAGCCGAGTCTTGGAAACGATGTTTCATCGAATTCACAGTCTTCTAGACGTGCCTTGAAAACGTCTCCCGTCAGGGGTTCTAGGAATCTAATTATGGAGGGGGTGTCAAACCCAACATAAATGCCTAGGCGACGTTGTGGACCCATCTTTGTCCTTTGTGGTGGTGCTATGGGGACGTATACTGCATAACCAAATATTCTCAAGTGTGAGACAGTTGGTGGGGCTCCAAGTGCTAGTTGCATTGGAGAAGATGACTGACCTCCAGAAGGTCTTAATTTTATTAAAGATGCGGCATACAAAATTGCATGACCCCACGCATTCACTGGCATCTGGGATTGAAGTAATAATGGACGAGCAATATATTGCAATCTCTTAATGAGAGATTCTGCTAACCCATTTTGGGTGTGAACATGAGCTACAGGATGTTCGACTTCAATTCCCTGAGCTTGGCAATAGTCTAGGAAGACTTGTGACGTAAACTCCTCCGCATTGTCCAAACGAAATTTTTTTATCTGGTAGTTGGGGAAGTGGACCTGTAACTTGATTATCTGAGTTAAAATCTTAGACAGTGCTAGGTTACGGGTGGACAGTAGACACACATGTGACCACTTAGTATATGCGTCTATCAGGACCATAAAGTACCTGAACGGACCACTTGATGGGTGTATTGGCCCACAAATGTCTCCGTGGATTTTTTCCAGAAAGCTTGGGGACTCCACGTCCACTTTCAGTGGAGAGGGTCTCGTAATCAGTTTATCCTTGTAACAGGGCGGACAAGGGAATTTGCCTTTTTGAAGAATCTCCAGGTTCTTCAAGTCTATACCCCTGGAGCTTTTTATGATGCGGTACATCATAACAGAGCCAGGGTGTCCCAGTCTACTGTGCCAGAGTTGGAATTCTGGTGTTTGGGGGCACTGCAGGTGCTCCGCCATGGATGTTTTTGGAGTTTGTATACTTGTTTGGTAGAGTCCCGAAGGGAGTCCTTTGAAACGTTCCAAAATGGTTTTTGAACCATTTGTAAGAGACATTACAAGCAAGTATTCCCTTTTATCTTCCTCGACCGTCTCTAAGTGATATCTGTTTAAACGGATATCTTTAAAGCTTAGGAGGTTTCGGATAGATTTAGGGGAGTATAACGCATTTTAAGTGTGATTTGTGTGTTACCGGGGAGCAATATGATTGCTTCCCCTGATCCTTCGATTATGTTAACTGGTCCTGAGATTGTTCTCAGTGGACCAGAATAGCTACTTATGCTCGTGAAGTAGTCTATGTTTTGAAGGATCGAGTGCGTCGATGCACTGTCCACTAGGCAGATTAATTCCATATCTATATAAAGAAAGACATTCAAGCAGTAAATAATATGAAAAGAAAAGATCTACTTTCATAAAAAGAATTGCTCAAAGGAAATGTTTTGACATGGAATAAAGAAAAACTAGGTACTATGCTGAAAAGGAAGATACATTGCTTGCATAAAAATGGTCCATAACTAGAGAGTGTCATCTCCCATGAAATCTTCAGGAGTCCATGAGGTCTCTGGCAAAGCTGCGCTCTCAATCAGGTTTGTCTCAGCTCGAGGCTTGAGGCTTGCCTGGTAGAGGTCCTGGAGGTGTTTCGGGGTGCGGCAGATTCTGGACCAGTGGCCCGTCATTCCGCATTTGGAGCACTTGTCCTCCCAGTCTTTCTTGGGAGTGCCACCTTTGTTGGACATCCTCTTTTGCTTCTTTTCCACGAACTTCTGGTTCTGAGGAGGAGCTGGGGGAGTGGCCTTCTTCCGCTGCTTTTGTTCTTTCCATTTCTGGAATTTCGCCTTTTTGTCCATCTTCTTCTTCTGGGAAGACTGGAAGTGTGCCTCTGCAGGAGGTGGCAGTGGAGCGGAGCCAGGAGGGCGCAGGTTGTGAGTGGCAACCAACAGGTCTCTGTTCTGTTCAGCCATAAGCAGGCATGAAAGCAGATCAGAGTACTTCGTGAACTTCCTCTCACGGTATTGTTGCATAAGGATCATGTCCTTCTCATGGAAAGACGTGAACGTCTTTTCCAGCAACATTTTCTCCGTCACCGTTTCACCGCACAACTTCAGGCGTGAGGTGATACGGAAGAGTGCTGAGTTGTACTCCGCTACGGATTTGTAATCCTGTATGCGGAGATGAGTTCACTCGTACTGCGCACGGGGGAGTATGACATCTCTCTGATGCCTGTACCTCTCCTCGAGTGCGTCCCACAGCTCGTAAGGATCCTCTACAGTGAGGTACTCGTCCTTCAGGGTCGAGTCTAAATGTTTCCTGATATAGATAATGGCTTTCGCCTTTAGTATATCAGAAACTTCCTCTGTATGAGGGGCTTCTTTTGAAGCATCCTTGTCGGCTGAGGCAGTACTTGTTGTTGCCTTCTCAGTCGTTGTGAGACTGAAACCATGAGAGCGCAGATGGAACTTCAGGTCCAACTGCCAACTCAGGTAGTTTGACCCATCGGCCTTCAGGACCGAAAAGTCGACATTCGCAAGTCTGGCCATTGAATGATCTAGCAATATATAAAAACAGCATGGATCATTTAACTGAGTAAAAATAGACATCCACGCATGTAATTTAAACATTTGTCATAACATGGATCTATTAAAGGAATTTTAACATGCATGCTTTTTGACGGTTTCATAATGTGAATAATTAACAAAAGTTAACATCCACGCATGCTTTTTTTGACAGTTTCATTGTAACATTAACATGGTATGAAAATAATTAACATCCACGCAATTAATGTATAAGCAATGAAAAAATAAATTTAGGACTATGGGGATCAGCCAACCGACACCGAAAAGAAAAAGACAGTCCGAAAATTACATCAAAAGTTGCATGAAAGAATAAGTACAACTCGGGAACTTCAGAGAGAAGCCCCTTTCATCTTTGTGCATACGCCTTCATCTCCTTTTTGGTGTCTGCCGGTCTTCTTTTTACATTTATAACCTCACTTACAAATTTCTCTCAAAAGAAAAAAAATTGCAGGAAATTAAAGGTGTCGGAAACCTGGCTGATCCCTAAAAACATAGCCTAATTGCACATCCACGCAGATAATATATTGAAAACATACAACCACGCAGATAATCATATCACAGGCATGTAAAGATTAATTAAATAATCTAAATAGTGTGTGACGTGCTAAAATTGTTTTTTGAAAAAAAAACTGTTTACCTTTGATCCGTATATTTTTAATGTTTTGTTTACCGCTTTAAACCCTTTTAATAAGGTTTCTTTAATTATTTTGGGCTTTTAGGGCCAAAAATAAAAAAAGAAAAATTGTTTGTGTAAATGGGCTAATTTTCGGGCTTTTTGGGCCATGAAAACAACCCATTAGGGTTAATTGGGCCTCCCCCGAAAAATTGGCCCGTTTAGGGTTAGGGTTTCCGAAAAACCCTAGGGGGGCCGCGGCGTGTCGCCGCGACGGCTGGCCGCGACTGCGGGCCGCGGCCGCCGTGGCGGCGATGGGCCGCGGCCTGCAGGCCGCGTCACGGGGCCGCGGCCGCCGGCTGCGGCTGCTGACCGCGGCCTATGGCCGCGGCGTATTTTTGCCGCCGGCGGCGCTTGTGAAGCGCCGCCGTTTCGCCCTACGGGCGTGCGGATTTTTGGATCAAGGTCGGGGGTAAAAAACGGATTTTTCAAGCATTTAGATCGCTAAAAAACTGATTTTTATTGTTTTTAGACATGCGGATCTAAATAAAAATGTGATTTTTACCGTGTTTTAAACTTTTTGATCCTAAAACATGCAGATCTAACGTGAAAGCAAGTTTAGATCTAAAAAGTTTTGATTTTTACCTCTAGATTCGACAAGGGAATCTAGTCGACGGTTGGTGAAGGATGCCCTTTTCGCTCCCCGTTGAGAAGATTACGATCTTCTTGAAACTGAGCGATTGATGGATCTCCTTCTTCGCGAGCCGCCGTCTCCTCCAACGAGCGTGATCGTGCTGATAACGTGTTGTGAAGGGAAAAGTAGGGAAATAGGTGTAGAGGGTTAAGAGCCCCCTACCCTCATATTTATAGCTTTCAATAGTGGGCTGGATACCCAATGTGCCTCATGGGCCTATTCATAACAAAAATTTAATTTTCATTCTTTGTCACATTTTTTAACTAAATTTGTGTTAGAATAATCTAGAAGTATTTTCTTATAATTTCTTTAAGAAAAATTTATTTCATGTGTTATTTTTTGCTTATTTTTCAACTAAAAAATATTTCTAAAAAGATCAAGTGATTCGACTAAGGGTCCGTTCTTTTCTCGGAAAGTATGGGCAAATTCTACCAATTAACACTATTCACGCACTATTTCACAAGAATCCAAGCTGATCATTCTTTGGTCTGTTCTTTTTCAATCACGCGTTGATTGGAAAGTTTGCTGAGCTGGCGTGGTTTTTGGAGATTTTTGTTTTCCCCGCAAAAAGGGAGAAAACACGGGAATCTGGGTTTGTGTGGGCCCGGTTTCCACGGCAATCACGTATTCTCACCTTCTCTCACCTCTATTCTTAATAAAATATATTATGTTAACAAAAGCAATTCATTTGAGTGGGGCCCACAGCCAACAATGTTTGAATGAGGCAGGAAATAGTTTACTAATTATTAATTAATTAGCTTAATAATTATTTAGTTTAGCTTAAATTATTTAGTGGACCCCACACCACTTTCTACCTCCAATTTTTTTCAACCAAACGAACACACTACACGAAGTGGACCCCACCTCAACTTTCCAACTTCACAATCCAATCCTACTTTCCAACAAAAGAACACACTACACACCAATTTCTCTCTCATCAGATTCCACACTTTCTCAACTTTCCCAATTATACTTTCCTACAAAAAAACAGGCCCTAAGGTCTTTGAGTATTAAGGGCCTGTTCTTTTGTAGGAAAGTATAAATTGGGAAAGTTGAGAGTTGTGGAATCTGATGAGAGAGAAAATTGGGTTTGAAAGTTGGTTGTGGGACCCGTAGCAACTTTCTTGTGTATGTGTGTTCTTTTGGGTTTGAAGAAAGTGAGACGTGTGGTCCATTTTTGTTAAAATAAATAATTAATTATTACTAAAATAAGCCCCTGATGTTTAATTATGAATTAAAAAACAAAAAAAAACCAAAACCAACTGAATGGCCTCGCGCAGAGAGAGAATGGAGGGTCCCACAGGGTTGGAATCATGTGTAATCCCCGCATTTTGCGGGGGTTGTTCGCGTCCAAACTTTCCAAGCCACGTCGACGTTCCCATCCTCGGAATTTTTTGGCAAAAGAACATGAATTAGGAAAGTAGATGAAAGCTGAGAAGATGGGATGGTAAACAGTGATTTTTTGGAGGAATCTCTCCGACAAGCAACGGACAGAACATGCCCTAAGTGACCGCGGTTCGTACTTTATGCCATGTGCCCGTGAGGGCTATTCATCCCAAATTTGTCCACACATTTACGAAACTAGAACTTCGTTTAACTTGAAACAAAAATAAAAGATTGTAATTGTTGTAAATAGGTAATATCAAGTTGGTGGGGATCACGGATTATCTTATAGATAAGACCGTATCTATTGTAGCTTATCTGTGTACGCTCCTCTAATGCTATAGATAAAGAGTTGTGGGTTACTCCCCCAGATGATGATTCATAACATGTTATCAACACGAGACTCTAAATAAAAATTTCCACACAAAATCGATCGTTGCGAAAGCGAAGGAAGGCGTGAGATCCACACGCGTGGCGTCATCCACATCAAACGAGCGTCGTCATCCGCGTAGGCTTCGTTCAAACGTTGCTATATCCGGAGGACGGATATAGAGGAAAATCTTGCTTAAAAAGTAATTTTTATCATGCGCATGATAACTTTATCTACAGATCTCGCAAGATCGGAGTTGAAATATGGATAATCTCCTAAATCGACAATGTTTATCGTCCAAAAATCATGTTTTTACATGTTTTAAATTAGAAATTAATTTGAAAAACACCCCCGAATCCAACACCCCGCCTGAAGCAGAGGGGGGCGCTAAGTACGCCTCCGGATAAGACCCCCCTCCCCCTGGCCTGTAGCGGAGGGGGCGCGCGGATTAGACCCCCCGCCGGTAGTGGAGGGGGCGCCGCGCGCATCGCTGGATTCGAACCACCCCGGTCTGTAGCGGAGGGGGGCGTCGCCGTGTCGCCGGATTTGAACCCCCTTTAGCAGAGGGGGGCGCCGCCGCATCGTTGGTTTCGAACCCCCCGGCCTGTAGCGGAGGGGGGAACCGCCGCGTCGTCGCACCACCGCATCGTTGGTTTCGAATCCCCCAGCCTATAGCAGAGGGGGGCACCGCCGCGCCGCCGTCTTGCCCCTAACAAAACCCATCCTCGCCCCTCTCGCCCTCCCCCCTCCTCTCTCGCTACAGATGGGCCGCAAGCCCATCTCAAGAGGAAGAAAAAAATGAACGTGGGCTTGAAGCCCACATGACATGTGCGGGCTTCTGCCCCCGCACAAAAAAAATAAAACAGAGAAAAGAAAATAGGGGTTTTGGGGGCTAAAATAGATTAAAAAGGCTTATTGGGGACCTAAAACTTCATGAAAATCATGATAAAATATGGGAGATTAATGAGACTTTAAAGGGACATTTGAGGACATTTGGGGATCAATTGGGGAATAATTTATAAGGAAAACTTCTTCCTTTCAAGAAGAACATGTTATTATTTGGGCTCTTTCCAACCTTTTTTGAATAATCCCAACTAGCACAACCTTTGCATTATTTGATACCTTTGCAGGATCATAATTATATGCTATACATCATTTTAATGGCTTATTCTGTGGATAAACTGATATTTGGTTGTGCAATATTAAACTTAATAATTAGGAAGATCCCACGGCCGCTCTGCCATTAGTCACCTAACCTAACGGTGTATGACGTTGCCTAATGGTCCAATAATTATTAAGTAATTAAATTGTTTATCCTTATGTGAATATAATGTTGTTTTCTGTGCTTCAAATCCGATGGTGCATGTTTCCCAGTTGACTCAGTCGAGTAAAAGGCTACTCGGTCGAGCAGCAAGCTACTCGACCAAGCAGCATGAAGACTCTGACAAACCGAGCAGATAGAGAGCTTGAGGAAGTTTTCCATTTGGCTCGGTGACTCCTATTCGGTCGAGTAGGAGGCTACTCGACCGAGCAGCATGAAGACTCTGTTTGCCCGAGCAGCCCAAGGGCATTCCGTTTGAAGAGGGTTACTGACACTCGGGTCGAGTAGCTATGCTACTCGACGGAGTTAACTCGCTGTTTCCAGCGATTATTTTAGGGCGTGTCAGCTCGACCAAGCAGGTCAAGCTGACAGCCGACTTGGGCCGAGCAGCGCTCGGGGCCAAGCAGAAAACCTACGGTTGGATTGGTTTTTCGGATTTGTTTTGGATTTCTATTTAAACCTAACTATTGTTTTAGATTAGGCCAAGCCTCCTATTAGATTAAGAGAGTTTTTGAAAGCCTCTTGCTACCCCCACTGGAGATTGGAGAGAGTGTTATGGTTTGTGTTCTTGAGAGAAAGGTTTAGTTTTTTCCTTCTCATCTTCTTCCATTGATTTCTTCCTCTTGAGTGGATTCGTGAGGGCCTGTTTCGTTTAACAAGTTATTACTCACGCGTGAGAAAGCGAGTTTGTAACCCTAATTGTTTGGATCTCTCTACTAGTGGAATCGCCTCAGATCAGATTGCTGGATGTAGGTTGTTTACAACCGAACCAGTGTAAATTCTCTTGTGTCTGGGATTGACTTATTTGTTGCTGTGATTCGTTTGCAACCTTCTATTGCAAGGTCATTTGAGAATTTTGCTGGGTCTTTGGGATTAGATTTTTGCTAGCTCTATATTTCTGACTAGTTTATTAGGGTTGGTTTCCGCATTGATCCCAAGGTGATTTGGATTTTACCCCAACAAGTGGTATCAGAGCTTGTGGTTTTATTGCAAAGGAAGTTAGTGGCGAAGAAAGATGGTCTCTTTGGCAACTTTGAACATCAAAAAGTTCACCGGCCAGAATGATTTTCGGATTTGGCAGACGAAGGTGAAGAATGTTCTTATGCAGACGGGGTGTTACCAGATCGTATTCGATGTCTCAAATATTGATAAGGAGGTGACTGCATCCGCTAAGGCGGAGATGGAGAGGAAGGCATACATCGCGATTCAGTTGTCGTTATCAGATAATGTTCTGAAGGAAGTCCTGGATGAGGCGACGGCATCTGATATGTGGAAGAATATAGATGGACTATACATGAAGAAATCCTTCACGAGTCGCCTATATTTGCTTCAGCAGCTGTATACTCTCAAGATGAAGTCTGGTTCAGCGGTGAAGGATCACATGGATGAGTTGAACAGGATTGTGCTAGAGTTGCGTGGTATGGATGTGAAGATTGAAGATGAGCAGCAAGCGGTTATCTAGTTGGGCTCATTGCCTGAAGAGTATAATCAGTTTTGTTCGGTCGAGGATTTACAACCAGACTACTCTCACTGTGGAAGAGGTGAAGACGACGCTTCATACTGAGCAACTATCTGGCAAGGTTCAAGGTAGAAATCATGTGAGTAACCGCGAGGAGGCATTGCATGTGAGGGGTCGACAAGAAAGGAGAGGATGCTTCAGTAAGAATAATGACCGCTCCAAGTCGAGACACTCACAGGATATGTTTGTAAACATCACATGCTACAATTGCCACAAGAAGGGTCATTATTCGAACCATTATCCTATCAAGAATAGAAAGAAAGGAAAGGAAACCGAGAAGGATTCTGGTTTGGCATCTTCAGGGATTGATGGTGAGCAGGTGATGTGTCCATATTTTATATCTTTTCATGGAATCATTCCATTGCATTTCATATCATATTCGCATCCAAATCCCGCATTTTCCTACGATATTGCAATTCTAATGCCATATTCGAGTTTCGTAGAGTTTTGTGGATTTTCAGGGATTCTGGAGCGATTCAGGACCAATTTTGGATATGGACACATCCGACATGCCTCTGAGTCAGTTAGCGAAGCTTTACAGAAGTTCGCCGAGTTTTGGAAGCCTATGGGAGGAGTAGAGGAGATTTTTAGGAGCATAGGAGAAGCTGCAAGAAGAAGCTGAGATTTTTCCAGGCGACTCGACCGAGCAGAGCATCTACTCAATCGAGCTGATACACGAGGCAGCTGATTGAAGGCTGATATGCACCCTGTTCGACCAAGCAGTATGGTGACTCGATCGAGCAGCTTCCATTCTTCGAAGCTCAATCAATATCCTGCTCGACCGAGCAGGACTTAAGCAACCGAGTCAGCTGGCGACTCGTCCTAGCAAGGTTCACTCGAGCTGAGCAGACAGAACGGCATTTTCTTGAAGAGGACCGACCCACTGACGGACTCGACCGAGCAAGAGGGCAGCTCGACTGAGCAGCCGACTGAGCAAGCTCCTGCTCGACCGAGCACTGACTCGGTCGACGACAATGAGGGCCATTTTTGGAATATTTCGTGGGCCCGGCTGATGCGTGCAGCTAAGTGAAGTGTGGATCTGGGCGACAGGATTAGGGGAACTCATTTCTTTTGTTATTTGGGGAATTAAGTTAGAGAGAGGAGATTAGAAATGATTTGTAGATCTAAACCTATTTCTGGGGGATTATTGAATTGTTTTTGGAAGATCTATTGCTCTTGCGGTCTGGAATTTACAGAATCTTCCTGGATTATTATTGGTTATTATTCTTTTTCGTCTTCGGCAAGTAAGCTATTCAATTCTCGCTCGATTAATTTGCTACAATGTTTTCTCTTATAAAAATCACATTTTTATTCGTCAAAATCACCACATGTGAGTAGTCTCCTCTAGGGTTGACGGGTTAGCCCTAAGACTTTAGGAGGGAGATGTAGATCTGGATCTCTAGGTTGAATTGGAAATAAAGGGGCGTATTTCGGTCGATCCTTCCGAATCCATAAGATAACTCGTACTGAGATCATGCCCACGGTCTGTGGAATTGATGAGCTTAAGGAGTATCCTTGGGATTTAAACAGGGAAATTAGTGGATCCAACCAAGGCTCGTGACCATACCCGGCTCGTGCCTTGAGGGGATCCACCGACGAACTATACTGCTACATTGACGGCTACTGCCATTGCATCAATGAGAACCACCGAAATACCTCGAAATTCTAACCCACAAGAGTGGTATGAATTGAGAGACTAATCCCCTAAACCTAATGCAACGTAAGGATCCCATTCCAACATCGATCTCCGACAGTCTTAACTGTGATCCCTAAGACCCTAGTTTTCTTTATTATCAAGCCAACAACACCACCACAACCAAACTTTCCAAACTGACAGCGATCTCACTTCGAGATCTAGAAATAATCTGAGACCTCAAATACACTATCACCATCCCTGTGGGATCCTACATCTTTTATACTATAATTTGACACCGTCCGCTTGCGTATAGAGCCCGGAGCTAACACCTAGGAGCCATACTACGCCTAGCGACTGTGACACCGCTAGGTGGAATTTAGGTGTAAGTTCGGGGTGCGTCAGCAGGTCCATGATGAAGGTAGAGATACCGAGATTTTTGCTGCAGGGATTGCAGGTGATGCCAACATGGCATGGCTCATGGACAGTGGATGCTCGTATCATATGACTCCTCATAGGAGTTGGTTCGCGACATACTATTCCAATCAAGAGGGAGGCTCAATCCTTATGGGAAACAATGCAGTGTGTAGAACTACGAGTATTGGAACTGTTCGGATAAAGATGCATGATGGCATAATGCGTACACTTGCCGATGTAAGGCATTCCCAGATTTGCAGAAGAGCCTAATCTCCATAGGCGTGTTGGATAATGCCAGATGTAAGTCGATCTTTGTAGAAGACCAACTTTGAGTTTCGAAAGGAGCCATGGTTGTGACGAAGGGAAAGAAGTTTTGAAACTTATATGCCCTTCAAGGTACCACAATTGAAGGTGAAGCAGACGTAAGCACTATGAGCGCAATCTCCGGAGATTCGGCCAAGTTATGGCATTATCGTTTGGGTCATCTATGTGACAAAACGCTCGATGTACTCTGAAGAAGAAAACTAATTGAAGCCTCGAATGAGAGTGTAGAATTCTGCAAATCCTGTGTGTACGGTAAGAAGACAAAGCTGCCGTAACACGAAAAAGCATATTAGCAAAGGACCACTTGACTATGTACACACAGATGTGTGGGGACCGTGCCCAGAGCCGTCAACAGTGGGAGCTAACTATTTTGTCTTGTTTATTGATGACTACTCTCGCAAAGTCTGAATGTACTTAATGAAGTCAAAGAACTAGACCTTTGATATGTTTCGAGAGTGGAAGACCATAGTGGAAGAGCAAATCGGAAGGCACGTGAAGGTGCTTAGATATGACAATGGAGGTGAGTTTACCTCGAGGGAGTTTAGAAATTTCTGCAAACTGTAGGATCCTGCCAAAACAGAGTTAGGATCGATATATAAAGTTGAGACTTACGCTTGCGTATGCGGCACGGTAGTCTCGGAACTTTGCCTTCGGATTCGCCACGACGGATCGAGTCTTCTCACGAACGGAGTAAGGCTACTAAATCCACAATCTAAATCTCTACTTTTAGATTAAGAACTTGGATAGAGGGAGAGGAAGTATTTCGGCAGAGCTTCGCTAGAATGAAAATGCATGCAAGAATGCCATTCAAAAGTGTAAGAAAATGGCTAACCCTTGGGTCTTATTTATAGCCCCCAAGGTAGTTATTTTAGGATCAATTGTTCCTTTGGAACAATTTAACTAAGGTGTACCATCGTACATGGCATATTATAAGCTTAAGTTGTACCATATGCATGGTACAATATAAGCTTAAGATATTACCCCTTTATTAGCCATATGTCGCATGCACTTATGCACATATAATGCGACTTTCCCATCAATCTAGAGATCCTCTCCGCAAGGGAACATATTCCCTTTGCGTACGACTTCGTGTACGCGACGTTCGAGGTCCGTATTCTCTCGTACATCCCCTACAAGGGTGTACTAACGTCTTCCATATCCAACATCTCCCACTCACACTTGAGGGGATTGTAAGAGAACGTCTTTCTCTTAGTTCTTTCATCTATCATACCGAGAAATAGACCGTGCGACCGTCATGCGCGTAGAGTCTGTTGTTGTGCACTTGTTGGAGATACACAACGACCTCGAAGGTGCAAAGTTGAGTAGTTCAACGCATGCTTTACCCTAGATTATTTCTTCACATTTCTTATACTTTATATTCAACAATTGAATCCCATCTGGATTACAATTGGCTGGCCAGCTTTGAATCATTAAAGTCCAAATGCGAATATGAAATCAATCTTCCTCTTCTTGCGAACCTTCTGATCTTGACTTGATTCGCTTTTCTAACGTGTCCCGCCGAGCCGAATTATCATAGCCCATTAGCAACACGCTAAGATAGCGATCATCTCGTCAAATCTAAAGGAACCAATTGGAGTCCTTGAGGGTAAGAGTTAAGACCCGTATGGCCTTTGAGTCTCACATAATAGCAAACACTATTGCTACTAACTCAGTGGTCGAAATGCATACGTGGTATGAACACGTATTACAACATCACTCCTTTCCCAGGGAGAGTATGTCTTAATGATGTTGTACGGATGAAAGATCAGACACCACAGTGCCTATCTTTTGAGTCCCCTTACTACTCATGAAATATTCCCGGACTCTCATCCTGCATAAGACAGATAGGATTAAAAAATCCTATGAGATCTCTTTCAAATATCCTTGTGATACAGATCTCAGATCTTTTGTAAGCATCCATATGATGCAGATCTTTCATTCGACTATCTTGTTTAAGTCACGACTCTAAATCATTTGTCTAATGATTTTGACTTTAAACTAGTCTCATCTCCATCTTATCCATCTGATAAGATAAGGCGGTTGCTCATGTGAGAGAGTCAACCTTAATCTGTCCGACATACACACAATAAAATAGCTGAGACTTAAACAAAAATGTATATAAAATCATTTGTAAGAAACTTGTATGCAAATTAAACTTTGATCTTCTATAGACATGGGAAATATTACATGATACAGCTCAGCACCTACGCATTCCCATAGATGATAAGTGTTTGAAAAACACATCTCTGGGGATCGCCTTAGTAAGGGGATCCGCTATCATCTCATGCGTGGATATGTATCCTATGTCTACTTCCTTCCGTTTGTCATAGTCCTTCGCAAACTTGAATCGAATGTCTATGTGTTTGGTCTTACAATGAAATTTAGGATCTTTGACATAGGCAATCGAAGCTTGACTATCACTGTATATAGGAACAGTGCTCGAGTCAGTGGCATTCGTCAGACTGTCTAAGAATTTCCTAAGCCAAACAGCTTCTTGGACCGCTATGCTGAATGCTACGAATTCGGCTTCCATGGTTGATAGGGCGATGCAGGTTTGCTTCTTGCTGCTCCAGGATATTGCACCATTCCTGAGCAAGTAAACAAAGCCTGAGGTAGATCTTCGCTCGTCGAGATCACCCGCCCAATTAGCATCGGTATAGCCTTCGAGTCTCAAGGTATTGCCTTGATAGCATAACGCATAGTCCGCAGTCCCTTTGAGGTATCTTAATATCCTCTTCACCGCTTTCCAGTGTGCCTGTCCTGGGTTGGATTGGTAACGGCTTACCATACCAACAACATAGCAAATGTCCGGTCTGGTACACATCATGGCGTACATCAGACTCCCGACAGCACTGGAGTATGGAACCTTTTCCATAGCTTTCTTTTCTTTTGGATCTTTGGGACACATTTCCAAACATAGACCCTCGCCTTTGCTTATTGGAGTATCAATTGGCTTGCAGTCCTGCATATTAAACCGTTCTAAGACTTTCTTTATATATGTCTCTTGGGAGAGAGAAAGAAGTTTCTTGGAACGATTCCTTGAGATCTTAACCCCAAGGATATATGCAGCTTCACCCATGTCTTTCATCTCAAAGACGGATGAAAGCCAAGCTTTGATATCCATGATAAGACGCTTATCATTTCTGGCTATAAGTATGTCATCTACATAAAGAGACATAATTACATACTTGTTTTTAATCCTCTTAATATATACGCAGTTGTCTTCGTCGAGCATGGAGAAACCATACGACAAAACGACTTCTTGAAAGCGCATATACCACTGCCTTGAGGATTGTTTAAGACCATATATGGATTTACGAAGTTTACAAACCTTATGTTTGTTTTCTTCTTGTACGAACCCGTTTGGTTGTTCCATGTAGATCTCCTCATCTAGTTCTCCGTTAAGAAAAGCAGTCTTTACATCCATCTGATGTAACTCGAGGTCCAAACAAGCCACCATTGCCAGAATTAAGCGAATGGAGGTAAAACGCATGACAGGAGAGAAAGTCTCTTCGTAGTCTATTCCTTCCTGTTGCGTGAAACCTTTCGCAACAAGGCGAGCTTTATATTTCTCGATGGAGCCATCGGCCTTATGCTTGATTTTGAGAACCCACTTGTTCCCAATGGCTCTACGTCCCTTAGGTAAATCAACCAAGTCCCAGACTTGGTTTGTTTTCATGGATTGAAGTTCTTCTTCCATTGCCGCTATCCATTTATCTTTAGCAGGGCATGTGACGGCCTGTTTGAAATTTGCAGGTTCGTCATCATCTTGTAGTAATGTCATGAATGTTTGAGGAAATTCATCCTCAAATCTCAGAGGTGTTAGCCTCGTTCGATTACTACGTCTTGCTTGAGTTTGATCACTCCCACTTGGAATGACATCACTCCCACTCGGAATAATATCACTCCCACTCGGAATAGGATTGGTATCGTTCGTATCATCCATTGGTGAAGTTTGAAACGTATTTTCTTCTTCACCAAGAATTCTCCCACTCGAACGTTCCGATCCTTCTTGATCCCAAGTCTCAAACAAGGATAAGTCTTGACTTATCTCACCCTGTCTTGGAAACTCGTTTTCCAAGAAGACAACATCCCTCGATTCGAATTCTATTAGAACCCCATTGTCCTCTTGACCGACGAAAACATATCCTTTGGAGTTTTCAGCGTATCGGATGAAGATATACTTCCTCCCACGTGGCCCAAGTTTGCCATATTTATGAGAGGATAAATGTGCGTAAGAGGCACAACCCCAAGGTTTTAGAATGCTTGAGTCTGGAGTTCTATTGTTCCATAACTCATAAGGAGTAGAACTTACCGACTTCGAGGGTACACGGTTTAAGATGAATGCTGCCGTCAATAATGCATCACCCCAAAAGGTGATGAGCAAATTTGCCTGAGACATCATTGATCGGACCATTTCCATCAATGTCTTATTTCTTCTTTCCGCAACACCGTTTTGTTGCGGAGTATAAGGCATAGTTATTTGATGAACTATGCCTTTTTCATCACAGAGTTCCTTAAAACTCGTTGATTGATATTCTCCACCCCGATCGGTTCGCAAGACCTTTATCTTGCGATCTAGTTGATTTTCCACTAAACTCATATAGTTTTTGAAGCAAGTTAAAGCTTCATGTTTGTGGGAAATCAAATAAATATGGCCGAAACGAGTGAAGTCATTAATGAAGGTGATGAAATAGGACTTCCCGCGTCTTGTCTTAACATTCATTGGACCACAAATGTCTGAATGGATAAGCTGTAATGGAACTTCGGCCCTTGTGCCAGTTCCAAACGGCTTGCGACAAGTTTTCCCTACAAGACAATGTTCACAAGTTGACATTTCAACTTTTGAAACATTAGATAGCAAGCCACTTTTGGCAAGTCTATCCATTCTAGTTGGTCCAATATGACCAAGTCTTGCATGCCAACAAATGATCTCAGATTCAGAGTTAGAAGCATTTGTCAAATGGAAACTTTCATTAATGGAAGAAGAATCATCATACATTGTGTTTAAAACAATTAATCCATTACAAACATTACCCGACCCAATTAAAGAACTATTACAAACAAGGTCAACCTTCTGTTTATAGAACCTCCATTCATAATCTAAAGACATTAACATGACCACGGATACGATATTTCTTCTAATATCTGGAGCAAAGAGGACGTCGTGCAATAATAAAGTCCGGCCGTTGTCGAGAACTAGCTTGCATGTTCCGACGCCTTTGACTTCAACACGTGTGTTGTTGCCGACGTATATCCACTTTGTTCCTTGAGTTATCTTTCGATACTCTACGAAGAACCTTCTGTCCTTCGCTACGTGGTCTGTGGCCCCTGAATCAATCAACCAAAAATAGTTAGATTCAGCAAGAAACATGGAACTAGAAACACATATGTAACTAGCCCTACAAGTTACCTTATCACTTCCATCCGTACACGTACGGGCAAAGTGACCGTACTTGTTGCACTTAAAGCACTTGATCTTCTTCAAGTTTTTCTTCTTTGAGTGCACATTCTTTTGCCACCTTTTGTTCTTAGTCTTCTTTGAGGTTTCCGGTTCTTGCTTTCGTTCGTTCACAAACCTTAAGCGTTTATTCTTCCGCTTATTTCCTCCATGTGAGGAACTAGCGGCCATATGCACTTCTGCACTTGGTTTTGCGGCTTGAATCCGCTTTTCCTCGAGTTCGAGGTGTTTCGATACATCGCTTAAAGTTTTAATGCACTCATTGTGAGTGAGGTGCATTTTCATGTTATCCCAGCTATCTGGGAGTGAACGAATGACTGCTTGGATCTGCTGTTCGTCAGACAGCGTAACACCCGCATCTTTTAATTCAGATATGAGATTCGCCATGTGGCGGAGATGCTTTTTCATAGAATGATCTCGCCGCATCTTGTACGAATCAAATTGAATATTTAAGGAGCGGAGTTTGGTAACCGAAGTTCCACCAAACTTTATTTCTAGCTCAGACCATATGTCTTTGGCTAGGTCGAATTCCCGAAATAGACGCATTATGTCATTGTCCATTGCGGACAGTAACGTAATACGTGCTATTTTGTTCTTTCGAGTCCAAGTCTCATAAGCTTCCCGGTCCCTCTTGTGTTGGGCCGTATTGCCCAACTCAGGTTCTTTCATTATGTTTTGGAGTGTTTCAAGCACATCTTACTCCTCCAAAACATATTGGATTTTTATTGACCAAAGTTTATAATTGTCGCCGTTGAGCTTTTCACCTTTGTTAAGCTCTGCGACAATGTTCTTAGAAGCGGTAGACATATTCGATTCAAAAAACTGCAAAGAGAATGAAAAACACGATCAAAATTCTATGCATATAGTTTCGATTCTTTAAACACTTGATAAGTTCCTTGGATGCGTTGAAATGTTACTCTAGAATCGAGAAGTTCACTACGTTCCCAACTACCATCTAGAAGTAACTTTCAAAGTATCCCTCTTACTTATCTCAAGTAAAAAGAAATCAGAAATGATACCCGTATGGTACCAGCAGCGGAAAAATATTTTTGAAAAACATATCTTTCAAAATGGAATAGGTGAGAGTTTGCGCAAAGAATTTTAGCGCAACAATTGCCAAGCCACGAGACCTGTTCTACACACCCATGGGTTAGATGACCATGGCCGGATCGTGGTAGGACTTGGAATTCTAAATTGCGCTATCCCGATTTAAGGACGGGACATAACCTATTTGAAAACATCTTTGTTAAAAATTTGAAATACATTGGCTAATCTCCGTAGAGTAGAGCACAATGTCACAAGTACATTGGCTAATCTCTGTAGAGTAGAGCACAATGACATGGCTAATCTCGCATGAAGTAGAGCACTATGGCTAATCTTCAAGGAGTAGAGCCCAAAAAAATTTTATAAAACAAGAGTAGGCGACTGTCGTTAGCCCCGTATGGGCTAATCGGCATATTCGAGTTTGACCAAGGCCTTTTGTCACCCCGTATAGGTCATTCGGCAAGTTCGCGATCGACCAAGACCTTCTGTCGGATTGGTCGACCAAAACGACCAAATTGGTCGACCAATTATTTTTGGTCTGTAACTTCTCCCGGCCAGGGCCTCTGCCCTGGCCGAGGCTTGGCCAAGGGCCGGCCAGGGCCTCTGCCCTGGCCGGCCAGGGGTCCTGGCCCCTCGGCCAGGGCCGGCCAGGCCCTGGCCGAGGCCAGGGCGTTGGCCCTAGCCTCTGCCAGGGCCGGCCAGGCCCTGGCAGTGGCCAGGGCGCCGGCCCTGGCCTCTGCCAGGGCCGGGCAGGCCGGCCATTGCCGGCCTGGCCTTGGCCGGCCACTACCGGCCTGGCCATGGCCGGCCATGGCTTGGCCATGGCCGGTCATGGCCAAGGCCATTTTGGCATTGGCCGGCCATGGCTCCTTTGGCCATGGCCGGCCACCCCCTTTGAATGGGGTTGCCGCACTCCCCGTCGGAGGGGTGGCCGTGGTGGTTATTGGCCGTAGCCAACCCCCTCCACATGGGGAGGGGGGTGCATGGCCTTCATAGCCCATTTGGCCATGGCGCACATGCACTAAAATTCATCTTCTCCGATGGAGATAACTACCATCATCTTCCTCGATGAAGCACCCGTTCGTCGATGAAGCACCCGTTCGTCGAGAAATTAGTTATTTTCTAATGGCCGTGTGCCAAAAATGAAAAATAACATACTACGTGAACGGTCGGTTCTTCCCGTCACGGAGAGTTCCTACCATATCCGTAATGATAGGAGACCCTAACGTGAAAAGAACAACCGCTGCGTTCTCTCCGTCACGAAGCGTTCCAACCATATCCGTAATGGTAGGAGACCCATTCGTGAAAAAGACAACGACTCGTTCATAGTTTCGACGGGACGATGGTTTGACCGGGGCGAACCCATATGACTCTGATACCAATGTAGGATCCTGCCAAAACAGAGTTAGGATCGATTTATAAAGTTGAGACTTACGCTTGCGTATACGGCACGGTAGTCTCGGAACTTTGCCTTCGGATTCGCCACGACGGATCGAGTCTTCTCGCGAACGGAGTAAGGCTACTAAATCCACAATCTAAATCTCTACTTTTAGATTAAGAACTTGGATAGAGGGAGAGGAAGTATTTCGGCAGAGCTTCGCTAGAATGAAAATGCATGCAAGAATGCCATTCAAAAGTGTAAGAAAATGGCTAACCCTTGGGTCTTATTTATAGCCCCCAAGGTAGTTATTTTAGGATCAATTGTTCCCTTGGAACAATTTAACTAAGGTGTACCATCGTACATGGCATATTATAAGCTTAAGTTGTACCATATGCATGGTACAATATAAGCTTAAGATATTACCCCTTTATTAGCCATATGTCGCATGCACTTATGCACATATAATGCGACTTTCCCATCAATCTAGAGATCCTCTCCGCAAGGGAACATATTCCCTTTGCATACGACTTCGTGTACGCGACGTTCGAGGTCCGTATTCCCTCGTACATCCCCTACAAGGGTGTACTAACGTCTTCCATATCCAACACAAACTCCATGGGATCCACAGACACTTTAGCACACCCGGTGATCCGCAGCCGAATGGTGTGGTGGAGCGGATGAATCAGACATTATTGGAGAGAGTGCGGTGTTTGAGGTACTCAGCCAGTTTGGGGAAGGAATTCTGGGGCGAGATACTCTCGACTGCTGTGCACATTGTGAACAGAGTTCCTTCAGTAGTGATTGGCTACAAGATCCCTGAGGAGATGTAGAGTGGTGAAGTTGGAGATTACTCGTACTTGCACATTGTGGGTTTTCTGGCATACATGCACGAGAGGGGAGACAAGTTGGATCCAAGGGCAAAGAATTGTATCTTTCTTGGATATGGCCACAGCGTTAAGGGATATCGTTTGTGGGATCCAGAGGGTCAGAAAGCGATAGTGAGCCGACATGTCACTTTGATGAGGATGCAATGCTCAGGACGGAGCATTCTCACTCAAAAGATGACACATCCATAGAGAAGATTTCACTGGAGAGGGTTAGTCTTCCGGTCTAGCCCACTCAGTGACCAGGCAAAGAGTTGATAGTCGATGCTCCAGTTGAGAGAGATGATGAGGTCCATGCCGAGGACCGTGTGCATACACCCAGTACATCTCAGGTACGCGTTGACACCTATGCAGGTGATAATGGAACACAGAGATGAAGAGGGTGAAGAAAGCGTCGAAAAGATTTGGAGCATGGGATTATGCATGTTATTCTTTTGTTGATATGGCAGCTTATGCACTCAACCTAGAGCACGAGGAGCCATCGACATATTGTGGAGCCGTTGTCTCTGAAGATGCGGCACAATGGTAAGGAGCTATGAATGAGGAGATGGAGTCTCTTCACCGGAACGACACTTGGGATTTGGCACCGTTACCTAACGAGAAGCGTGTCATTGGTTGTCGTTGGATATACAAGGTGAAGGAAAGCTCAACTCAAGATGGAAACAATGTCAAGTACAAGGCAAGGTTGGTTACCAAGGGATTTGCACAACGGAAGGGTGAAGTCTACAACGAGATATTCTCACCGGTTGTGCGACACACGTCCATTCATTTGTTATTGGCGCTAGTTGCTAGCATGGACATGGAGTTGGAGCAACTCGATGTGAAGACTGCCTTCCTACGTGGAGACCTTGATGAGGAAATCTATATGCAGCAGCCTGAAGGGTTCAGAGTTGAAGGGAAACAGACTTTTGGTGTGCAGGTTGAAGAAATCGTTGTATGGGTTGAAGCAGTCACCCAGGCAGTGGTACAAACGATTCGATAGCTTCATGATGGGAGTAGGCTTCGGGAGGAGCATCAAGGAACAATGTATATATGTTCACACACTTGAGAATGGCTTGAAGATTTATTTGTTGCTCTGTGTGGATGACATGCTAATTGCTTCTAATAGCACGTCGGAGGTGAAGAAGCTGAAGGAGAAGCTAGGGCAAGAATTCGACATGAAGGATTTGGGGCCCGCAAAGAAGATTCTCGGACTGGAGATTGTTCGAGATCGTAAGAAGCACGAGCTTAGATTGTCACAGAAGGGGTATATTCAGAACTAGCCCGGTTTGGGATGGATAGTGCGAAGCCTGTGACAACACCTTTGGGAGCTCATTTTCAGCTGTTGATGAGTCAGTCGCCAAGCACCGATGAGGATAAGACTTACATGTCTCAGGTGCCATATGCGAGTGCAGTAGTGATCGGTCCATATTTTACACCTTTTTTCTACATGTTTGCATGCCATTTCGATTGTTAATATCGCGCTTTTCATGATTATTCGACGATATTTCGTTACTTTTCACTATTTCTTGTTTTCGTCTGATTTCAGGAAATATGAAGCAATTGGGAGCAAAAATGAGCTTAAGGGACTTGTACGCATACCGAAACATCGCACATCACCCTATCGAGGAGCTAATGGCGCTGGATGATGAGCGGGAGAAGAAGGAGATCGATAGAATCGACGAGGAGGAGAAGAGGTGATTGCAGAAACAGGCCACTTGGCCGAGTAACGCAACCCACTCGCCCGAGTGAAGAAGCACACTCGGCCGAGCACGACTGATACGAAGACTTCTGCCTGACCTTGTGCCGCAATGTACTCGCCTGAGTGGTTAATTCCACTCGGTCGAGTAGAGAACTCTACTCACCCGAGTGAGGTCATATTTTTTGAAGGAAAACATGCCAAACTCTCTGGAATTGTGGGGAGCACAGCAGAAGATCCACTTGGCCAAGTAGGAATCCCACTCGGCCGAGTGCCGCAGAGTGCCAGAGTGTCAAAACCCTCCTACTTATTTGTTTTTATTCGGATCTGGTACTCGGCCGAGTGTGATTTCCACTCGGCCGAGTAGTGTCGCTAGCCTGGGTTGGAAACTAGGGTTTTGGGCTATGCAGGGGCAATTTTGTCATTTTTATTTTGACGTTCTGGGCATGTATTTAAACCCAGTTTTTATTCCATCTTAGGGAGACCTGAGAATAGTTTTTAGATCAATTTTAATTTGAATTCAGCTTTGGAGATTGAAGAACTCGGATCTGATTTGTCTATTTCTTTTAAATATTTGCACTTTATGAATTGTTTCCTTCTAGATCTGAATTGCGATATGTTTTCTATTATTGATTTTGCTATTGTTTCGATGAATTGTGAGTAGATCCTTTGTTCTTGGGAAGGGGATGAACCCTATGGATTTAATTCTAGATTTGTGATAAATGAATTTCTACGTTGATAGAATTGCTAGAAGGTTAGATTGTGATTGATTTATTATGGATAGTTAGGAATTTCTATTGATCTGGAGTTTGCAAGAGATTGGGCTCTAATCAATGGGAAGGTCTAGATATTCAATTTAGATTTATAATCGAGATTCACTAGGTTTGATTTGCAAGAGATTGGACCAAAGCTAGCATCTTTATTATAAGTCTATACCCATATTCGTTTGTAAGAGATTGGACGAATACGAGCTGTCACAATCTAGATCATAACTCGAGTTTGCACGAGAGTGGGCTCGAGGTGCGATTGGACGATGATGTCGATCTTAATGCTAGTGGCTTAGATTAGGGTTTGCATGAGAGTGGGCTCTGATCTACGTTGCTATAGACCTGCAATAGCGCGAGAGCGTGAGATTGGTTCTCTATTCAGTTACGACTAGTTCACCTCAATTCAAGTCTTGCAACATTGAGATTCGTGATTCACAGAGATGCATGACGATCCGTAGTGGGGATTCCCTAGCCCTAGACATTTTTATAATATTGAATTAAATTGATAATTGAATGATTGTGATACCAACATCCTAAAATCTCCTTTCCACCGATAGCTTAGTGATTAATTTAGAGTACCGTCATTAGTCCCTCCTCTAAATCGATAACCCGCTTACCACTTAACCGTGTGCTTACGATAAAACTACAATTGTTTTTCGGGTGTATATCTCGGAGCGATCAAGTTTTTGGCCCGTTGCCGGGGAGGCGATTGTATTTTATTTTCTTTACCTAGCTATTTTTCTTTTCTTTTTTTATTTTTATTCTTATTTCTTATTTTCACTCTTTTATTCCTCTATTGTACTAACAATTCTATCTAGACTCTCTCTTTTTGTGCATGTACACGAGATCAAAGACTTTCCAAGAAGACATGTTATTTGACCCTGAGATCGAGCGGACGACAAGGAAGCTTAGAGCCGAGAGGAGATCTACTATAGAGGAAAATCAAATGGCTACTCCGAAAACACCAGAAGAGCTAGCACAACGTATGGCTATGCTTGTCTCCATCCGAGATAGGCTACGGCCTAAGACCACATCTACCCCCTCTTCTATAGCTATGCCGGAGTTGGCGACCGACAAAAAACTTTGAGTTGAAGACGGACTCGTAGTGTTGATGCAACAAGACCCATTCCATGGGAATCCTTAAGAGAACCCACACTACCATTTGCAAATGTTCTTGGCGAAGTGTGCCACTTTCCAGATGCCTAGCGTGCCGACAGATGCTACTCGACTGCGTCTCTTCCCATTCACTCTTTGTGATAAGGCTTTATATTGGCTAAGGATGCAAGCCGAGGGGATCTTCACTACTTGGGATGAGCTAGCGAGCGCATTTGTCAACAAATTCTATCCGCCATCCAAGACTGAAGATACGAAACGCCTTGATGTCCTTCAAGCAAGGCCCTCAAGAGTCTTTATATGAGGCGTGGGAGCGCTTTAAGGATCTCCAACACTAATGTCCCCACCATAGCATTGAAGCATGTGAGCTTGTGCATAACTTCTACAATGGATTGCAACCGAGCACAAAGCAAATAATTGATGCCACGGCCAATGGAGCTATATTGACAAAGACACCAGATGCCGCTATGGCCTTACTTGAGGAGATGGCCTCAAATAATCAGCAATGGGCTAACGAAAGGGGACAATCTTCGTCTTCTTTGAAGCCGGCGAGCATCTATAAAGCAAAAGCGGTGGCGAAACTCTTTACCAAATTTGATTCTCTTCATAAAGCCGTAGAGAGACTAGAAAAGCTGATAAGCGAGCCACATGGAGCTTCCAACGCATCTACATCCGGAGGAAGCATGAGCGACTGTCAGGATCAAAGCCAAGTTATGTTCGTTGGAGGGGAGCAAGGAGACGGAGCTATGGAGCAGGCTCAATACGTTGCTGGAAATAATAGTTATTGGGTGAACCCAGTTACTAGGTGTCACCCCGGATTTTCATACGCCAACAATGATGGAGCCTTGACTCCACCACAACAGCAACCTCCACCGCAACAACTACAAGCCCGATCTTCTCAACAACTACAGTATCAACAAAGGCCGCCCCAATAACAAAACTACCCAGCAAGGCAACAAGGGGTGCCCTATAGACCCCCGGGATATAATCAAGGATGGAGGGCACCCAACCCCCCCACAAGCGCCACCAAGGTCGGAGCACGAAGCAAGGGTTGAAGAATTCATTGCCGATCAAAAGAAGATTAACGCAAATTTATCGGCTCAACAAGAATTCCTCAACGCCGTCGTGGTGCAATTAGCGGAGAAAATCATATTGCTTAACAAGTCTAATCAACAATTGCCGGCTTAACCGTAACAAAAGCCACGGAGCAACACCAGCCACATCAATGTCGTCGCCGTCGTGGCGGTAACTACAAGGGGTGGGAAGGACACTACTCCCGTCATGCTTCAAGCTAAGGAACCGAGGGAGGAAATTTCGGTTGAGAAGGAGACAATCAATGAAGAGGAGAGCCCAAAGGCGACGAATAATGATAAAAAATCTGAAGTGGATGAGCCACGAAAGGAGCAAACCTATGTGCCACCAGTACCGTTTCCACAACGGTTTGCAAAAGCAAAAATTGAGAAGAGGCTCGTTAAATTACTCGAGTACTTGTGAGGAGTGATCTTGAACATCCTGTTCTTAGATGCAATCGTCAAAATCCCGTCCTATGCCAAGTTCTTCAAGGATTTGATCGTGGGAAAGAAGCGAATGGAAAGGGTCATGCTAGCCGAGCAAGGTATGTGGTTCACCAATAAGAAGAAGATGCCGACCAAGTTGAAAGATCCCGGTAGTTTCTGAATTCCTTGCACGCTTGGAAGAGTCCCCCTACAAAAAGCTTTAGTGGATTTGGGAGCGAGCGTGAGCCTCATGCCCCTCACGATGTTCAAGAAACTGAATATTGGGACCGACCTCAAGGCCACGTACATGAAGATACAACTCGTTGATGGGTGAATCACTAGGCCGGTGGGGATCGCCAAAAACGTGCAACTGCATGTACCGGGTGGACTTTGCTTGTCGTCCAACTTCGTGGTGATGGACATTAAAGAAGAGGGCGATACATCGCTGATACTTGGACGCCCCTTCCTAGCCACTGCCAGAGTAATAGTAGATGTGAAGGAAGGAACCTTGTCCCTCAACGTTGGCAACATAGCTGTTGAACTCCATATTCCAAAGACAATGAAGCATATGCCTTGGCCAGAGGAAGTGGACTATGTGGACCTCCTCGATGAGGTCATAGATGATGCCATGCCATTCTCCATTAGAGCCACGCACAATGACGACCTTGAAGAGGTCCAAATTTCCAAAGACAGCACGATGGTTGGAGACCCACCGGATCCTCTTACGGATGAAGAGAAGAACGACACTGATGTCGCTAGGATTAGAGAGCTCTGCAAGCTCTCTAAGGTGAAGCACATGAAAGAAGCGCCACCGGAGAATAAATCTTCACTGCCGGTCAAGAAGAAGGACATCAAGAGCCCAAGCTTGGGGGAGTCATCCCCCACTACCACCTTTGATGAGGCACAGCCGGGGGAAGCCGACGAAAAGCAACAACTGAACCCTTAAGGCCTCCCCGCAAAATTTGACATGTGCATATCCTATGTGCCAAATATCACGAGTTAAACCTCATATCTTAAGGGGTCGAGCTCAAGACCTTAAACAAGCGCTTGTCGGGTGGCAACCCGATGGGTTTATCTTAGTTTATAGTTGAATTTTACTTTCATTTTTGTTTTAGATCTTTGTTCGTGTATAGAGTCAAGAGTCTAAGAAGAATCTAACAACGGGCCACGGTTTTCATTTCAGGAAAAGGATGATAGAAGACCATATGAACGGAGGATGGCCATGTCAATGGAGAGCACTCCAGGGATGCACTCAAACGCCAAAGGGAGGAAGAAACTGACGGGAGAAAAGAAAACAGAAAGTGTCGCAAAAACAGAGAGTCTGGAGCTGAAAACAGCAGCCCACTCGGTCGAGTGACTTTTTCACTAGGCCGAGTGAAGACCCTACTCGGCCGAGTAGGGTACTGCACAGGGAAGTCTCGAAAACCCCTCTGGAAATTATATGACACTCAGCCGAGTGACTTTGTCACTCGGCCGAGTGACCCAGACATATTAAGCACTTAAAACGCTCTGAGTGGCCTATCCACTCGGCCGAGTGACTTCGTCTACTCGGCCGAGTGATAGTTTCTACTCGGCCGAGTCGAAACTTAATGAAATTTTTGAAAATATCCTTAAAATTGCCACTCCGAGTGACCCGACCGACCTAACCCTATTTAAACCCAAACTCGCGGCTGCACGGATCAAAATTCCCCAAATCCCCAAATTCTCCATATCTCCCCCGACTTGCCCAAGCTCCCCTTCACTCGCCCGAGCCACTACCGCCGCGCCCGAGTGGCGCGACCCTGCCGTCGCCACCGCCAACTCCGCCGTCACCACCGTCAACTCCGCCGTCGTGCACCTCGCCACTGGCCGGCGATCGGCAGCCCTCCAATACCCAATTCGTCCCCTACTCTCCTATGCCTCATTTCGTAAGCCCAAATCTGCACCGAATCCAAATTAAACCCTATTTACGCTTATTTCTCTTGATCTACCCCTCGATTTTATTATATTCATTACTAATCCATTGTTTTTGTGCTTCAGGATGGCTTGGGGGAGATCGAGCGTTGATTTAGAGCTTCAGGGGAGGCGCCTCTTTGCACGAATTGCTAGCGTGGAGTCGTGTCGTGTTTTGGTATACTCTTTCCATATTATTTACTAGCACTTCACGATATTTTGCACATCTCACGGCATCACGATGCCCCCATACACTATGTCTCGTGCATGGGAGCCCGCTGCCAAGCGAAAGAAGACCGACGACCCCGTCCCTTCTTCCACTAGAGCTGACTCCCCACCTCCTAGTGATCCACCACCCACATTTCCACCTCCTACTACACCCATTCCACCCCCACTAGCACAGCTCGCCACGACCTTCGACACGATAGGGATCACTTCAGCGATGACGCACACCTCGCCAGATTTGAAAGAATCTCACATCGTTCGATAGTCCCCTATAGGTTCGCGCACATAGCTGATCTTGAGCGTCTAGGGGTATTCAAGGGGCTGCTCCAGTTGTACGACAACGTGGGGTGGCATGATTTTCCTTCGGTATCGGCGGACACCTACGTTCGTCCGAACCTCGAGGTCCTGAGTTCTATTCGTAGGACTCCTAGGGGTGCACTTTTCACTGGATGGACCGTGAGTGCGATATCACTCTCGATATGCTCTGAGCCTATTTCCACTGGCCCTATGTCCCCGACCCCGATCGCGCTTTTGGTCCCACGCACCACACCCCTCCTTCCTTTGATGCACATGCATTCTGGACCCTGATCACGGGATCGCCACTTGCCTTTGACCCTAGCTGGGTCAATGCCTCCTCTATCGTCCACCCTTGCCTTCGTATTGCTCGGCACCTTATGGAGACCACCATTCTTGCAAGGTATGAGCCTGGGACGATGTCTATGCCTGAGCTCTATATGCTCTACACGATGACGAGAGAGAGAGAGCCTTCGAGGGCAACGGGAACATCTTAGTCCCCGCCACTCAGATTGATATTGCCAGCTGGTATCTCGACCGCATCATTTCCTCTGTCATTGCCAGGATGGAGATTTGTTGTTGCGGTCTGATCACCTTACTGGCTCCTATGTTCGGGGTTGAGCTCCCGGCTGGCTTGCTTTGACCTATGGGCCCCACTTCCCTTTCTATAGATGTTATGGCCCGTATGAAAATGATGCGTCCTCGTGGTCAGCACCACTGGATCTGGCTTCAAGGTCCATTTTCAGTGGACTATATGGTGCTTCCGAGTCCTGCTCGGACCCACATTGGACCCGCAGGTGGGGAGTGGAGAGCAGAGATGGACCTCATCGTCCCAGCTGCATATGTACTCGAGCCCGAGGACGTCCAGCAGAAGCCCCTTCTCGGCCCTCTTGCCTGGAGATCCCTGTTGAGTATTGGACTCCCCGGATTTGGTTTTGGATGATGAACAAATATAAATATATCGTGAACTAACTCTTTGTGAGCGCAGTTATGGAGATCGTCGCCAAATTCATATGAACATCCAAAGCGACGTCTTGAGACTTCTCAAAGCACGTGATCGTATGCCTAAAGCTTCGTTGAAGCTTATGGACCATTTTAGAAGTCATGAAGATTCGGATCGAAGCTTTCGAAGACGGTTCGTCAAGTTTTATTTAATGTCTTTTAGATTCGTTCCGTAGAATGTTAAGCCTTGAGTAGGTCTTACGTTTTAATCTTCATATCGCTCCTATCTTAGTCATAGGATCTTAGTAGAAGTCCATACTAACTTTCTCGAAGCTTCGCGCTTCGATTCGCGACTTCTAGTGCATGTTAGTTGGTTCAAGAAGAAGAACCAACCGACTAGATGGTGATCTAGTCGGTCTGCAATGCTTCTTGGACCGACTAGTTTGCCTTCTCAATTCATAGCTCTTTACTGTTTACAGTTAGTCGGTCTACGTTGACTCACCGACCGACTAGTTTGTAAACTAGTCGGTCAGTGTTTCTTCTTGGACCGACTAGTTGAGCTTCAACTGTACATGCCAACTTACTGTTTATCGTTAGTCGGTCAAAGAACGTTTGTTGACCGACTAGTTGATGAACTAGTCGGTCAACATTTGTTCTTGGACCGACTAAATCAATTTGTGTTCAGACTATTAGTTTTATCTCTTAGTCGGTCTCAGTTGAGTTACCGACCGACTAGTTGTGAAACTAGTCAGTCAGCAACTCTTCTTTGACCGACTAGTTCCCTTCAGTCTGAACTCTTTCTTTTGGCTGTTCTACCATTAGTCGGTTCATGTTGATTGACCGACCGACTAGTTGATGAACTAGTCGGTCAGTGGTTGTTCTTTGACCGAATAGTTTGGTTCAGAATAGAGCCGTTGGAGCTTTAATTGAAACGGTTTTCTCTCTCTCTTTCCTCTAACCTATAAATACTTGGTGTGCTGCATTCATTGCACTCAAGACTGATTTTAAGAGAACTTTAGAGATCAAAGAGAAAGCATTTAATCCCATTTAAAGCTCTTTCATTCCATTCAAGAATCTCTCCCTCACTCTTATTTCAAAAGAGAGATTCATTGATTGTGAGCCTTCCAAGCCAAGTGCTTGATTCTAGGTCACCAACAACCTCATAGCTCTCCATCGCTGATCTACATCTTGGAGCTAGGGTTTGGTGCCTCTTCATCTTCCACAAAATCATCTTTGCCCTAATTCGTAAGTTTACTCAAGGCATAGGTATTTTGTGGTAAGAAGTTCTATTTCATTTACTTTCATATCGTAAGTGTTTTCTTTCGATTGTGAGAGATTGTGTTGTGATCCCGGGTTGTGGGAGTCACAATTTTCGTTTGTGTATGATTTGACTTGTGAAGGTTTTTCACAAGTATTTCATAGTGAAAATCTTGAGTTAGGGTTTCTAACTCGAGTATCCGGAGGGGATCCGGGTGGTTGGGACGTAGGATCACCGGAAACAAGTCGGGGAGACTTGGATGGATCCGAACCCAGTAATATCGTTTGTTTGCGATTGCTCTTATTTGTTGTCATCTATTTACATTTCCGCATTTCCGCATTGTTGGTTAGAATTTGCAGATAATTAGGAATTATACTCTTAATTATTTTATAATACTATTCACCCCCCCTCTAGTACTTGTGCAGTAGCTTCGTAGGGCATTACATTTGGTATCAGAGCCAAGTACCTAGCTATGTCTGCCAACGACAACAAGACCGTTTGTCCACCTTCCGACTATAGCACCTTCAAGAATCGTGAAGGAGCGTCTTCGGTAATGGAAGGACACTCCTCAACGAGGCCTCCCTTCTTCAACGGTACCAACTACGGGTACTGGAAATGCCGGATGGAAACTTTCCTCCGGAGTGCTTCACTATGGAGGACCACGATGAAGGAGTATGTCGAGCCCGCCGAAGAAGATTTCGAGAAGTGGACTCTCGCGGAGATCGCCGCGGAGGTAAGCAATGCCAAGGCAATGAACGCCTTGCAATGTGCCTTGGAGCCTGAGGACTTCAACAAGATATGCACATGTAAGAGTGTATATCAAATATGGAACTCCCTTCTCATCTTGCATGAAGGGACGAGTAGGGTAAGAGACTCTAAACTCGTAGTAGTTAATAAAGATTACGAGCTCTTTCATATGCTACAGGGTGAGAAGATGAAGGAGTATTATGCTCGCTTCGTCGACATCACAAACGAGTTGGTGGCTCTCGACAAAACCTACACCTAAAATGAGAAAGTCTCGAATATCATCGATGGACTTCCTTCTTGTTGGGGGAAACGTACCTTCGCCATCGAGGAAGGTAATGATATGAAAACTTATACGGTTGTACAACTAATGGGTACCCTAATGTCTTATGAGGTACGTAAGGATAGCAAGCTTAAGTTGCAGGACAAGATGAAGTCCTACCTAAAGCAAGACGAGCCAAAGAAGAAGGCTATTGCTTTCAAGGCCGCTCCATCAACTTCCACATCGACCGATGATGAAGACTCGGAAGACGAGTTGGACTTGGAGTCCATGGCACTCATGACAAAGAAGTTCAACCGGTTCTTCCGGAAATGTAACTTCAAAAACAAATCGAAGTTTAGTTCTACTAACGCCTCCTCTCCTTTGTGCTTCAAATGCAACAAGCCAGGACACATGAAAGCGGAGTGTCCTCAAAATAAGCAAAAGGAGAAGTGGAAGGCGCCGAAGTTCGACAAGTCGAAGAAGTACAAGAAAGGGTACAAAAAGGGACTTGTCGGGACAACCTTCACCGACTCCGAGGATTCTTCAAGTGGAGATTCAGACGATGAGCAAGTGGAGCAAGCACACATGTGCTTCATGGCGAGAGAGGAGCAAGATAAAAATTCCTCTTCCGATGATAGCGACAACGAAGGCGATGAGGTAACCATGGATGACCTTAGAAATGCTAATGAGCAATTATGGTCTAAATACACTAAATTAGTAAATAGGTATACTAAGGTAAAAGATGATTTAGCTAGCATCCAAACCTCGCCTAAAACTATCATCACCAACAACGACACCGTTGTTGAAGAGTTGAAGAATGAGATTGTAAATCTCAAGACTCAACTTGAACATGTTAGCATTGAGGATTCGGAGGAACACAAGATAGCGGATTTGACTTCTCAAAACTCGACTTTGAGTATTGAGAATGAGAATCTCAAATCTCGTGTTTATGTGCTCACATCGCAAGTATCCACTTTGGATGCTTCTATGCGTTCTCTCACCGAGAAATATGAGTGCACATTGGGCCGAATCAATGAATTCAATAAGGGTAAGGGCCATTTGGATAATATCCTAAATGACTTACCTCCGACCAATCACCACATTGGCTTGGGGTATAAGTTGTGAAATTCATCCAAGTCGGCCACTACCTTTGTTAGGCCAACTTCCGATGCCTCGACGAGTGGTAGCAAACACTCTATTGGTATTTCAACTACCAATGGTGCTTCCATCTCGTACACACCCTCTTTTGGAAAGAAACCCACTTTGGGTGGACCTCTAAAGAAGGGTCATGCTTATATGTACACCAACACCATGCCACGTAGGAACACACATCCTACTCCACATGCTCACACATATGATGATTTCTATGCACCACATCCACGGGTACGTGCACACCATGTGAGACACCCTCACGCACGTGTTCCCCCACATGCATATGTTCACCAACATCATCGTATGAATAATTATCCACATGCACCATTTCATCATGTTCCTTATTCCTATCCACGACATGCATCACGTAGAAACAATTTAATGAAGGTTTTGTTCCAACTCGAATTACTAATGATGATGACTCCATGGATGTCTTATGTGATTCAATTGGTAATTCTAATTCTTCTAATTCTATTGATTCTATTGAGACTAACCCTACTAATGAAACTGTTGAGAATGTTCCTAGTGATCAGGGAATTCCCAAACTGCTTCATACCGTTCGTGACCATCCTCATGAGCAAGTCATTGGCAATATTCATGATAGTGTCAAGACGAGATCGCAAGTCAACTACTTCGCTCATTGTGCCTTTGCCTCCTCGATAGAGCAAACGAATATTAATGAAGTGTGCGAAGATAGTGCGTGGATCTTAGCCATGGAGGGGGAACTCATTCAATTCGAGAGGAATGAGGTTTGGGAGCTTGTTCCTTTGCCTTCGAAGAACCACACCGTCATAGGGACGAAGTGGATTTTCAAGAACAAGACCGACGAAAACCAAGTCGTCGTCCGGAACAAAGCTCGGTTGGTTGCTCAAGGCTACCGTCAAGAGGAAGGTATTGATTTCGAAGAATCCTTCGCTCCGGTAGCTAGATTAGAATCAATTAGATTATTATTGTCTTTTGCATGCCATAAAGATTTTAAATTATTTCAAATGGATGTTAAAAGTGCATTTTTAAACGGAGATGTTGTTGAGGAAGTTTACGTTTCTCAACCTCCGGGATTTATAAATGAAATATTTCCAAATCACGTTTTCAAACTTAAGAAAGCACTTTACGGTTTGAGACAAGCTCCTCGAGCTTGGTATGACCGTTTAAAGAATTTTCTTTTGGATTTGGGTTTTAAAATGGGAGAATTTGATTCCACATTATTTGTTAAGTATTCGAATAATGATATAATTTTAGTTCAAATATATGTTGATGATATCATTTTCGGTGCTACTAACTTTGCTCTTTGCGAAGAGTTTTCTAATTTGATGAAGGATCAATTTGAGATGAGCCACATGGGTGAGCTCAAGTATTTCTTAGGTCTCCAAATTCGCCAAATGAACGATGCAATCTTCATCCACCAAACGAAGTACACGGTGGAGTTGCTAAAGCGATTTGGAATGGAGAATGCCTCCTGGAAGAAGACTCCAATGAGCACGACTACGCATCTTGATAAGGATGCGGGCGGTAAAGATGTAGACATTCGTCTATATCGAGGTATGATAGGTAGTTTACTATATCTTACCGCAAGTAGGCCCGATATTATGTTTGTTGTATGTGTATGTGCTCGTTATCAGTCTCAACCTAAGGAATCTCACTTAGTAGCGGTAAAATATATTTTCCGTTATTTAAGTTACACACTTGATTTTGGATTACTTTATCCAAAATCTAGAACGTATGAGTTAATCTCATACAGTGACGCAGATTATGCGGGATGCAAATCCGACAGGAAAAGTACTAGTGGCACTTGCCATTTTATTGGAAATTCTCTTGTCTCTTGGTTTTCCAAGAAGCAGAATTCAGTATCACTTTCAACCACCGAGGCGGAATACATTGCCGCCGCTGCCGCGTGTGCTCAAGTTCTTTGGATGAGACACACACTTAAAGACTGTGGTATAAATTGTGATACTTGTCCTATCATGGTGGACAACCAAAGTGCAATATGTCTCTCTAAGAACCCGGTACACCATTCCCGTTCGAAACACATAGATGTCCGTCACCATTTCTTAGATGATCATGTTGCTAAAAAGGACATCATATTAGTGTACGTTGAAACCCAGAAGCAAATCGCCGATATTTTCACGAAACCCCTAAAGGAAGACTCCTTTGTGCGGTTACGTCGAGAATTGGGGATTATGGGTGAATCTGAGATTTATGATTCATATGTTCAATAATCTTGCATGCTATTCAATTTCATTATATTTGCACATGCTAGATTAATTGAAATTTTCTGGATTTTTGTTGAATTTTCGGAATTTTTCGCTCGATTTATACTTAAACGTCAAATTTCAGATTTTCGATGTTTAATGGGGTAGCATAATGATTAATGAGAGTTTTACGATGTTTCGTCGAAGTGCGATTAGGAGAAAACTCAAAATTTCTAATTCTAAAATTTTTGGACTCTCTTAGTCGGTCCAAGTTCATTGGCCGACCGACTAGATTCAGTTCTAGTCGGTCAGTGAATGAGCTTAGACCGACTAATTCTTGTCAGATTTTTTGGCTTCAGTTACTGTTTACAATTAGTCGGTTCAAGCTCATTGACCGACCGACTAGATCATCATCTAGTCGGTCAGTGCTTGAACTGTGACCGACTAATTGTGACGGGGACTGTCTTGTCTTTTCGACTTCCAATCGTTTTTTATATGCCCCCAACCGACTATTTCTCATTCTAGTCGATCGTTCTTTTCTTCTCCAGCTCAAAACCACCGTGTCCCTTGGTCTTCTCCTCCCTCTCCGATCGTTTCCGGCCATCCCCACCGTCGCCGTCCGTCGATCTTCCTCCCTAGGTGACCTCTCTCTCTCCCATCTACTCTAGGGTTTGTTTCCTGTGCTTAGGGTTAGGGTTTCTTAGATTTCAGCTCTTAGGGTTTCTGCTAGGGTTTGTATAGGTTTCGATCTCGATTTCTTGGGTTGATTCGTACGTGTCTTGTCGCGCTTATGGCAAGAACATGTATCTCGATCCAACCCTTGAGCCCGTCCCCTATGACCGTAGAGTCGCCCTCTAGGGAACCCTCGTAACCCAAATGTCGTTCTAAGACCCTTCCCTCTTCGTCTTCTCCTCCTCTTAAGCGTAAGAGGACAGCGACGGCGAAGCCCCGATCTCAGCCTAGGAAGCAACCCGTCTCTTCTGCTTCATTCCGTGTCCCCACACCTCCTGATTCCGACACGGAATACATACCTGAGACCGAGACCCATAGGGATCCTACACCACCTCTTATGGAACCTACGTCTAGCTCTCGACCCCGTACTTCCAC
This sequence comes from Scilla litardierei, assembly GCA_030789695.1. Lineage (NCBI taxonomy): Eukaryota > Viridiplantae > Streptophyta > Magnoliopsida > Asparagales > Asparagaceae > Scilla > Scilla litardierei. The sequence goes on along the minus strand of CM061140.1, from coordinate 140,581,263 downwards.
ACGTCAGCCTAAGGGAAAGGCTCCGATGCCAGTTGGCGGTGTCGATATCTCATTATGTCGCGACGACCTGTTGTGTCTCGCGGCATATAACAGTATCGAACACTGTCCGCTGCTTTTGGAGCATTTCATACAGTTTTCAGACTTCCCAGGCCTCGCTGACCTTCTGTCGTCTTCCGGTCTTATCGATTATCTTTGATATGACCCTTAGGCGAATCCACACCCTTACCCTCGTCTGGTCAAACTCTTTTATGCCAAACGTGTCCGGGGTCAGTATGACGCGACCCACTCTATTGAGACGACTGTCTTGGGGACACCGATTGTCCTCACGGCAGAAATCTTAGGAGAGTTGATCGGTTGCTCGTCGTCTGGCCTCCTCCCTTCCAATATTTCCGTCGATGACATATCCTCCCTTGACCAGGTCATCCTTTCTGAGATCTTCCACGAGATCCCTCCCGCCATGATTGGCATTCCCTCTAAGTATTTCAAGCCTAATGGCTGGGTCCTAAACTTGATTCTGAAGTCGTGCTTACTTCCTAAGTACGGCTCCTCTTCTTTGCCTTCCCAGCCATTCCTGAAGTTGATCTATGCCATCTTCATGGGGAGCGAGATTAACTGGGCTCGGATCATACTCGATAAGATGGATTCTTTCGAGTGTATCTGAAAGTCCATGAAGTATGCTCATATCCCATTTCCATGCCTTCTGACACTCGTATTTCATCACTTTCGTGTCACTTTGCCTCGTGACGATGAGCGACCCCTCGGTCTCCGTCTGAATGCGACGGCTGTCAAGAAGTCTCTTGCGACACTTCGTCATGTTCAGAGGACGACCCCTGCTGCTTCAGCCACTGCTTCTGCCTCTGCTGCTCCCTCTCCTACTCTTGCTGACCTCGCACGTTCGATCAAACGTGTGGAGTCTCGCTATGCTCGTACCGAGGAGATACTTGCTCGTATCGCCTCTCATTTGGGTATTGAGATCCCTCCGTCAGTCTCTGATGAGGAGGAGTTGGATGAGGAGGAGATCGAGGAGCTTGTTCGTGTTGCTGCTCGTGCCCCTGAGGGTACTCCTGCTGCTGCTGGTCCTTCCGGTGCTGCTGTTTCTCCCGTTGACCCCGAGAGCACACCTGCTGCCACCGTTCCTGCGGTGGATACTACTTCTGGTGCTCCCGAGGCCACTCCCGTTGCTCCCGTGGACACTTCAGCTGATCCGGTGACCACTCCTGCTGCAGAGCCTGCTGCTGCTGCAGATCCTCCCGCTGACTCCTGAGCTTATTTGGAGGACTCTCCTAGTACACTTTGGATGAGATATCGTATTTGAGAGAGTTGGGTAGGATAGAGGGTGGTTATGATGTTTTGATATTTTTGGATGTATTGTGATGTATCTACATGTCTTTTGATGTATTTTGGATGGATGTCGGTATGTTTTGAGATACTTCCATATATGCTGTCTTGTGAGATATATGATATTTTGATGTATTTTGTGCGCCGATCGTTGGATCGCTTTTATGTATGTTGACGGATGTATCATTTTGTTGTACCCATGGTTCACACACACACACACACACACACACACACACACACACACACACACACACACACACACATATATACATCGATGTTGACTTTTACATTCTGTTGTGCACATTTTATGCTCTATATGTCACTGATGTTTGATTTCGTCGCTCGACGATAATAACTTGGTTAAATAGAAATTTCTTCTATGGAAACATAGAATTGTTTTCCATGCACTAAATTAACCAAGAATGTTGATATTGGAGAGTATATTCCATAACTCAATCCGTAAAATTGATTTGAGTTTTGATGATTTTATTTATCGATTTTTGACTTTGGTCTCATTGACACGCTTTGATTCAATTCGTATTCTAATTTGGTGTCATTTGGACCGTGGTTGTATTCTACGACTCCCGTGCTTTTATTTGAAGCCATTGTTGTTGTCGTTGATCTCATCCCGCTCTTTTTGCTTATGCCAAAGGGGGAGAGATATAATAATGACAATGAGCTAAATGATAATTTAAAGCATTTTCCAAGAATCTAATTTGATGTGTTAGATTCAGGGGGAGTTAAGATATAAAAATGGATTTCAAATCCTAAATTTCGATAATTGGATTCTCATTTTATACTTTACTCGTCTGCTTGATACTTATGAATATTATTGAATATGGAATTAACATGTCATCAATGCAGGGGGAGTAAGTAAATTTCATTTGAATCATTATTTTTTATTATTATTTATGTTGGTTTGTCATCACCAAAAAGGGGGAGAATGTTGAGTATTGGACTCCCCGGATTTGGTTTTGGATGATGAACAAACATAAATATATCGTTAACTAACTCTTTGTGAGCGCAGTTATGGAGATCGTCGCCAAATTAATATGAACATCCAAAGCGACGTCTCGAGACTTCTCAAAGCATGTGATCGTATGCCTAAAGCTTCGTTGAAGCTTATGGACCATTTTAGAAGTCATGAAGATTCGGATCGAAGCTTTCGAAGACGGTTCATCAAGTTTTATTTAATGTCTTTTAGCTTCGTTCCGTAGAATGTTAAGCCTTGAGTAGGTCTTACGTTTTAATCTTCATATCGCTCCTATCTTAGTCATAGGGTCTTAGTAGAAGTCCATACTAACTTTCTCGAAGCTTCGCGCTTCGATTCGTGACTTCTAGTGCATGTTAGTTGGTTCAAGAAGAAGAACCAACCGACTAGATGGTGATCTAGTCGGTCGGCAATGCTTCTTGGACCGACTAGTTTGCCTTCTCAATTCATAGCTCTTTACTGTTTACAGTTAGTCTGTCTACGTTGACTCACCGACCGACTAGTTTGTAAACTAGTCGGTCAGTGTTTCTTCTTGGACCGACTAGTTGAGCTTCAACTGTACATGCCAACTTACTGTTTATCGTTAGTCGGTCAAAGAACGTTTGTTGACTGACTAGTTGATGAACTAGTCGGTCAACATTTGTTCTTGGACCGACTAAATCAATTTGTGTTCAGACTATTAGTTTTATCTCTTAGTCGGTCTCAGTTGAGTTACCGACCGACTAGTTGTGAAACTAGTCGGTCAGCAACTCTTCTTTGACCGACTAGTTCCCTTCAGTCTGAACTCTTTCTTTTGGCTGTTCTACCATTAGTCGGTTCATGTTGATTGACCGACCGACTAGTTGATGAACTAGTCGGTCAGTGGTTGTTCATTGACCGACTAGTTTGGTTCAGAATAGAGCCGTTGGAGCTTTAATTGAAACGCTTTTCTCTCTCTCTTTCCTCTAACCTATAAATACTTGGTGTGCTGCATTCATTGCACTCAAGACTGATTTTAAGAGAACTTTAGAGATCAAAGAGAAAGCATTTAATCCCATTCAAAGCTCTTTCATTTCATTCAAGAATCTCTCCCTCACTCTTATTTCAAAAGAGAGATTCATTGATTGTGAGCCTTCCAAGCCAAGTACTTGATTCTAGGTCACCAACAACCTCATAGCTCTCCATCGCTGATCTACATCTTGGAGCTAGGGTTTGGTGCCTCTTCATCTTCCCCAAAATCATCTTTGCCCTAATTCGTAAGTTTACTCAAGGCATAGGTATTTTGTGGTAAGAAGTTCTATTTCATTTACTTTCATATTGTAAGTGTTTTCTCTCGGTTGTGAGAGATTGTGTTGTGATCCCGGGTTGTGGGAGTCACAATTTTCATTTGTGTATGATTTGACTTGTGAAGGTTTTTCACAAGTATTTCATAGTGGAAATCTTGAGTTAGGGTTTCTAACTCGAGTATCCGGAGGGGATCCGGGTGGTTGGGATGTAAGATCATCGGGAACAAGTCGGGGAGACTTGGGTGGATCCGAACCCAGTAATATCGTTTGTTTGCGATTGCTCTTATTTGTTGTCATCTATTTACATTTTCGCATTTCCGCATTGTTGGTTAGAATTTGCTGATAATTAGGAATTGTACTCTTGATTATTTTATAGTACTATTCACCCCCCCTCTAGTACTTGTGCAGTAGCTTCGTAGGGCATTACAATCCCTATCCCACAGCTTGTACCTGATCAGATTCCAACCCCGGCACTTCTGTCCACACCTCTGCCAGTGTCGGGAGCACTGTTGCTGTGTCTGCCACCACCACCACCACCACCATCATCATTTCTGTGCCGTCGAGTGTTGATCCCATTTCCTGCATGAGCACTAAGAGCGCCACCCCGCTGCACTTGAGAGCGGCGAGCCTTCCCTAGCTTCGACGGCTGAGCCCCTATCCTCACCTGATTTCTCGACCAATGGAGAGTCATCTTTTATCGCTTTTACGACATCCACAGTCATCGACCCTTCTGTCTCCGCTGCCGCTATATTTACCGAGAGTGTCGTGACGTTTGTCCCCACTTTTATGTCTACGACCTCTCTGCATGTCTCGTCCTATGTCACCGCATCATCCTCTTCTGTTGCTGCTCACACTCCTGTGAGCTTTCCTACGTCTCAGCCTCCCACAGAGGCTGAGCGTATTTTAGCGAGCACCGCACATCACCCTCACCCACTTCTGATCCCACTTGTTTATGGTGACTGTGTGTGTTAGCCCCTACCTCCTCCTGTGCGACCCTCTGCCCCCGCTCCCGACATCCTTTTTCAGCATATTCATGCTGTCGAGGGGGCCATGAGTGTGCTCAGAGCAAATTTTTGGGCTCTCGTCGCCACCGTTAGCTCTGTGCAGGCACGCGTCGCCCTTCTTCCTAGTATTCAGCTCACACTGGACCAGATCCTTGCGCGCCTGCTACAGCCTCCACCACCAGCACCACGTCCCATCCCTCAGCGGCCTGCACCACCACCACCTTCTTCCCCACCACAGGGAGGTGCTGACACTCCACCACCAGCTTAGGCACACACTTGATGCCTCTGATGTTTTTTGCCGATGTTTTGGTTGATACTTTTGCTACTGATTTTGCACCCCCTCTCACCCCATGATTTCGCGACCACTTTCGTTGCCCAAATATTTTGATCGCTTTTTGCAGGGCTATGCATAAATCCGTTTAGGGGAAGAGGTGGTAATTCTGGGCCTTACCTTGTATCTGTCGTGCATATGTTATCCATTATTTTGCTCACATGATCTACGTGCCCAGCACATCCATCATTTGCGTGCTGCACTCATCATATGCATATTGCCTCGTCTCAAATGATGTGAGCACTACTCCCAAGCGCAGGAGATCGAACAAGTAATATCCTGGTGAGTTCAGGTATTGAATCCACGGGACAACTGACCTGCAAAACTACGAGCTTCAGATAGTAAAGAGTAATAACACGATAATACCCAACCACTTATCAAGAATAAAGAGTTTAGAATAACAAAAGAAAATCCTACGATATTTACGGTGACTTCGGTATGGGGTATCGATATGGAGAGTATGTGTTGGAAATGATTTCGTTAGGATGTGTGCAATCAATGATTAATAATATCTTTTCTATAACTCAATGTTTCGTCCGGTCAGGGCACGAGAACATCGAAAAATAAAACGATCAAGCGCATAAACATGTGCCAAAGAATTAATCACATATAACGTCGATTTCATAAGGAAAATAAACACAATCACCGAATAAGTCCGCAAAGATCAGATTCGACTCAAGCATATACACGTCTCCGTGTAACATACCCAAACAAGATATATGTAGAAATTGACAAAATACGTGATTATACAATGCAAATAGGGCGAAAAGATATAGAAATCAATAATTACGACACCTTAACTACGTCAACACCAACACATATGAGTTGGATGTGCTACGGTTATGACTTCATTAGGAGTTTATAATCGCTTAAATATCATGTCTTTTATATCACACAACGCTTCACCCGGTCAAGGCGCGAAGACGTCGGAAGATGAATCGATAAAAAACTAGTTAAAATAGCCGTATACGCATTACTAGCAACGTTGATTTCATTAAACGATAAGCACGATGATATGTCCTGATTAGAGAACATGAGTTAGCTAGCCTTGTCAGGGCCTAGCCATAGGGAACATCAAAGATATCGACAATGAAGAATACCCTGTTGGGATTTCATAATCCCATGTTCACTTTCCTATTCTATTCACTATGATTTTGACGTGACAACTATTATTATTGCTACTCACTCTATCTATGCAGATGTGCAGATTCCTAGTTTATCCACGCTTGGACAGTAATCACTTGATAAGGAATCCCTGCACAAAGGCATCTCACATACTCACATGAAGCTCAACATACATATCTACGAAAATCTACGGACTGATGTATTTTTATACTTTATAGATTTCAGAGCCTTGAATATGAAATCCATCTAAGTCCTAGGTTCCTAATAACATATCCTAAACATCCCTTTTCAGAAAAATCAAAATTCACGTTTTTCTGTCCTGGTCGACTAAGTCAACCATTAGTCGACTAAAAACTTTTCTTTCGAATTTTGACCTGAAAATTTCTGAGTAGTCTTCAGTCAACTTCAGAAACTTACCGTTAAAATTTCAGTCAAAAATTCCAAAGTTTGACTTTTAGTCGACTAAGACTTCTTTAGTCGACTAATGCACTTTTTATGTCCGTTTTAACTGAAACTTTCCAGACCGTTTCTGAACGGTAGGAAACTCTTTTTCCCCCCATTTTCCTTCAGAATAACTGCCCAAAAATACTATAAATAATAGGGCATACCCCTCATTCTCTACACACAACTTTCTTCTATCTTTCTTCCTAGAATTGTTGATTCTAAGCAATCTTGCCTTAGTTGCTCCTTTCTCATTTTGCAAGAAGAAATCCATAGATTTCTCTCTTCTTATAAGAACGGAAGAACTTCAAGATTCTTAATCATAGATCTTTTGGAAATTGAAGTTTTCTTCCTTAAAGCAATTCTGTCTTTTTCAACATCGTTTTTAGAAAGTTGTTTGTGTTCATAATTGTAAGAAGAAATCGATTGATCTCTCTCTTCTTTTGTGAACCAGATAACTTCAAGTATTGTTCTTCATTTCATATCTTATATATCTTGAAGTCTCCTTTTAAACACCATCCTTGAATTTCATTCTAAATTCATAACAAGGCTATATGTGTTTTTCTATTTCTTATTTAACAGGTTTGAATCTCTGTTTAGAGATTGTACAAAGTTTGGGACACTGGAAGTATCGCCATTTTTGTAAGTTGGTGCTTGCGGGGCAAGTGATTATAGTGGATTGAAAATCTCTACTGTGAGTAGAGGACTGGAGTAGGATCACGAGGATCCGAACCAGGATAAATCTCTGTGTTTGCGTTTGATTTACATTTTCTACATACTTTACTTTATGCACATCTTAAGCAATTAGAAGTAACTCTTTAATTGCAATAGTTATTTTTTTAATATACACTATTCACCCCCCTCTAGTGTATTGATCCTTGCAGGCTAGAATTACATTTGGTATCAGAGCGAGGCTAAGATGGCAGCAAGTTCCTCAACATCAAACATGAACGCTGTTCCACACAACTACAATCAGCATCCTGAAGGGCACTCTCAAGTTCGTCCTCCTCTATTTGATGGTTCAAACTACTCATATTGGAAAATACGAATGGAGATTCATCTCTAAAGTATGCATTATGAGATTTAGGACATCGTAGAGACATGATACACAAAGCCAGAAACACCTGTTACTGATTGGACCACCAACGACAAATCTGCAAAGACCAACAACTCAAAGGCCATGAATGCTTTATTCTGTGCCATGGATAAACATGAGTTTAATCGAGTATCTCAGGCGAAAAGTGCAAAGGAGATTTGGCACATACTCGAGGTAACTCATGAAGGAACCAATAAAGTAAAGGAAACCAAGATTGCTTCCTTGGTTCATAAATATGAGTTGTTCAAGATGCAAGACAAAGAGACGATTGGAGAAATGAACACCAGGTTCACTAACATTATTAATTCTCTTAATGCTCTTGGAAAAGTTTACTCTTCTCTTGATCAGGTACGCAAGATTCTTAAGGTACTCTCCCCAGAATGGCGTCCAAAGATCACTGTTATTGAGGAAGCCAATGATCTTTCCACCTTATCAATGGAAGATCTAATTGGTAACCTAATGGCACATGAAGTTACATTGCATGATGCAAAAGAAGAATTAGATCAGAAGAAGAAAGTACTCGCCTTCAACGCAACATCAGATAATGAAGATTCAGATGATGATATGGCATTCTTTGCCAAGAACTTCAGAAAATTCTTCCAAAAAGGTAAGTATAATAATATTAAATCTAAAAATACTGATTCTTCTCTTTGCTTCAATTGTAATAGGCCAGGACATATGAAGAAAGATTGTCCACTTCTCAAAGCCAAATTCAAAACTTCCAACAACAACGATCAATCCAGAAGAGAAAGGAAGTTTGACAAGATGAAGAAAGCATTTGCAGCAACATGGGATGAATCTTCAGATGATGAAGATGACCATGTTGAAAGTGCTAATATGTGATTTATGGCACAAGATAATGAAGAAGAGGTAAGTTCCTTTAATAATGAAGAATTATTAGAAGCATTGAAAGATCTCTATTCTCGTTTCAAAAAGTTGAATGGTCAACATAAATCTCTGAAACAGAATAATGACGATCTCCTTATTAAATATCAAGAATTATCTTCTTCTAAAAACACTACACCAAATTCCATACATATTGAGAATATATCTTCTCAAAATTTAGATCTTAGTAAAAAGAATGATATTCTCAAAACTAAGAATCTAGAACTACATACACAAATATCCGAAATGGATAAAAGTATTTCATCACTAAAGATGAAATACGACGAGATGTCATCCAACGTTAATAAATTTAACAAAGCAAAGACAAATCTCGATGATTTACTAAAAATTCAATATCCAACAAATCATAGACAAGGAGTGGGATATTCTCATAAGGATGCACCCAAGTCTTGTAACACTTCTTCTTCTTGTGAAAAATCTACCTTTGTTAAACCACAAAAGAAGAATCACGCATTCATATACACGAAGAAAGTAAACACTCCTACTTCTTCTTCATAAAGAAATGTTACTAACATTTCAAAAACATTTCCTAGGAAACCCACTACAATTAGTATATAGGTTCCTAAGGATTCTTGTTTAAAAGATAGAAATGGATATATCTCTCATTATATGCATTCTATTGTTTATTCTAGTGATTATCTTAGAAAGCCAAATTCCAATTGGGTTTGGCTTCCAAAAATCTAATCCCAAGGACCCTCAAAAAGGGGTACCAATGCTTAATGTTTTATCTTTCAGGTACCAAAGAAAGAAAAATGGATTTTGGATAGTGGATGTTCAAAACACATGACATGAAATGTCAAACTGCTTTCAACCGTTATATATAAAGATGGAGGCACAGTTACCTTTGGTGATAACAACAAAGGCAAAATCATAGTCACTGGAACAGTTGGTAATACAAATCAGCCTATCATCGAGAATGTTCTCCTGGTTGATGGTTTGAAACACAACTTACTTTCCATTAGTCATTTATGCGATAAAAATTACAAAATAGTTTTTGAACAAAATGATTGCATCATTTATGATTCTGATATGTCATCTATTTTATTCCGTGGTAAGCGTAAGAATAACATTTATATCTTATGCATGTCTGTTACCGCTAATAATCATTGTTTAATGATTATATTAGATGATACACTTTTATGGCATAAACGTTTTGGACACACAAATTTCAAAAATCTAGCACATATTTCAAAACACAAATTAGTAAATGGAATGCCAAATATTTCTTTCAAACACAACTATTTTTGTGATGCTTGTCAATAAGGAAAAATGCATAAATCTTCTTTTAAATCAAAGGGTATTATCTCAACAAAGAGACCATTAGAACTTCTATACTTAGATTTATTTGGTCCTTCAAGAGTAGCCTTTTTGAATAGAAGTAGATATGCATTTGTCATTGTTGATGATTATTCTAGATATACTTGGGTTATATTCTTACAAAATAAGAATGAAGCTTTTGAAGAATTTTCAACATTTTGTAAAAAGATACAAAAGATCAAATCCTCTAACATTGTCACTATTCGTAGTGATCATGGGGGAGAATTTGAAAATGAATCTTTTACCAAGTTTTGTAATGAAAATGGCATTACAAACAATTTTTCTTTTCATCGTGCTCCTCCTCAGAATGGAGTAGTAGAAAGGAAAAATAGAACTTTACAAGAATGTGCTAGAACAATGCTTTGTGATAGTAATCTACCAAAATGTTTTTGGGCAGAAGCTGTCGTAACTGCTTGTTACATTATGAATAAAGTTCTTATAAGGCCATTACTTAATAAAACTTGTTTTGAATTATTATTTAATCGCATTCCTCGTGTATCATATTCTAAAGTGTTTGGATGTAAATGTTTTATTCTTAATACTAAAGATGCACTAGATAAATTTGATTCAAAATCTGATGAATGTATTTTTGTTGGATACTCAACACGTAGCAAAGCCTACAGAGTATATAACAAAAGAACTTCAACAGTTGAAGAATCACTACATGTCACATTTGATGAGAATCACTCATCTAATTCTCCCATCATCATTGATGATGAAGAGAATATATTACCTTTATCTAATTCTTTAGATAATATTAATCTTGATGAAATTGATGCTACTAAACCCTCTGTTGAGTCTGTTTCAGATAATGCAGATCTTCCTAAGGCATTTGCACACGTTCCAAATCATCCATCAGAATTAATCATTGGAGATATTACAGATGTAGTAAGAACGCGTCGTCAAATCGAACAAATGGCACATTGTGCTTTCCTTTCAACCATAGAACCAAAGAACATCAATGAAGCATGCAAAGACAGTTCTTGGATCATTGCTATGCAGGAAGAACTCAATCAATTTCAGAGAAATGATGTTTGGGAATTAGTACCCAGACCAACAGATCATTCAATTATTGGTACCAAGTGGGTATTCAAAAATAAATTGGATGAATCTGGTCAGGTAATTAGAAACAAGGCACGATTGGTTGCACAAGGTTATAATCAAGAAGACGGAATTGATTATGAAGAAACCTATGCACCAGTTGCACGTCTTGAATCTATAAGAATGCTTTAATCATTTGCATGTTTTAAGGATTTTAAATTATTTCAAATGGATGTCAAAAGTGCTTTTTTAAATGGTTTTCTCAAGGAGGAAGTTTATGTTGAACAACCTCCTGGTTTTACTCATGAAAATTTAGAAAATCATATTTTCAAATTAAAGAAAGCTTTATATGGTCTTAAACAAGCACCTCGTGCTTGGTATGAAAGACTTAAAAGCTATCTTTTAGATTCTGGTTATTCTATTGGTAAAATTGATTCAACTTTGTTTATTAAAAATATAAAATCAGATATCATTATTATTCAAATATATGTTGACGATATTATATTTTGTTCTACTAATGAAACTCTTTGTTTAGATTTTTCTAAGATTATACAGAAGGAATTTGAAATGAGTCATATGGGCGAACTCAATTACTTCCTTGGACTTCAAATCAAACAAATGAAGGAAGGTATCTTCATCCATCAATCAAAGTACGCCAAAGAACTCATCAAGCGTTTTGGTTTAGCAACTTCTGCTGATAAACATACTCCAATGAGTACATCTACATCACTAGACAAAGACTTAAATGGTAAGTGTTACGAGGTGGAACTCGCGTACAATGAATTTGTATTATGGGGAACCAAGGGCACGATGGTTATATGGGGAAGAAGGTTTAGGTAGGCTGTTTTACAAGTGATTAGTGGGGTGAAGAAGTTGGACCCGTTGCCGGTGGTGCTCACGGGGTCGAATCTCGCCGGATGCAACTGAGGAAGGTTGGACGGCAGGGGGCTGAAGCTGACTTTGGACCAGGGGCGAGCTCTCCTGCAGCACGAACAACTCGTCAGAATGGCGGGGTTTGGGTTCAACCCTTAGCCCCTCCGATGCCTAAGTCAGTAATAGGGCTTAAAATGGGGGCTAGACACGCCGACCGGACTAACGGTGTGTCGACCGCGCGTGGCGAGCTATGGGTGGGAGAACAAAGATATGGACGACCTTTGTTCTCGTGTGTGAATTATAGATTAAGAGAGAATTTTCCAACCCCCTTTCCGTAAGAGGAGAGGGGGTATTTATACCTGACGGGTGATGACTAGGCGTGCTGAGCTGGCTCGGGTGTCAGCGGAAGCTTCGGACAAGGACGTCGGGAACAGGAGTTCCTGACCTGCTTTTGTCAGGCGGCGCAACGGCCAAGGGGTGCTTTTGTCAGGATGTCAGGGCCGAAAGCGCTAACCGTCAGATGGGTCAGCCGCCAGGGGGTGCTTTGTCAGGCGGTCGGGTGACGTATGTGTCAATCGCGCCCTTATCCTAGGTCGTTTGTCATTGGTGACGAACTAAAGGTCGGGCTATGCTATCCCTGGCGTCGGGGCGCATGAGAATCAGACGGGTCGTCCGGGTCGGGAGTTGTCCGGCCCAGCCGCGCCTCCCGTTCGGTCGCGGACTATGGTTCGCAGGCACAGATAGATACCCGCGCCTAAGTCAGCTGGCCTATCGGTGCCGTCCGGGCGCACCTCAGCACCCCTGGCCTAGGCGTACAACCGCAGTTGTTCGACCCGCCCGGGGCGGTGCGCTCGGGGGGCGCCCGTCCCCATGTGGATTCGGATTTCCGGGGTGGCGGCCCTTTTATGAAAAGGTGAGTTAATGGGGTATGTTAGCGGATCCGGGCGGGAGTCGGACTCCTACGATCTTTAGGTCATAACAATTTCCCCCGGCCTTCGAGTCTGAGGCGGCAGCCCGGCTCGGCTCGGAGGGCGAACCACCTTCGATATTCAGGACCATCAATATGGGCCTTGGACCCACCGGGTAGTGACGGCGGCGGCTTCGGAACTCCCGCCTTAGTGGTCATTATTATGATTTGAAAAGGGGGCAGAGGAAAACGAAGCGTCTCTGCGATAGGGTTTGCGACACGTGGATGAGGTGACCCTCACGCCAGTCGAGGCGTCGGGGACGTCTCGATGGGCGCCGCGTGGCGAAAGTTTGACGGCCGAGATGGCCCGAGGGCCACCTTTACCGCTAAAAGGGTCTGGGAGGCGGTCGGCGGGAGTTTTTGTCTTTCTCCGATTCTCCTCCGGCGTTCGATACTTCTGTTTGGAGCTTGCTGACTAATTCGTCACTTCCGTCGCCGGTCATCTTCTTCCAATCGCCTTCCGGGTTCAAGGGATCGACATGTAATAACAGTTAATTTCCTTCCTTTCCGATCAATGGCTTCTCGTTTCGAGGTTGGAGGCAGTAGCCGGGTGGGAGAGGAGGAGTTGGTGGGCGAGGGGGTGTCGCAGCCGGGGGTGCGGCGGCCCAGGGAAAGACGGTCATGGCGATCCGTTGTACCGAGAGACATTGAGTCCCCCCGATGTAGGTTGGATAGGATCAACATCCGGGAGATTCGTGTGCGGTTTGTGCGACAACCCTATGAGGTGCGGGTTCCCGGGTTGGAGGAAGCGGTGAGTTCACCGGGGGATAATGAGGTCGGGGTCTATGTTCGGTCCTTCGAGTTGGGGCTCCGCTTTCCGATCCACCCGTGCTTGTTTCATTTGTTGAATTTCCTGGAGCTGTCGATATTTGCCTTAGCGCCCCGCTCTTGGGGCTTGTTAGTGGGGTTTGTCGTCTTGTGCCTTGCTTGCTCCTTGAGTCCCTCCTTGGCGCTGTTCCAGCATTTCTTCGTGATTCGAAAGTGGGGGATGTATCATCGCGTTTGTGCCAGGAGAGGGCGAGAACTCATCCTCGGGGTGCCTGACGATGTCGGTGATTGGATGAGGGAGTTCGTCTTCGTGACGGTGCCAAGCGACGTGGTGCTGGTGTCGAATTGGGGGGCGCAGAATCCCTTCGTAAATGAAGGGGTGGAGCTGACCGGGGAGGATATTGCCATGGTTGAGATTTTGAGGGAACTGCCCGAGGCGTGCCGTCAGTTGGCGAGTCTAACGCTGAGCAATCGGCTCGCCCAGGACTTTTGGACCCTAGGTATCTTTGATGTTTTGTGAACTCTAGGCTAGGCTCGCCCTGATTGTCTTTCTTTTCCTTTTGTAGGCGGAGACGCGATGAGGGAGCCGGAGGAGGTGTCAGGTTTGGCCGGGGCCCCGATCTCGGAGGATACTGATCCCCGCGGGAAATGCAAGGGGGTGGCTAGCGAGGCAGGATCCCGGGAACGTGGGGGCGGGGCCCCCGTGGGGAGAGGTCGCACCCGGGACGGGGGGCAGTCGGGCAAGGTATCTCTGCCGGTGGGCCCACCGAGGATCTTCGTGAGGACGCGCCCGTGCGGGGGGCCAGACCCTCCCTCCCTCCGTGGGTACCAGCGGTGGTCGCGCCTCGCCGAGCGCCTGTGGTTCAAAGGTGGCCATACGGGATCCCTTCGTGGGAAATGGGGGTGTCGTCGAGTCCAGCTTGCGAGGGCGCCCTTATTCGTTTTAAGAGGACCCGAGAAGAGGTCGAGGCATACCCAGATGATCGTCTCCACAAGTTTCCTTTTCGAGTCAGCGGCGACGAGTCGGTATTCGAGGACGCGGGAGTGGCGGTGCGCCTCACCGAATACTGCGTGTTACCGCGCGATCGTGAGTCTTTGACTCGTGTGGGGGCGGAACGGTTGGGCGGCTCGGCTATATGGCACGTCGTGCAGGTAAGCCGGCTTTCTTTCCTCGCCCGCAGGCTTTATTTGTTCGTGTCTCGCTGATTCGAGGTTTATGTAGATGATCGCGAACGTGTTAGCCCTGCGGGGCTGTACCTCCGCGGCCGTCACCAGGGCGTCACTGGACGTGGCGAAGGCGAACCTTGGCGAGGTCAAGGCGAAGCTGAGGGACACGGAGGCGGAGCTGGAGAGGGTTAGGGCGGCCTACGGGGTGGAGAAGGGGCGGGCTGTGTATTTCGATTCGTCCAAAGCAATGGTCGAGAAGCAGCTCCAAGAAGTAACGCGAGAGAGGGATGATATCTGGGCGAAGCATACCTCGGAAGTTGTTAGCAAGGAAGCAGTGATCGGGGTACAGAGGCGGCAAATAGAGGACCTGAAGGTCGCCCTGGAGACCGAGAAGAGGGAGAAGGGTCTAGCGGTGCGGCGATTGGAGGAAAAACGGGACGCTGAGGGCAAACTGATCGAAGCCGCTATCCGCCGCTATCATGACGAGCATGTTGTGCCGATGCTGTAAGAAGCTAAGGAGGCGGCGATTCGGCAAGTGGTTAAGGATGTGAGAGATCGGTCGGTTGAGAGGCGGTGCCGCTAGAAACGTGGGTTTGGGGAGGGCCGTACCTTCTTGTGAGAGGGTTATAAACAATGTGTTGTTGTAGTGTGTGGAAAGTCCAATGTACGGGTTAGCTATTTGAGTAAATACATTGTGATTGTTTTGTGCCGAACTGTATTCTTACTTGATTTGCTGGTAGAACGTCAGCTTTGTGAGGGACGTAATTGCCCCCAACTTCGCTCTGCCGAGGTATCCGGGAGAGGGGAGTTGAGATGAGTCACGTTCTCCGACGGTTTGCTCGAAAGCCCGGAACGGGAAGCCCGGAACGGGCCCCGGCGGTGCAGTGGTGGGGCGAAGTTGCTTGGTTCGTACGAAAGTTTGCCGGTAGAGGTCGATCTTGACGGGCTCGCCGCATGCAGCGACGAGGAGGAGGATGGAGACGGAGGGGAGGGCGACGAGCCAGAGGTCGGTGGGGCGGTGGGAGATTCCATTGAGGGAGAGGGCGTCGTGACTGGCGGAAACGCCAAGTAGTTTTGTATAGGCTCCCCCCCCCCTTTTTTATTTTAAAAACGAAAGAAAGTGAAGATTCGCCGGGCTCGTCCCCGCATTTTTCTGGTATTTTCTGCCTGTGTGTGTGCATAAATTCCCTTCTTAGAGTTACGCCTTGGTGCGGCCGTTTCTATCCTGGCGTAGGGGGAATCATGTTAACTCCCTTTATTTCGCGTAGCGCGCCCGAGAGATTTTACAGCGAATTAGCCTCCCTTTTCGCGGGTTGCTCGTGTTTAGGTGTGCCCGAGCTATAAATAGCGGTCAACCGGGAGTAGTCTTTTCATCAGCTATTATTGATAGTTTACTAAAACAGGATCGGCCCGTAGGCGTAACATTGAATCGCTCTAGGTAGGTTGATGTTCTCATCGTAGTTGATCCGCCTCTCCCTAGCGTCGCGCCCCTGACAAGGGGCGTGGAGTTGATTCAGAGGGTTCCCCCTCGGTGTAGGGGTGGATGGTCGCGTCGGAGCCAGGCAGTGGCTTTGGCCCTCGTTCCCAGAATTGGGGGGAGAGGGAGTCCTTGGTGGATGTTCTATCCCGCGGGGCCTTGTTGCTACCATCGACAGGAGTCTCCGTGTGATAGGCGCGAAGGGACGCGGTCCGTAGCCCATCTGTGCGTCCTCCTGGCGTAAACGGTCCAGGGGAGGTCGATGAGTGGAAGGGGGGTGCTACTGGTGTAAGCGGAGTAGCCTGTTGGAGCACGCCAGCTCTCGGGGACAAGTTCCCCTTGGTTGGGGCGACGCGGGCGGCTGCCGGGGTGTCCGGTGAGGTGATTTGGCAGGTCTGTCCCATCCATCGGGTTGTCTGCCAACCGCGCCTGCGTACGCGGGGCGTCCGTGGAGAGGCATGGTATGCCAGTGGAGCTCCAGTTCCCATGCCTTAAGTTGTCTAAAGGAAGGAGGGGAGCAGCAGGCTGGGCAACCGTCGTGTAAGGGGAATATCCTGTTGGGGGATCATTTACTTTGGCGGTCGGCGAAGCTCGCATTTTCCGCGCATTTTTAGGGGGAGGGGGTGGCGAAATGATTAGTCTTTCTCCACATCCTTTCTCTCGCCTCCCTCCCCCCCTCAAGGAAGCTGAAGGGGGGGAATTTATAATGGTGTATTGCTGCCCTCATTTCCTCTTCATGGAGAGTCGGGGCCGTTTTGGAATTTTGTTCTTTGGGGAGCGTTCCTGATGGGTGACGTGTGATGTGACTCCTCAGACCCCGTTTTTTGGCAGGCGTGCCATTTGTCCATGGCGTTCGTCCCGAGTGTCCTTTTGGGTTGGACAAGTCATTTCGGGCGTCGGCTTTATGGGGGTCAGGCGTTACTCCTCAGGGATGGCTCCACGTTGGGGTTGCCTTGAGTTGCGGACCCTGATTCGTTTCCCGAGGTTTGAGGAGAGGGGTGACAGGCCCTTTCTGGGGAGGGAGGGTATTGGTCCGTCGGGCACCCCGCACATGGAGCTCCGGTTTGGGAGGCCAGGCTCGGTGGACTTGCCCCGGAGGTCTTCTTTGGGGGGGAGTACGCAGTTCGGCCCGTGCCCCTCTCCGGTTTGGGTGGCGAGGATTGGTCCTGCCCCGGAGTCTTTGAGAGGGCGGGTATTGGGCCGTCGCCTCCCCGCATCCTCTATAGTCGGACGGGTATTGGGCCGTCACCTACCCCGCATATGGCGCTCCGGTTTGGGTGGCCAAGCTCAGTGAACTTGCCCCGGAGGTCTTCTTTGGGGGGGAGCGAGTACGCAGCTCGGCCCGTGCCCCTCTCCGGTTTGGGTGGCGAGGATTGGTCCTGCCCCGGAGTCTTTGAGAGGTTTGAACTGAAATTTTCATGCAGAAGAGGTGAAATTCGAAGGTTAAGAGAGGGAACAAGATATTTAATTCATGACTTACAGTTGCCGGCTATACCACGACCGGCGCTCCACGTCCCTTGGAGTGATTAGCCCGTCCTTCTCGGGGGGGCGCGTGGTCGATCCTGTTCCCCTTTATGGTGGCATCGGCTGGAGCTAACTCTGGCTGGTAGGGGTCATAACTCCGCCCGTGGGAGTCGATCTTCAGGTTCATCTCCGGTCCCTTGTGCTTGGTCGACCCCACGTAGCAGCTCCTGGACAGCTTCTGGCTTCCCCGTACGATCCCCACCCCTCGGGGGGTTTGGAACTTGACCATCTGGTGGAGAAGGCTGGAGAGCGCTCCAATGGCCGACATGTAAGGTCGTCCTATGATCCCGTTGTACGCCGACGTAATGTCAACCACAATGAACAGCATCATTCGAGTGACGACATGTGGCTCTTCTCCGAGGGTTATCGGCAAGGTGATCACTCCCATGATGGGGGTCGAGTGACCGGTGAAACCGGCGAGGGGTCCGGTACAGGGTCTCAGGTCCGTCGGCCTTAACCCCATCTTCTCGATTGTGGACATGAACAGGATGTCACAAGAGCTCCCTGTGTCGATCAGGAGGCGGCTGACGATGGCCGTCCCAATCTGGGCCTCGATGACGATGGCGTCGTCATGCGACTGCTCGATCCCCTCTAGATCCTCGTCGCTGAAAGTAATGGGAGGGTAGGCCATCCTTCTCCCTCTCCGATCCCTTCCAAGACCCGCCGTCATCACTTGTCTCGCATACGCATTTTTGCTTGACGACGATGCCCCTCCTGAAGATGGCCCGCCGCATATCGTGTTTATGCGCATGACGGGTTTCGGGGGGTGAAGCTCTTCCTGCTCGCCGTTTGCAGGAGGGTCTGCCCTCCGTGCCCTTCGGTGGTTTCCATCTTCGCGGTCCGGTCTCCGGCCTCCGACGAAGTCCCCCAGGTGGCCCGCCTGGATCAGCCGCTCGATTTCCCTTTTGAGGGTGAAGCAGTCGTCGGTGTCATGGCCGTGGTCCCGGTGGTATCGGCAGTATTTCTTAAAATCTCTCTGGGCTGGGTCCGACTTCATTTCTCGGGGCGGCTCCGGCAGCAGTCTGGCTCGTGTAGTCGCGGCCATCACCTCGATCAGGGGAGCATTGAGTTGCGTGTAATGCGCCCGTAGGGGGCCTTCTTGTCTCGGGACGACTCGAGGGAGCCCTTGGGCCGGAGCAAACTCGTGCGCCGAGCCAGGTCGATCTTGTGGGCGAGGCCCGAGCGGTTCCCGCCTTGGTCGGGCCAGCTGGTCGCGACCACGGTGCCCCTCTTCCTGCCTCGGCCGTGGGTGTGACCGGGGTTCGCCTTGGGAGGGTTTCGCCGGGGGGAATAAGGCCTTGGCACCGAGAGTCTCTTCGGCCAACGCATGCCTCTCCACCATAGCAACCAATGCCTCATAGTCTGTTGGCGGATCCCGGAGCAGGGATTTGTGGAGGCTCCGAGTCCGCAACCCCGTTTTGAAGGCCAGCATAAGCACCTCATCGCCGCATGTCACCACCGCCCGTCTCTCCTCCTCAAAGCGGCGGAGGTATCTACCCGTTGTCTCTCCCTCCCCTTGGACTATCATGCTGAGATAGTCTAAGGGCTTCTTTCTCGTCCACCCGGCCCGGAATTCTTGGCAGAACTTGTGGGATAGTTCGCCAAAGCTCCCGACGGACCTCGCGGGCAAGCCAAAGTACCAGTCCAACGCGGTGTCCCTCAGGCTTTGGGAGAAATGTCGGCATAGGAACACCTCATCCACATCCTGCGCCTCCATCGCCCCCCGGTATTGCTGGACGTGCGTGAGGGGGTCGCCTCTCCCATTGTACGTGGCCAAGTGAGGGGGTTTGAACCTTATGGGCCTTGGGGCGGACGTGATCCACCGTGCAAGTGGCGTGGCCTCCTCCGGGTAGGTAGGGCGGTCCGGCGCATCCCCTCTCCACCATTCGGGGGTCTGGCTTCGGTCGCGCCTCGGCCGCCGACGGTCCTCCGTCCCCGGGGAGTAGCCCGACGGTCTTCTGGCGGGGCTCCTTCCTTGGGCCGAGGATTCGACGGGTTGCGGGCTACGGTTCTCCCAGCGCCAGCGCCTCCCGGCCAGCTCTCCTCGGGCCTCCATCCGTTCTTGATTCTCCCGAAGGAGCCTTTCACGCTCGGCGGTGAGAAAGCGTAGTTGTCGACAAACGGCTTCCTCGTGCAGGGTATCGGAGGGGTGGTGCAGGCGACGCGGGCTGCCTCCTCCGGGTGGGGACCTGTTCAGCAACGGGTCCCGCCCGTCCTCGAGCCGCCGACCCGTCGCCGTCTCGTCCAGGATTTCCCGGTTGCTCCTGTTCTCTCTCCTTAGCCTCTCGCGCTCCGCGACGATGAGGCGGAGTTGGCGGCGAGCGGCCTCTTCATCCTGGTAGGCCCTTCGGGCAGTCTCGGCCGCTTCGTCCAAATGCCTTTGCGCGGCGGCCGCCTCCCCTAGGCGCCTCCACCGCCGCGCAACTTCCATCTCCTCTTCCAGGAGCCTCTGCTGGGTCGCAACCTCCTCAGCGAGCCCCCTGTTCTCCCCCTCCTCCTCGAACTGAAGGTGGAGGTTTCGCCTCACGTTCAGGGGCTCTGAGGGGCCAGGCGGAGGCTCCGTTCCAGCCGTCTGATAGTCTCCCCTGGCCTGAGTGACGGCCTCGAAGCTCTTCAGGACGGCGTGGGCTGAAGTATGTTCAGTTTCGGTGCCCATCCCCAGAAGGGGGTCGGACGCCGGGGTGATTTGTAGAGAGAGCGGTTCCTGACCCACGGGATCTTTGCCGTGGTCAAGGTTCCGCGAGATCGGCATGGAGTCTAACATGGGTGTGACCCTTCGTTCCCACAGACGGCGCCAATTGTTACGAGGTGGAACTCGCGTACAATGAATTTGTATTATGGGGAACCAAGGGCACGATGGTTATATGTGGAAGAAGGTTTAGGTAGGCTGTTTTACAAGTGATTAGTGGGGTGAAGAAGTTGGACCCGTTGCCGGTGGTGCTCACGGGGTCGAATCTCACCGGATGCAACTGAGGAAGGTTGGACGGCAGGGGGCTGAAGCTGACTTTGGACCAAGGGCGAGCTCTCCTGCAGCACGAACAACTCGTCAGAATGGCGGGGTTGGGGTTCAACCCTTAGCCCCTCTGATGCCTAAGTCAGTAATAGGGCTTAAAATGGGGGCTAGACACGCCGACCGGACTAACGGTGTGTCGACCGCGCATGGCGAGCTATGGGTGGGAGAACAAAGATATGGACGACCTTTGTTCTCGTGTGTGAATTATAGATTAAGAGAGAATTTTCCAACCCCCTTTCCGTAAGAGGAGAGGGGGTATTTATACCTGACGGGTGATGACTAGGCGTGCTGAGCTGGCTCGGGTGTCAGCGGAAGCTTCGGACAAGGACGTCGAGAACAGGAGTTCCTGACCTGCTTTTGTCAGGCGGCACAACGGCCAAGGGGTGCTTTTGTCGGGATGTCAGGGCCGAAAGCGCTAACCGTCAGATGGGTCAGCCGCCAGGGGTGCTTTGTCAGGCGGTCGGGTGACGTATGTGTCAATCGCGCCCTTATCCTAGGTCGTTTGTCGTTGGTGACGAACTAAAGGTCGGGCTATGCTATCCCTGGCGTCGGGGCGCATGAGAATCAGACGGGTCGTCCGGGTCGGGAGTTGTCCGGCCCGGCCGCGCCTCCCGTTCGGTCACGGACTATGGTTCGCAGGCACAGATAGATACCCGCGCCTAAGTCAGCTGGCCTATCGGTGCCGTCCGGGCGCACCTCAGCACCCCTGGCCTAGGCGTACAATCGCAGTTGTTCGACCCGCCCGGGGCGGTGCGCTCGGGGAGCGCCCGTCCCTATGTGGATTCGGATTTCCGGGGTGTCGGCCCTTTTGTGAAAAGGTGAGTTAATGGGGTATGTTAGCGGATCCGGGCGGGAGTCGGACTCCTACGATCTTTAGGTCGTAACAGTAAGAGTGTTGATCAACGTCTTTACAGAGGTATGATGGGCTCTCTCCTTTATCTTACTGCTAGTAGACCGGATATTATGTTTTCAGTTTGTTTATGCGCACGTTTTCAAGCAGATCCTAAGATGTCACATCTTACTGCTGTAAAAAGGATAATTAGATTTGTTAAACATACTTATGATTTTGGATTATTTTATCATAAAACTAGCACATATAATTTATTATCATATAGTGACGCAGATTTTGCTGGTTGCAAATCAGACCGAAAAAGTACAAGTGGCACATGTCATTTTCTTGGACATGCTTTGGTCTCATGGTTTAGCAAAAAGCAAAATTTTGTTTCATTATCTACCACAGAGGCAGAATATATTGTCGCTGGGTTAGCATGTGCACAAATTTTATGGATGAAACAAACTATCTCCGATTATGGCATTAAGTGTTCCACATGTCCTTTAATGTGTGATAACAATAGTGCAATTAGTTTGTCTAAAAATCCAGTTCATCATTCACGCACTAAGCATATAGATGTCTGTCATCACTTTTTAGATGATCATGTACAAAAAGGGGATATAGTTTTGAAATTCATTTCCACTGAACATCAGATTGCCGATATCTTAACTAAGCCAAACTTAGAAGAGATCTAGGCATCATCAGTGAATCTAAATTTATCATATGATGTTTTCCAATTTTTGTGAATTTTTGGAATTCTCTTATAATTTTTTGATAATAATTTTTTTAGTCGACTAAAGTCTTGTTTAATCGACTAATATATCCAGATTTCTTTTATACAATGTGTTTTTTTTCATTCAGTTTATATAATTATAATTTTTTCCTAACTATTAGGAATGTTCAGTAATTTCGAGTATCTTTCTATCAATCATCTTTCTTTGGGATACATAATTTCGTGTTCTTATCTATTATTTTATCATTTTTTTCTCTATTATGAAACTTCATTTAAAGAGTTAATTTTGTTCTTACCTACTTTCTTGGTTGTCGCATCCTGCCATAGGCCTTTTTGGCTTCTTGCGTCGGCCCCCTTCTTGCCTAGAAAACCCAAAATTATCTCACTTTGGAATAAGAACTTGTAATCATTTCATCTTGGCAATCACACTTTTTTTTAATTATTTCCCATTGGAAAGTGGAATTCACCTACCCTATTCAATGCTTTGACCAAACTCTCTTACAAGACTTAAAATTCTTTACCCACTACGGTCCTTTCCCACTTATTTTTTATATTTTCGAATTTTTCATATTTTATTTTTTAAAACAAAAAATTTCGAACGGGCGCGTTTCTCGCTTATTTTTATTCCGTTAACTTAGTCGACTAACCAACTTCTTAGCTGACTAACTCGGTTTTTTAAACCGTTTCCGATCTAACTTACGTCTTTTCTCGTTTTAGTTTCTTCTTCCTCCCGCCTCTTCACATATTTTTTGAAAAAATTTCAGTTCTTTCTAACCCATTCAGTTTCTACAACTGCTCTCGAACTGATCATGGCACCCATTCGCTTGGATAACTACTTCAAATTCTGCCTATTTATTTTCGGCATTTTCTTTCCCATTCTTTTATCTTCTCCTTTCCACCCTTTCTCCTCAACCGAACCATTCTCTCATCTTCTTCCTCTTCAATGGCTCTCCCTCAATTTCATGATGCCACGGCCGAAAATCGCTTCCACGCCTCCGCAAGTGCGAAATTTCATCCTGAGCGATTCATCGATTACTCTGCTCTTGCTTCGTTCAACATACTCTCCATCCTTTCAGCCGCCGGCCTCGAGAAGATTTGGGCACTTGGAAACAAGGAGCCTTACTACCCGTTGCTGGTCCGAGAATTCTACGCCAACCTCAAACCATGCGTCGTCGGTCGTGATACCCATATCCTCACCCGCGTCAAGAGTTTTCCGATCTGTCTTACACTCCGTAGGATCTGTGAACTCATTGATCTTCCTCCTCATTTTTCAGGAACCCTAAACTTTAATATGACCGATCCTCAAATCCTTGCCAAAATCGCAACCCCCTGGGTTCACAAGCTCTCCGTCGTTCATTTCCACCCATCTGCTCGCATCATTCTCAAGGTCATTGTTTCCAATCTCATGCCGAAAGGTGGCTCTTTTAACTATCTATCCAATGAATTGGAACATTGCCTCTATGCAGTAATGGGTGGGTTGCCTATAAATTGGGGTTTTGTTATCTTACAATCTCTTCTTCGACCTGTTCAGACCCACATATATCATCTCTCTTTCATCACCTTGGTTCTGAAAATGTTTAGTGTTCCTCTTGACGGAGAAATTGCCGTCTCTAACCCTTACAATCTTAACATCATCACTCTCCACAATATGCATCTCGATATTCCGGATCCTGAGGAATCCGATGATGCAAACAGTGATGAAGAAGAAGAAGACCCCGAAGAGGACCCTGTCGAAGAACCAACTTCCACCGACCCCGACTATACCCCTGTTCAACCAACTTTCGATCCCTCTGCTTCTCACACTTCGGGTTCCTCCACTCCGGGTTCATCCCGTACCTTTCCTCGATTTGTTAAGAAACAGTGTGTTCACAAATGTTTCCTAGAATGTCGCACAAATCCTAGATCGTGTCCCTTAAAAACCCCTCGCACTTCTCAGGAGTACGGTTCTCCCTCTGGCCGTTAGAACTAGACCGCCTGTTGTCGTTGTCACAGTTGTTGTCACAGTTGTTGTCGCAGGTGTCTGTTGTTTCCTGAATAGTGTGGTTTTCTGTCTTTGGGTTGTAGGCTTTCGGGCTTTAGTGCTGGGCTTTGGAACAATGTGTTTTGTCTGCTGGTTCTAAGTTATTTTTTGTTGTAGGCCGTCGGGCCTTATTACTAGGTCTGTGGAAAAGTATGCTTGCTAGTAGCTTTGTATGGTTCCTATCTATGTTTTGTTTAGTAAAGTTATGTTCAGTTCTGTTTCGTCAAAACATATGTTACATTGTATGTTCAGTTTTGTGTTATTTTTTCTTAGTCGACTAAATAGTACCTTAATCGACTAACATTTTTATTTTTCCCCATCTTTTTGTCAATGACAAAGGGGGAGAATATTTGAGAATATTTAAGCAAATTCTAAGGGGGAGCTTACATATTTGTCATCATATAACTGACTATTGCATATGATATGATATCTGCATATAACTGAGTATGTCACTTCATTTTTTTTAAATATTTGTCATCATCAAAAAGGGGGAGAATGTTGGGATTTCATAATCCCATGTTCACTTTCCTATTCTATTCACTATGATTTTGATGTGACAACTATTATTATTGCTACTCACTCTATCTATGCAGATGTGCAGATTCCTAGTTTATCCACGCTTGGACAGTAATCACTTGATAAGGAATCCCTGCACAAAGGCATCTCAAATACTCACATGAACCTCAACATACATATCTACGGAAATCTACGGACTGGTGTATTTTTATACTTTATAGATTTCAGAGCCTTGAATATGAAATCCATCTAAG
The DNA here is from genome assembly GCA_030789695.1 of Scilla litardierei. NCBI lineage: Eukaryota > Viridiplantae > Streptophyta > Magnoliopsida > Asparagales > Asparagaceae > Scilla > Scilla litardierei. The sequence goes on along the minus strand of CM061140.1, from coordinate 140,556,264 downwards.
TCCTAGGTTCCTAATAACATATCCTAAACATCCCTTTTCAGAAAAATCAAAATTCACGTTTTTCTGTCCTGGTCGACTAAGTCAACCATTAGTCGACTAAAAACTTTTCTTTCGAATTTTGACCTGAAAATTTCTGAGTAGTCTTCAGTCAACTTCAGAAACTTACCGTTAAAATTTCAGTCAAAAATTCCAATGTTTGACTTTTAGTCGACTAAGACTTCTTTAGTCGACTAATGCAGTTTTTATGTCCGTTTTAACTGAAACTTTCCAGACCGTTTCTGAACGGTAGGAAACTCCTTTTCCCCCCATTTTCCTTCAGAATAACTGCCCAAAAATACTATAAATAAGAGGGCATACCCCTCATTCTCTACACACAAATTTCTTCTCTCTTTCTTCCTAGAATTGTTGATTCTAAGCAATCTTGCCTTAGTTGCTCTTTTCTCATTTTGCAAGAAGAAATCCATAGATTTCTCTCTTCTTATGAGAACGGAAGAACTTCAAGATTCTTAATCATAGATCTTTTGGAAATTGAAGTTTTCTTCCTTAAAGCAATTCTGTCTTTTTCAACATCGTTTTTAGAAAGTTGTTTGTGTTCATAATTGTAAGAAGAAATCGATTGATCTCTCTCTTCTTTTATGAACCAGAGAACTTCAAGTATTGTTCTCTATTTCATATCTTATATATCTTGAAGTATTCTTTTAAACACCATCCTTGAGTTTCATTCTAAATTCATAACAAGGCTATATGTGTTTTTCTATTTCTTATTTAACAGGTTTGAATCTCTGTTTAAAGATTGTACAAAGTTTGGGACACGGGGAGTGTCGCCATTTTTGTAAGTTGGTGCTTGCAGGGCAAGTGATTATAGTGGATTGAAAATCTCTACTGGGAGTAGAGGACTAGAGTAGGATCACGAGGATCCGAACCAGGATAAATCTCTGTGTTTGCGTTTGATTTACATTTTCTACATACTTCACTTTCTGCTCATCTTAAGTAATCAGAAGTAACTCTTTAATTGCAACAGTTATTTTTTTAATATACACTATTTGTTGGATATGGACGACATAAATACACCCATGAGGGGATGTATGAGGGTATACGGACCTCAGATGTCGCGTGCACGAAGGCGTGCGCGAAGGGAACCTTTTCTCGTGTGAAAAGGACCACTCGATAAGTGGAAAATGCCACTCGATAAGTGGAAAAAGCCACTTTATAAGTGCAAAATGGCACTTGATAAGTGGATAAAGAAGAAGATAAATGAATGTGCTAATATAGGCTAATAAGCTTATAATTGGTTATTTCCTACAATAACCACCCCTAAAGCCTATAAATAGGACCCACGGGTAAGGCATTCATTCACACTTTTTCCAAGCCATAAGTTTACATAAGGCATCCTTTTGTTCTTCTTCTCCCTTCCATTAAAATCCTCTTCTAGTTAGAGATTTAGGCGGTGAAACTCTGCTTCGATCCTCTGTGACGAAGTATCGACCGTTGTGGCGAATCCAAGGGCGAAGTTCCGAGATTACCGTGCCGCGTACGCAAGCGTAAGTCTCAACTTCATTTATCGATCCTAACGTTGTTTTGACAGGATCCTTCATTGGTATCGGAGCCATACGAGTTCTCCCCGGACAAACCGCCGCCCCGTCAAACCGATGAACGAGGCGTTGTCTTTTTCACGAATGGGTATCCTACCATTACGGATATGGTAGGAATGCTTCGTGACGGAGAGAACGCAGCGGTTGTTCTTTTCACGTTAGGGTCTCCTACCATTACGGATATGGCAGGAACTCTCCATGACGGGAAGAACCGACCGTTCACGTCGTCAAGCTCGCACTCTTCATGGAGGCCGAGTCTCCATTCATAGGGAATGTGAACTCTCTTCATGTGGAGCGCGTAGTTTACGAACTTTAAAGTGTGTTATTTTTTATTTTTGGCACACGGCCATTAGAGAATAACTACTTTCTCGACGAACGGGTGCTTCATCGACGAACGGGTGCTTCATCGAGGAAGATGATGGTAGTTATCTACATCGGAGAAGATGACTTTTGGTGCATGATCACCATGGCCAAATGGGCTATGGAGGCAACGCATCCCCCCTCCTCATGCGGAGGGGGTTGGCTACGGCCAAAAACCACCACGACCACCCCGTCGAGGGGGAGGAGTGCATGCGACCACCCCATGCAAGGGGGGAGACCGGCCATGGCCGGCCTAGGCCAATAGGCCATGGCCGGGCCAGGGCCGGCCGGCCCCGGCCCCGGCCAGGCCAGGGCCGGCCATGGCCAGCCCCGGCCATGGCCAGGGAGCCCTGGCCGTGGCCAGGGCCAGGCCTGGCCGAGACCAGGCCAGGGCCAGGGGGCCCTGGCCGGCCTCGGCCATGGCCAGGGAGCCCTGGCCGTGGCCAGGGCCAGGCCTGGCCGAGACCAGGCCAGGGCCAGGGGGCCCTGGCCGGCCTCGGCCAAGGCCAGGGGCCGGCCTGGCCGGCCCTGGCCGTGGCCAGGGCCGGCGCCCTGGCCGTGGCCAGGGCCGGCGCCCTGGCCTCTGCTAGGGCCTGGCAGAGGCCCTGGCTGAGGGGCCAGGGCCCCTGGCCGGCCAGGGCAGAGGCCCTTGGCCGGCCCCGGCCAGGGCAGAGGCCCTGGCCAAGGGGGTGCCAAATAACTAATTGGTCGGTATTGGTCGACCAATTTAGCCAGAGGCCTTAACAATGGATTCAGCCCCGGCAACTTACAAGCCTAGCCCATACGGGGCCGACGGCAGTCATCTGCGGCAAAATTCTCCAATAAGAGGGGAACGCCTGGATCCATACGGGAGCCGACGACAATGGCTTGCAGAAAAATCTCTTAAAGGGGGGGATCCGACCTTGGCACGGCAACGTCTTAAACCCGGCAATGGCCAGGGATTGCCGAATATTTCACTAATATCATAAGGGTACTATGTTGAAATATATTTTTGAAAAATACGTTTTCATACGTTTTGAAAAATACGTTTTCAAAAACGCTTTTCCGCTGCGAAGTACTATAAGAGTACGATTATTTGATAAAGTGATGTGGAAATATTGAAAGTTACTCTAGATGGTGATTGGAAACGTAGTGACTTTTCCGATTCTAGAGTAACATCTTCAATATTTTTCGAAAGTAACTTATCAAATTATGAATATCATTCCAAGTGGGAGTTGATTTTAGAACTATCCATATGGGATATTCTATTATCATTTCAAGTGGGAATTATATCTTAAAAATACGTTTTCAAACTCGTTTTTCCGCTGCTAGTACTATAAGAGTACTATTGTTTGATAAGTGACGGGGGAATATTGAAGGTTGTTCTAGATGGTGATTGGAATCATAGAGACCTTTTCGATTCTAGAACAACATCTTCAATATTTTTCGAAAGTAACTTATCAAATATAATATAATTCCAAGTGGGATTTTGAATTTTTAGAACTATCCAAATGGGATATTCTATTATCATTTCAAATGGGAGTTATATTTTAAGAATTTTTATGCAATGTTTTGATCAAACCTTCGGTTTTGTGTCTTTTGCAGCATTTTAAAAGTAAAATGTCTTCCGCTTCAAAGAATATCGTCGCTGAGTTAAACAGAGGTGAAAAACTCAACGGCGATAATTACAAACTTTGGTCCATCAAGATACAATACGTTTTAGAGGAGCAAGAAGTGCTCGAAACTCTAAAGAACGTAATGATTGAACCCGAGTTGGGCACTACGGCCCAACACAGACGAGACAAGGAAGCTTTTGATGCTTGGTCTCGGAAGAATAAGATAGCCCGCATTACGTTATTGAGCAGTATGGCCGATGACATAATGCGCATCTTCCGAGAGCATGACTTAGCCATGGACATATGGTCCAAGCTAGAAGAGAAGCTCGGTGGCACATCGGTGTCCAAACTTCGCGCCTTAACTATAAGGTTCGATTCATATAAGAAACGTCCAGATCATTCCATGGGGAAACATCTGCGACATATGACGAATCTTATCTCGGAGTTAAAGGACGCAGGTCATGTGCTCACTGACAAATCCAAGCAGTCATACGTTCCCTACCAAATGGGTGGGACCAAATGAAGATGCATCTCACTCACAATGAGAGCATCAAGACTTTCAGCGATGTTTCTAAGCACCTCGAAATAGAGGAAGAGCGGCTTGCGGCTGCCAAGCCAAGTGCAGAAGTGCACATGGTTGCGAGTTTCTCACACGGGGGAAGAAAAGGAAAGATCGTTCGAAGTCTACCAATGAACGTAATAAGCAACCTGAGTCTACCAAGAAACCCAAACATAAGGGTGGGCACAAGAAATGGCACAAGAAGAAAGACTTGAAGAGGATCAAGTGCTTCAAGTGCAACAAGCTCGGTCACTATGCTCGTTCGTGTACGAGTGGAGGTGACGAGGTGCCACCGACCACATAGCAAGGGACAGACGGTCCTTCATGGAGTATCACCGGATACCCCAAGGAATGAAGTGGATCAATGTAGGAAACAACACACGTGTTGAAGTGAAAGGCGTTGGGACTCGCAAGCTAGTCTTGGACAACGACTGCATTCTCCTACTTCATGATGTTCTTTTCATTCCATATATTCAAAGGAATATTAAAACTGTGGTCAATTTAATGGGTCTTGGTTATAGTTGGTTCCTTCATGATAGTAATATGGACCTATTTTGTAATAATTCCTTAATTGGCACAGGGTATGTTTTCAAAGGATTTATTGTAATAAGTACAATGTATGATTCCTCATGTAATGAAAATTTCCTTGTGACAAATTCTTTGACTAATGAGTATAATATAATTTGTTGGCACACAAGGCTTGGTCATATTGGACCAACGCGTATGGATAGACTTGCCAAACGTGGCCTTCTATCCAATGTTTCAAAGGTCGAAATGTCGACATGCGAACATTGCCTTGTGAGGAAATCTTGTCGCAAGCCGTTTGGAACCAGCACAAGGGCCGAGGTTCCATTACAGCTTATCCATTCGGACATATGTGGTCCGATGAATGTCAAGACAAGACGCGGGAAGTCCTATTTCATCACTTTTATTGATGATTTCACCCGATTCGGACATATCTATTTGATATCCCACAAAAGTGAAGCATTGGCTTGCTTTAAAAACTATATGAGTTTAGTGGAGAATCAATTAGATCGCAAGATTAAGGTCTTGTGAACCGATAGGGGCGGTGAATATCAATCAACAAGTTTTAAGGAACTTTGTGATGAAAAAGGCATAGTACATCAGGTAACTATTGTAATTTTAGCCTGTAAGGATCAATACACTAGAGGGGGGGTGAATAGTGTATATTAAAAAATTATCGCAAATAAGATGTTAGTAATATTTGCAAAGATGGCACAGAAATAAAATGACAAGTGCTGAAAATTAAACCAATCGCAAACACAGAGATTTATCCTGGTTCGGATCCTTGTGATCCTATTCCAGTCCTCTACCCCGTAGAGATTTTCAATCCACTATAATCACTTGCCCCGCAAGCACGAACTTACAAAAATGGCGACACTCCCCGTGTCCCAAACTTTGTACAATCTCTAAACAGAGATTCCAACCTGTTAAATAAGAAATAGAAAAACACCTATAGCCTTGTTATAAATTTCAGAGAATGAATTCAAGGATGGTGTTTAGAAGATGAACTTCAAGATGTAAAAGATATGTAATGAAGCGCAACACTTGAAGTTCTCTGGTTCATAAAAGAAGAGAGAGATCTATTGATATCTTCTTGCAATTATGAACACAAACAACTTTCCAAAAGTGATGTTGAAAATCCAAGTTCTTCCGTTCTTAAATGAAGAGAGAAATCTAATGATTTCTTCTTACAAATAAGAAAAGAACAACTAATGGCAGAATTACTTAAGAAAATCAAGGACTTGTTTTCAACAAAATCAGAATTAAGAAGAGGAAAGTGTGTGGAAAATGAGAGGGGATACCCCTCCTTTTATAGGTTTTAGAAACGGTTGTGAACGGCTCTAAAAGAGACGTTGCACAACGTTCAGAAACTGAGAGGAACGTTGGAGAACGGTCAGAAACTGTTCTGGAAAATTTCAGTCCCAAAAGCATTTTGGCATGCTACGAAATTTCGTAGCCTGCCAATTTTGAAACGGTCACAAACGGTCACAAAATTTTGGTGACGTGGAATAGACAACGGATAGATCCTTGTCTGAAAGTATCAAGTCAAAATATAATTGTTTTGGTAGGCTAGGAAAAATCCTAGTAGGCTTAGTACAGAAAAATACAAATTTTGACTTAGGATCAAATGAGTTAGGAGATGATGTAGATTTGAGCTTTAGGGATATATGATAAGATATAACCAAGGCCCTGAAGCTATCTAAAAAGTAAAAATTACATCATTCCGTAGATACGTGTTTCACACGTAATTTGAGTAGCAAGGTTGTTTTTGCAGAGAATCCTTGTACTTTGATCAAATGCGTGATGTGAATGAATTTGTGTTGTAGCTGCACATCTGCATAGATAAAGTTAGTAACATGAAATATATTGATTTGTCACATCAAAACCTTATGGAAGAGAGGATGGAAATTCCAAGTTCCAACATTCTCCCCCTTTTTGATGATGACAAATAATGAAGTATATATATATAAAAATGTGAATTAATCATGTTAGTAAAAAGTTTTAAGAAGAGTATGAACATGATGTTGATAAGAAGTGTGATGTTACTGATGGTACTCCCCCTGAGTATAGTCATATAGACTCCCCCTGAAAATATGCATATTTCTCCCCCTTTGTCATCCACAAAAAGTGGACCAGAGAAATTGGCAGGCTACGATTTCTCGTAGCAGGCCAAATGTAAAAAATGAAGGAAATTTGAACATAAACAGGTTATGTAGGAAGCATATAAGGAACAAAAGTAACGAATACTGAAAGTAACTAACACCAAATAGAGAGACGAAAGACACAAAGAACTATCATATATTGAACATAACATCGAGGATAACCCAACTTAAGGAAGCCCAGTACATCATATGCATCTGAAAACAAAACACCCACTAAAAACAACATGCATCACAAAGTACAGAACCAACATGCTAACGGCAGGGACGACTAATCATACTGAAACAACATAAGAACCCCATAAACAACCAACAGATAGAACCAGTGATAAAACAACCGATCATAAAGAGCAACCAGCAGACGGCAGAGGATAAACCACGTATAGGCTAAGGTCATAGCAAGCATTGTGTGAAGTCAACCAACGGAATCAGTGGGGATGGTATGACGAGGAACCCGGAGAAGAACGACGGGTGCGAGTGCGGCGAGTAGGGAGGACTTCGGCGGATTCCAGCGAGGAACGAAGTGAGGACTGGTCCACCTGAATTTGCTCAAGAACTGTGGAGTGGTGACGAAGAACCTCGTCGTACTTGCTCATCTGAATCTGAATTCCCGCAAACCCTTCAGCTACCTGAGTAGAAAGACGAGCGAAGTGAACTGCATTCGTTTCCCTAGAAGGGCTAACGCCATCCTTAGACGTATGAATCTTCTTGCCGCAGCGAGAGAAGGAAGATCCGGGAAACGGAGCCTTGCCACGAGAGGAAGAAGCCGGAGCAGGAGGATGCGAGGAGTCATCGTCAGAAGCAACGGCGTCGTCGTCATCGGCGTCATCGTCAGGAGAAGAAACATCATCCGGGAGTCCCATGCTGTGAAGGATGTTTTCATCAATGTGAACGTCATTCTGAAGCATTAGTTCGCCGTCGGTGGGAACGCCAAAAGCCCGAAGTATGAGGGTGATGAGACTGGGGAAATAAAAATGAGTGGAAACAGGGCGCATCATATAACGAAGAAGCAAATGCCCCCAGTGAATGGGATAGCCGGCCATGATTGCATACAAACAGTGAAGATAGGCATTGCCCAAATAGTTCACAGACCCAGCCTTCGGCATCAAATTAAAAATGACGATTTTGTGGAGGATACGGGCTTCAGGGCTGAGTTTGGATGCAGACATATGAGGGGTCAACTTTGGGGCGAGACGAGAATTGATAACAGGGTCGTTCATCGGAAAAGAGAGAAGGCCGAGATTATTCGGCGGCTGATTGATGATGGTGGCGAGTTTGGTGCTGTCGACGGTGAAGCACACACCCCGAACCTGAGTGGAGAAATACTTCCGACCACGGTGGACCGTAGTCTCAAGATTGGCATAAAATTCCCGCACCAAGGTAGGGTAATAGGGGGTTTTGTTGGTGATCGACCAGAGTTGAGAAAGCCCAACAATGGCGAGAAGCTTCTTGACCTGCATCATCATCGGCGTGCCGTAGTCGAGATAGCGCTCCGGATGAAAACGAGTGGCCTCCGAGCGAAGGTAGCGGTCTTGGGCAGCGGCCGAACGAAACCGATCAGAGGGGGACGGGAAAGTAGGGTCAGCCATGGTGATCGAAAGAGAGAAAATGAAAACAAAGAGTGGAAGAAGAGAAGAACTGAGAATGAGAAAAGAAAGAAAGGAATTCGAAATAAATAGAAAGAAACAGAAGCCCAATCAGTTGCCATGATAAAAAGTGGAAGCGGTTGCTAGAACTGAAGGAAGTTGGAACACCAGAAAAATTCAAAATACAAAAATCCGAACAGATGGGAAGAAGAAGAGGCAACGGTTTGAGAAAACGTGTATCCGTTGGTTGCAAAAAGAAGAGGCAGTGAAGAAACCCGAAAACAATCAATGAGATAGTAAAGAATGTGAAACCCGAGTGACATGGGGAAGGTAACAAAAATAATGAATGCTAGGTCGACATGAATAAGGTAGGTAAAAATAAATTGGAAGTTGAACAAAAATTAAATTCCAATAGAGAGAAAGAGATGCTGGCCGAATTCATATGAGAAGACCAAGGCAAATGTCAGAGAGAACTCTCTCAAAAGAATAAACATATTAAATAAGAAGAATAAAATAAGGAAAAAATATAAGAAAAATAATTAAAAATATGGTGAAAGTTCCCATGAGATGCCGTATGGGGAGATGAGGCGGTTTGGTGGCACGGGCCAATAAGAACCATCCATGTGGAGGAGAAAATTAAATGGGGTAGGTGGGAAATAAATGTTGAGAAGTGAAGTATGGGAAAAATTTTCAACAGAAGTGAAGGGTCTTATTGAATGGAGTTGAATGGAGTTGAAGTATATTAAAAAAATTTAAACAGATTTGAAGACCTCACGTGATGCCAAAGAGGGTAACCCGAATAAAAAAATAAAAATGAGTTGATGAAGTGGACCAATAAGAAATACCCATGTGGCGGTTTGGAAAGCCGAATTTAATAGGGTAGTTGGCCGAATGAAATTGGGTTGCGGTTTTGGCCAGAGGGTAGGTGGTCGAATTAAAAAAAATTTAGAAAACAATTTCCAACGGGAGGAAATACCATTGGGTTGCGGGTTTGGCATTGAAAAGAGTCAGAGGAATGAAATTGTTGTCTTCTTGTGAAGTCCAAACCAATAGGGAAACGAAAATACAAATGGAAAGTTCGAAGAATAAGAAGAAGTGTCAGTGCCTTGTCCAACGTGAAAAGCAGAAGATATCGGAAAAGACAAAAGAGAAGTATCCATGTGGCAGTAGAGAGAACACAGATATCAACAGGAATCAAAAAGATAAAGACAAAGTGGAAGAGAACGGGTAAGAATTTCGATATGAAATTTGATTTTGAGAAATAAAATATAGGAGAAGTATTTAAAAAAAATTCAAATTCCAGGGATCAAAGTAGGTACAAAACGGAGAACAGAAAAAAATTGTTTAAAAAATTTGGTTAAATTGGTATGCTACGAAATTTGGTAGCATGCCAAAAATAAATAGTAATCAAACAATTATAGAAAAATTTACAAAAATCAAAAATAAATGTATATACTCATAAATCAAATTCTGATGCACTAACAATACCCAGATTTCTTCTAAGCTTGAGAAAAGTTTCTTCCTTCAAAGGCTTAGTCAAAATATCGGCAACTTGATGTTCAGTAGAAATAAATTTTAAAATAATATCACCTTTCTGAACATGATCATCTAAAAAATGATGACGTACATCAATATGTTTAGTGCGTGAATGATGAACTGGATTTTTAGACAAATTAATAGCACTAGTATTATCACACATTATAGGACATGTGGAACAATTAATACCATAGTCTGAAATAGTTTGTTTCATCCATAAAATTTGAGCACATGCTAAACCAGCGGCAATATATTCTGCCTCAGTTGTAGATAATGAAACAGAGTTTTGCTTTTTGCTAAACCAGGAAACTAAGGCATGTCCTAAAAAGTGACATGTACCACTAGTACTTTTACGGTCTGATTTACAACCAGCAAAATCTGCATCACTATATGATAATAAATCAAATGTGTTTATTTTAGGATAAAATAAACCAAAATCAGAAGTATACTTAACATATCTAATAATCCGTTTTACGGCAGTTAGATGTGAAACTTTAGGATCTGCCTGATATCGTGCACATAAACAAATTGAAAACATAATGTCCGGTCTACTTGCAGTTAGATAAAGTAAGGAGCCAATCATACCTCTGTATAGACGTTGATCAACACTCTTACCATTTAAATCTTTGTCGAGAGAAGTAGATGTACTCATCAGAGTACGTTTTTCTGCAGAACTTTCTAAACCAAAGCGTTTGATGAGTTCTTTAGAGTACTTGCTTTGGTGAATGAATATTCCTTCCTTCATTTGTTTGATTTGAAGACCGAGGAAGTAGTTTAGTTCACCCATGTGACTCATCTCAAATTCTTTCTGCATAATTTTAGAAAAATCTTGACAAAGAGATTCGTTAGTAGAACCAAAAATAATATCATCAACATATATTTGGATAATGATAATATCGGAGTTTATCTTTTTAATAAATAAAGTAGAATCTATTTTACCAATAGAATATCCTGAATTTAAAAGATAACTTTTAAGTCTTTCATACCAAGCACGAGGTGCTTGTTTCAGACCATATAAAGCCTTTTTCAATTTAAAAACATGATTTTCAAAATTTTCATGAATAAAACCCGGAGGTTGTTCTACATAAACTTCTTCTTTAAGAAAACCATTTAAAAAAGCACTTTTCACATCCATTTGAAAAAGTTTAAAATCTTTAAAACAAGCAAATGATAATAACATTCTAATAGATTCAAGACGAGCAACTGGTGCATAGGTTTCATCATAATCAATACCTTCTTCTTGATTATAACCTTGTGCAACCAATCGTGCCTTGTTTCTAATTACCTGACCAGATTCATCCAATTTATTTTTGAATACCCACTTGGTACCAATTATTGAATGATCTGATGGTCTGGGAACTAATTCCCAAACATCATTTCGTTGAAATTGGTTAAGTTCTTCCTGCATAGCCATAATCCATGAACTGTCTTCACATGCATCTTTGATGTTCTTTGGTTCAATGGTTGAGAGAAATGCACAATGTGCCATTTGCTCTATTTGGCGACGAGTTCTTACTCCATCTGTAATATCTCCAATAATTAATTCTGATGGATGATTTGGAACTTGTGCAAATGCTTTAGGAAGATCTGCATATCTGAAATAGACTCAACAGAATGATTAGTAGCATCAATTTCATCAAGTTTAATATTATCTAAGGAATTAGAAAGAGGTAATATATTCTCTTCATCATCAATGATGGGAGAATTAGATGAAGGATTTTCATCAAATGTGACATGTAAAGATTCTTCAACTGTTGAAGTTCTTTTGTTAAATACTCTGTAGGCTTTGCTACGTGTTGAATATCCAACAAAAATACCTTCATCAGATTTAGAATCAAATTTGTCGAGTGCATCTTTAGTATTAAGAATGAAACATTTACATCCAAACACTTTAAAATAAGATACACGGGGAATGCGATTAAAAAATAATTCAAAACAAGTTTTATTAAGCAATGGCCTTATAAGAACTTTATTCATAATATAACAAGCAGTTGCAACAGCTTCTGCCCAAAAATACTTAGGAAGATTACTATCACAAAGCATTGTTCTTGCACATTCTTGTAAAGTTCTATTTTTCCTTTCTACTACTCCATTTTGTTGTGGGGTACGAGGAAAAGAAAAATTATGTGAAATGCCATTTTCATTACAAAACTTGGTAAAAGATTCATTTTCAAATTCTCCCCCATGATCACTACGAATAGTGATAATGTTAGAAGATTTGATTTTTTGTATCTTTTTACAAAATATTGAAAATTCTTCAAAAGCATCATTCTTATTTTGTAAGAATATAACCCAAGTGTATCTAGAATAATCATCAACAATGACAAATGCATATCTACTTCTATTCAAAGAAGCTACTCTTGAAGGACCAAACAAATCTAAATGAAGAAGTTCTAATGGTCTCATTGTTGAGATAACGTCCTTTGATTTAAAAGAAGATTTATGCATTTTTCCTTGTTGACAAGCATCACAAAAATGGTTGTGTTTGAAAGAAATATTTGGCATTCCATTAACTAACTTGTGTTTTGAAATACGTGCTAGGTTTTTGAAATTAGTGTGTCCAAAACGTTTATGCCATAAAAGAGTATCATCTGATGTAATCATTAAACAATGATTATGAGTGGTAACAGACATGCATAAGATATAAATGTTATTCTTACGCTTACCACGAAATAAGATTGATGACATATCAGAATCATAAATTATGCAATCATTTTGTTCAAAAACTATTTTATAATTTTTATCACATAATTGACTAATAGAAAGTAAGTTGTGTTTCAAACCGTCAACCAGATAAACATTCTCAATGATAGGCTGATTAGTATTACCAACAGTTCCAGTGCCTATGATCTTTCCTTTCTTGTTGTCACCAAAGGTAACTGTGCCTCCATCTTTATATTTAATGGTTGAAAGCAAGTTGACATTTCCTGTCATATGTTTTGAACATCCACTGTCCAAAATCCATCTTTCTTTCTTAGGTACCTGAAAGATAAAACATTAAGCATTGGTACCCCTTTTTTGAGGGTCCTTGGGATTAGATTTTAGGAAGCCAAACCCAAGTGGAGTTTGGCTTACTAAGATAATCACTTGAATAAACAATAGAATGTATATAATGAGAAATATAACTATTTCTAACTTTTAAACATGAATCCTTAGGAACCCATATACTAATTGTAGTAGGTTTCCTAGGAAATGTTTTTGAAATGTTAGTAACATTTCTTTGTGAAGAAGAAGTATGAATGTTTACTTTCTTCGTGTAAATAAATGCATGATTCTTCTTTTGTGGTTTAACAAAAGTTGTTTTACCACAAGAGGAAGAAGTATTATAAGTCTTGGGTGCATCCTTTTTAGAATATCCCAATCCTTGTCTATGATTTGCTGGATATTGAATTTTAAGCAAATCATCGAGATTAGTCTTTCCCTTGTTAAATTTATTAACATTGGATGACATCTCGTCGTATTTCATCTTTAGTGATGAAATACTTTTATCCATTTTGGATATTTGTGTATGTAATTCTAAATTCTTAGTTTTGAGAAGATCATTCTCTTTACTAAGATCCAAAACTAGAGAAGAAGTATCTTCAATGTTTTTAGAAGAAGATAATTCTTGATATTTAGAAAGAAGATCATCATTATTCTGTTTCAATGATTTATGTTGACTATTCAATCTTTTGAAACGAGAATAGAGATCTTTTAATGCATCAAGTAATTCTTCGTTATTAAAAGAACTTACCTCATTTTCATCATCTTGTGCCATAAAGCACATGTTGGCATTTTCATTTAGATCATCATCTTCATCATCTGAAAAATCATCCCATGTTGCCGCAAATGCCTTTTTCATTTTGTCAAATCTCCTTTCTCTTCTGGATTGATCATTGTTGGAAGTTTTGAACTTTGCTTTAAGAAGTGGACAGTCTTTCTTCATATGTCCGGCTTGTTGCAATTAAAGCAAAGAGAGGAATCAGTATTCTTAGATTTAAAATTATTATACTTACCTTTCTGAAAGAATTTTCTGAAGTTTTTGGCAAAAAATGCCATATCATCATCTGAATCTTCATTATCTGATGTTGCGTTGAAGGCAAGTACTTTCTTCTTCTGATCTGATTCTTCTTTCTCATCTTGTAGTGTAACTTCATGGGCCATTAAGTTACCAATAAGATTTTCCATAGTTAATGTGGAAAGATCATTGGCTTCCTCAATAGCGGTGATCTTTGGACGCCATACTGGAGTTAAAGCTTTAAGAATTTTGCGAACCTGTTCAAGAGAAGTGTAAGTTTTTCCAAGAGCATTTAAAGAATTTATAATATTAGTAAACCTGGTGTTCATTTCTCCAATTGTCTCTTGGTCCTTCATCTTGAATAACTCGAATTTGTGAACCAAAACGGAAATCTTGGTTTCCTTCACTTTACTGGTTCCTTCATGAGTTACCTCAAGTATATGCCAAATTTCCTGAGCACTTTTGGCCTGAGATACTCGATTAAACTCATGTTTATCCATAGCACAAAATAAAGCATTCATGGCCTTTGAGTTGTTGGTTTTTGTAGCTTTGTCGTTGGCGGTCCAATTAGCAACAGGAGTTGTTGGCTTTCCGTATCCTGACTCTACGATGTCCCAAATCTCATAATTCATACTTTGGGGATGAATCTCCATACGTATTTTCCAATATGAGTAATTTGAACCATCAAATAGAGGAGGACGAGTTTGAGAGTGCCCTTCAGGTTGCTGATTGTAGTTGTGAGGAACTGCGTTCATGTTTGAGGAACTTGCTGCCATCTTAACCTTGCTTTGATACCAAATGTAATTTTAGCCTGTAAGGATCAATACACTAGAGGGGGGTGAATAGTGTATATTAAAAAATTATCGCAAATAAGATGTTAGTAATATTTGCAAAGATGGCACAGAAATAAAATGACAAGTGCTGAAAATTAAACCAATCGCAAACACAGAGATTTATCCTGGTTCGGATCCTTGTGATCCTATTCCAGTCCTCTACCCCGTAGAGATTTTCAATCCACTATAATCACTTGCCCCGCAAGCACGAACTTACAAAAATGGCGACACTCCTCGTGTCCCAAACTTTGTACAATCTCTAAACAGAGATTCCAACCTGTTAAATAAGAAATAGAAAAACACCTATAGCCTTGTTATAAATTTCAGAGAATGAATTCAAGGATGGTGTTTAGAAGATGAACTTCAAGATGTAAAAGATATGTAATGAAGCGCAACACTTGAAGTTCTCTGGTTCATAAAAGAAGAGAGAGATCTATTGATATCTTCTTGCAATTATGAACACAAACAACTTTCCAAAAGTGATGTTGAAAATCCAAGTTCTTCCGTTCTTAAATGAAGAGAGAAATCTAATGATTTCTTCTTACAAATAAGAAAAGAACAACTAATGGCAGAATTACTTAAGAAAATCAAGGACTTGTTTTCAACAAAATCAGAATTAAGAAGAGGAAAGTGTGTGGAAAATGAGAGGGGATACCCCTCCTTTTATAGGTTTTAGAAACGGTTGTGAACGGCTCTAAAAGAGACGTTGCACAACGTTCAGAAACTGAGAGGAACGTTGGAGAACGGTCAGAAACTGTTCTGGAAAATTTCAGTCCCAAAAGCATTTTGGCATGCTACGAAATTTCGTAGCCTGCCAATTTTGAAACGGTCACAAACGGTCACAAAATTTTGGTGACGTGGAATAGACAACGGATAGATCCTTGTCTGAAAGTATCAAGTCAAAATATAATTGTTTTGGTAGGCTAGGAAAAATCCTAGTAGGCTTAGTACAGAAAAATACGAATTTTGACGTAGGATCAAATGAGTTAGGAGATGATGTAGATTTGAGCTTTAGGGATATATGATAAGATATAACCAAGGCCCTGAAGCTATCTAAAAAGTAAAAATTACATCATTCCGTAGATACGTGTTTCACACGTAATTTGAGTAGCAAGGTTGTTTTTGCAGAGAATCCTTGTACTTTGATCAAATGCGTGATGTGAATGAATTTGTGTTGTAGCTGCACATCTGCATAGATAAAGTTAGTAACATGAAATATATTGATTTGTCACATCAAAACCTTATGGAAGAGAGGATGGAAATTCCAAGTTCCAACAACTATGCCTTATACTCCTCAACAAAACGGTGTTGCAGAAAGGAGAAATAGGACTTTAATGGAAATGGTCCGTTCAATGATGGCGCAAGCTAACTTGCCAATCACCTTATGGGGTGATGCATTATTGACGGCCACTTTCATTTTAAACCGCGTGCCCTCGAAATCAGTTAGCTCCACTCCTTATGAGTTGTGGAAACAAAGGTCTCCTGACTTAAACATTTTGAAACCTTGGGGTTATGCATCATACGCACATATTTCCTCCCATAAGTATGGCAAACTTGGGCCAAGGGGAAGGAAATGTATCTTTATACGATACGCAGAAAACTCCAAAGGTTATGTTTTTGTTAGTCAGGAAGACAATGGTGGGCTAATTAAGTTTGAGTCGAGGGATGTCACTTTCTTGGAAAACGAGTTTCCAAGATAGGGCGAGATAAGTCAGGACTTATCTCAATTTGAGATTTATGATCAAGAAGGATTACCTCATTCGAGTGGGAGAATTCTTGGTGAAAACGAAAATATGTTTCAACCTTCACCAATGGATTGTACGAATGCCGATTATCCTATTCCATACGGAAATAATGATCATAGTGGGAGCAATTCTAACGACATTTCAAGTGGGAGTGATATTAGAATTGATCTAATTTCGAGTCAACAAGGACTTGAAGAATCTCAAATACGACGTAGTAGTCGTACAAGGTTGGCTCCTCTAAGCTTTGAGGATGAATTTCCGCAAACCTTTATGACTTTACTACAAGAAGATGACGAGCCTGCTATTTTCAAACAGGCCGTATCTTGCCCTGCTAAAAGACAAATGGATGGAAGCGATGCAAGAGGAGTTAGAATCCATGAAAGTTAACCAAGTCTGGGACTTAGTTGACTTACCCAGAGGACGTAGAGCTATTGGGAACAAATGGGTTCTCAAGATCAAGCATAAGGCTGATGGCTCTATTGACAGATATAAAGCTCGCCTTGTCGCGAAAGGTTTTACGCAACAAGAATGGATAGACTACGAAGAGACCTTCTCACTTGTTGTGCGTTTTACCTCGATTCGCCTAATTCTGGCAATGGTAGCTTGCTTAGACCTCGAATTACATCAGATGGATGTAAAGATCGCCTTTCTCAATGGAGAATTGGACGATGAGATTTATATGGAACAACCAACATGGTTTGTAAAAGAAGGAAACTAACATAAGGTTTGTAAACTTCATAAGTCCATATATGGTCTTAAACAATCATCGAGGCAATGGTATATACGATTTCATAAAATTATCAAATGGTTTTACCATGCTTGATGAAGATAACTGAGTATATATCAAGAGGATTAAAAGCAAGTATATTATCATGTCTCTATATGTAGACGACATTTTAATAGCCGGAAATGACAAAGGCTTTGTGATGAGTATCAAGGCTTGGATTTCATCAGTATTTGAGATGAAAGACATAGGAAAAGCCGCATATATCCTTGGAGTTAAGATTTCAAGGAATCGTTCGAAGAAACTTCTTTCTCTCTCAGGAGACTTATATAAAGAAGGTTCTAGAACGCTTTGATATGCAGGACTGCAAGTCTATTGATATTCATATAAGCATATGCGATAATTTATATCTGGAATCGTGTCCAAAGAACCAAAAGGATAAGGAAATTATGGAAAAAGTTCCATATTCCAGTGCAGTTGATAGTCTTATGTATGCTATGGTGTGTACGAGACCGGACATCTGTTTTGCCGTTGGAAATGGTAAGCTGTTACCAATCCAATCCAGGGCAAGTACACTGGAAAGCGGTTAAGAGGATAATGTGTCTTGTAAGATCAAACACATTGATATCCGATAAGAATTTGCAAAAGACTATGATAAAACCAAGAAGGTAGACATAAGGTACATATCTACGCATAAGATGATAGAGGATCCGCTTACAAAAGCGATCCCCAGAAATGTGTTTTATAAACACTTATCATCCCAAGGATTGCGTAAGAGCTGAGTTGTACCAATATATATTCCCATGTCTGAGAAAGATCAAATTTAATAAAAGAATAAGTTCTTTTTCAAACATTGCATATGAATCTCTTGAGAAATGTTTGTGTACATTTTTGAAATCTCAGCTGAATTCTAGTATGTCGGACAGATTGAGGTTGGCTCTCTCACATGAACAACCGCCTTATTCTATCAGACGGATAGAATAGAGATGAGACCTGTTTGAAGTCAAAATCATCAGACGGATGATTTAGAGTCATGACTTAAACAAAATGGTCGCATGAAAGATCTGCATCATATGGATGCTTACAGAAGATCTAAGAGGATTTTGAAATCCTATCTGTCTAAATGCGGGATGTGAGTCCAAAGGATTATTTGAGTAGAAAAAGGGACTCAAAGTCAGACATTGTGGTGTCTGATCATCATCCTTACAACATCATTGAGACATACACTCCCTGGGAAAGGAGCGATGTTGTAATACGTATTCATACTACGTATGCATTTTTGACCATTGGGTTAGAATAGTAAATAAGTTTACTATTATGTGAGACCCAAAGACCACATGGGTCTTAATTCATTACCCTTATGGACTCTAATTGGTTCCTTTAGATTTGACCGGGTGATTGCTATCTTAGCATGTTACTTATGGACTATGGTTAATTCGGTCCGACGGGGCATGTTAGAAAAGCAAGTCAAGTTAAGATCGAAAGGATCGCAAGAAGAGGAAGATTAATTTCACATTCACATTTGGACTTTAAAGATTCAAAGCTGGCCAGCCAATTGCAATCCAGATGGGATTCAATTGTTGAATATAAAGTATAAGAAATGTGAAGAAATAATCTAGGGTAAAGCATGCGTTGATCTACTCAACTTTGCTCCTCGAGGAGTGTTGTGTATCTCTAACAAGTGCACAACAGTGGACTCTATGCGCATGACGGTCACACGGCCTATTTCTCGGTATGACAAACAGAAGAGTTAAAGGAAAATATGTTTCCTTACAATCCCCTCAAGTGTGAGTGGGAGATGTTGGATATGGACGACATAAATACATCCATGAGGGGATGTATGAGGGTATACGCACCTCAGATGTCGCGTGCACGAAGGCGTGCGCGAAGGGAACCTTTTCTCGTGTGAAAAGGACCACTCGATAAGTGGAAAAAGCCACTTTATAAGTGCAAAATGGCACTTGATAAGTGGATAAAGAAGAAGATAAATGAATGTGCTAATATAGGCTAATAAGCTTATAATTGGTTATTTCCTACAATAACCACCCCTAAAGCCTATAAATAGGACCCAAGGGCAAGGCATTCATTCACACTTTTTCCATGCCATAAGTTTGCATAAGGCATCCTTATGTTCTTCTTCTCCCTTCCATTAAAATCCTCTTCTAGTTAGAGATTTAGGCGGTGAAACTCTGCTTCGATCCTCCATGACGAAGTATCGACCGTTGTGGCGAATCCGAGGGCGAAGTTCTGAGATTACCGTGCCGCGTACGCAAGCGTAAGTCTCAACTTCATTTATCGATCCTAATGTTGTTTTGACAGGATCCTTCATTATTCACCCCCCCTCTAGTGTATTGATCCTTACAGGCTAGAATTACATACCCAACAAATACGATGTAGAAATCAACGTTACGAGCAAATTTAATATGATAATAGGGCTAAAGACATGGAATTTCATGATTACATACTTCTAATTACATCACAACCATAGCACAAGGAGATTAGCCACGCATGGTGCAAGAAAAATCAGATTTCATAGATGAATACATCGTTCAAACACTGAAATACAATGAAAAAGCACCAAATACGGGGTATAAGTTCAAGAATTTGTCACCAAATCTTCAAGATAGAACCCAAAACTCCCTGGAAATAAGAAGAATAGCCTCTCTTATCAGAATTTTTTTCTTGGAAAAATACGCACAGTAGCCGCTCCAAAAGCCCCAAAATACGCCAGAATCCCTCCCAAAAACCCTAGAATACGCTTAAATAATAGCATTGCGGGTTTAAGGGGGTTAACGGGTTCGAAACCTGCTATCTGATACCCGCCTAAGCTCATGGCCGTTCGATCAGAGGCGCGATTAAACGTGGATAGGCCACGTGTTCATCAACTTTCGCGTCCCGCCCGCACCGCTAGCGACTTCGGATCGAACTTGGATATGACTTCGACCGTCTGATTCGTATCCAAAAGTCTCCATTGCTCCACGTTGCCCGCTTGTACGCTCCTTTTCGAATACGAGGCGGAGCCGCTCTGGGCCGTTCGATGGAAGCGTGAGCCACTGCGATGTCGCCACGTGGCCAACTTCGTTCGGTACCTCGCACGCTCCGCGTCGATTCATCGAGCTGATCTCGTCCGTTGATTTCAGGCGGGTTTTAATTGTGTTGCGCCATGTGGCCAGGCTGATGAGCCCTGCTGCTGTGCGATGGAGCGAAACGTCAGCCGTTCGATGGCATTTGGACGGCGGATATTAGGACGCGTTGCTTTGGCTCAGCGTCCGTTGGATGAAGATCGAGCGGTGTAGAGCGTACCACGTGTTATAGCGGATGTGATTACGCATACAAATCCGTATTTCTACCGTATTTACTCCGTATTCCCCATTTAAATGGTATTCTGCATTCAAAAATTCACAGTAATTAGCTCAGATCTCAGAAAAATACAAATAAATAGTCGTTGGAATCATGAGATCGAGACCAAGCCATGAAAAATATAAAAAGTGCAGAAATACTCAATTTGTTACTGTTTAGTGCTCAAATAAGGTGATTTCTCTAATAAATGATGATATACCAAATACGAACGTATTAGAGACCAATTAAGCATCATATAAGCACAAAATGGGGTTAAATGGGGTGTTAAAAATGCAATATTCACTCCAAATCACATATCCATCCCATTTTATTTTCTTATTCTTATTTTATCTTGCATGCATCCGCTCCCACCTGCCCCTATTATATATGTCCTTGTGCCACACTTATCACATTGAGGAACTGTGTAGTTTGGCTTGTGTGAGTGAGTGCACTCACGCACATTTTTATTTTCTTTCATTTTTTATCTTTATTTATCCACCTTCCTTAATTTTCCACTTATTTTCACCCACTATTTCATTTTTTTCTCATGCATCATGTTTTCCTACTTTCTGCGTGCGTTGCATTTGTATAGCTTGTTTTTATTTTCCATTTATTCTTATTTCTTTTATCCTTTTTTGCTAGAAATGAATTCTCTATGATGACGATAACTTGAAGTTAGCTTGCTCTTATATGCGTATTCCCTTGCCATGACATTGTTTTTATTTCAGATATCATATGCTATACATCGCTATGCATTTGAGAATAGGAAGCTCCATCTCTATTATATGATTGTGAATGAAATTCTAGCATTAGCTAAGTCTGAAAATTTATATTGTATACTTTTCGTAGAAAACACACCAAGCTTCACACATTGATTGCCTTATCTTGGAGTACTACTTCGTTATCTACTATCGCTTCTATTTGCATGAAATTGTATGCTCAACTTCCAGGCTGATTGAACGTATGTTGTTTTGATATGACTAGATTAGTTTACTTTCTGAAATCAAACTGAGTAGATTACATTACCCTGCTGAAAGTTGTCGTGCACATACAAAAGAGTGAACCGAGCGTTATATTTCTTTCTCCACATACATCGATCATCAATTCCATACTTATAGTCATTGGTGAACCTCTCCCTTGTGAATCATATACTTGCATCTTCTTCATGCCAAAAAGAATAAGCTCCTCCCAAAAGAAAAAATAAAAAAAATATGCATATCTCTCTATCTCTCTTTGATTTGGGATCGTTATTGTGTATATTGCAATATGAAAAAAAAAGAGAAGAGAAGAGAAAAGCAAAACAAAAAGGAATCATCTGTACATACACGATCCTATTTCTTTCTTTCTTGCTTGCTTCTTTTATTTTCCTTGGAGCTTCAAAAAATGGGGAAAAGCCGTATTGTTCTATTTGATGTCCCATGCTTATAGATAAGCTTGGGGGAGGGGATCCAATGACGTGTGAGAGAGTGACCACTTATATGTGCATGACGACCTAAGCTAGGTACTTTTTGATACTTAGGGAGATTGCTTAGAGTATAACGAAGTCTATGAATTGAAAATTTGGCATGCATTTCATAAATATCATCTCTTTCTATTCTTATTGCTTTCTAATGTGTGATACCTCTTATACTCAAAACAGAAAGCGATCAATTGAAAAGTGTACAATCTATGATTACATATATCATTTTAAATGTCTTAGACGATGCTAATTCTAGAATGATTCCATATTTCGTATCGACGTACTTGGTTTCTATATCAAATGCGCCTATATATGATGTGATATCGAGGTAAAAATCTTTAGCATGTTTACTTCGTCGCGCTGTTTGAGTAAGTAGCTCCATGTCCTGAGAGCATGATCTAGCACCTCCCTCCTTGTTTTCTTTTCTCTCTTTCTTTTTCATTTTCCTTATTTTTGTCCACCGGGTTCGCCTTTTTACTCATCTTCCAGGAGGACGTCTAATAGGCAAGCTTGGGAGATTTTGATCGGTCCATATTTTACACCTTTTTTCTGCATATTTGCATACCATTTTGATCTCCCTTATCGTGCTTTTCATGATTATTCGACGATATTGCGTTACTTTTCGCTATTTCTTGTTTTTATCGGTTTTCAGGAAATATGGAGTGATCAGGAGCATAAATGAGATTAAGGGATTCGCACGCATGCCGAAGCATCGCTCATGGCCTTATTAAGGAGCTAACGGCGTTGGACGATGAGCGGGAGAATAAGAAGATCAATAGAATCGACGAGGAGGCGAGGAGGAGAATGAAGGATTCCAGAAATAGACCACTCGGCCGAGTCACGCTAGTCACTCGCCCGAGTGAAGCAGCGTACTCGGCCTAGTACGACTGATACGAAGACATCTGCCTGACCTAGTGCCGCAATATACTCGCCCGAGTGGTTAATTCCACTCGACCGAGTAGAGAACTCCACTCGCCCGAGTGAGGTCACATTTTCTGAAGGAAAACACGCAAGACTCTCTAGAATTCTGGAAAGCGCAGGAGAAGACCCACTCGACCGAGTAGGAGGTCCACTCGCCCGAGTGTTGAACCCCACTTAGCCGAGTGCCGCAGAGTGCCAGAGTGCCCAAATCCTCCAACTTCTCTATTTTTACTCGGATCTGGCACTCGGCTGAGTGTGTTTTCCACTCGGTCGAGTAGCGCCGCCAGCCTGGGTTGGAAACTAGAGTTTTGGGCTGCATAGGGACAGTTCTGTCAGGTTTATTTTGACGTTTTAGGCATGTATTTAAGCCCAGTTTTTATTCCAGCTTAGGGGGACCTGAGAATAGTTTTAGATTAATTTTAATTGGAATTCAGCTTTGTATTGAAGGAGATAGAAGAACTCAGATCTGGTTTGTCTAATCCTTTTGAATATTTACACTTTTATGAATTGTTTCCTTTTAGATCTAAATTGCAATATATTTTCTATCATTGATCTTGCTTTTGTTTCGATGAATTGTGAATAGATCTCTTGTTCTAGGGCAATGGGATGAACCTTATGGATCTAATGTTAGATTTGTGATGAATGAATTGATATGTTGCTAGAATTGAGGTTAGTTTGTGATTGATTTATTACGGATAGCTAGGAATTTCCATTGATTTAGAGTTTGCAAGAGATTGGGCTCTGATCAATGGGAAGGTTTAGATATTCAATTTAGATTTGTAATCGAGATTCACTAGGTTTGGTTTGCAAGAGATTGGATCAAAGCTAGCATTTTTATTATAAGTCTATACTCATATTCGTTTGCAAGAGATTGAACGAATACGAGCTACCACAGTTTAGATCATAACTCAAGTTTGCACGAGAGTGGGCTTAAGTTGTGATTGGATGATGATGTCGATCTTAATGCTAGTAGCTTAGATTAGGGTTTGCACGAGAGTGGGCTCTAATCTAGGTCGCTATAGACATGCAATAGCACGAGAGCGTGAGCTTGGTTCTCTATTTAGTTACGATTAGCTCACCTCAGTCCAAGTCTAGTAACATTGAGATTCGTGATTCACAAAGATACATGACGATCCATAGTGGGAATTCCCTAGCCTTAGACATTTTTATTATATTGAATTGAATTGATAATTGAACGATTATGGTACCAACATTCTTAAATCACCTTTTCACCCATAGCTTAGTGATTAAGATAGGGTACCGTCATTTGTCCCTCCTCGTGTTCGATAACCCGCTTACCACTTAACCGTGCGCTTGCGGTAAAACTAAAATTATTTTTCGGGTGTATATCCGGGAGCGATCAGCCCCGGTATTTCCGTGGTATACTGGTCCATGTAGCACGTAGGTCCATGTCATCTATCATACCACATATAGATTCAAGAGGTGGACCCCATGGATTCAGGAGGTGGCCCCCGATATTTCCATGGCACGCTGGTCCATGTGGCACTTTGGTCTATGTGTTGTTAATTTCCATATGTCACATTTCATATATCACATTTCTCATTCATTTCTTTTCATATGTCTAACAAGTGTCATTTGCCACTTTCACCTCAACTTTCATTTTCATATCACAATAGAGTAACTCTTTCATAAAGAAATAGCTTTAGAATAGATTAACAAATGGTGTAATGGCATGGCATAGTTAACATGGATATTTTCATATTGACAAAGCAAGATTATATCAACATTAACAAGGAATTTAATGAAACTACCAATCAATATCATGAGCTCTCTTTTATTCCATCTGGAAAAATGGAAGCAACATAAGCATGGCACACTATAGCATCCTTATCACATAAATAAACATATTACACATAACATAAATAGATTCATAATCTGTTTTGATTCCCTTGCCATGCCATTGTTTTTATTTCAGATATCATATGTTATACATCGCTATGTATTTGAGAATAGAAACCTCCATCTCTATTATATGATTATGAATGAAATTCTAGCATTAGCTGAGTCTGGAAATTTATATTGTATACTTTTCATAGAAAACACACCAAGCTTCACGCATTGATTGCCTAATTATGGAGTACTACTTTGTTATATACTATCGCTTCTATTTACATGAAATTGTATGCTCAAGTTCCAGGCTGATTGAACGTATGCCTTTTTGATATGATTAGATTAGTTTACTTTCTGAAATCAAATCGAGTAGATTACATTACCCTGCTGAAAGTTGTCGTGCACATACAAAAGAGTGAACCGAGTGTTATATTTATTTCTCCACATACCTTGATCCTCAATTCCATACTTATAGTCATTGGTGAACCTCTCCCTAGTGAATCATATACTTGCATCTTCCCCATGCCAAAAGGAATAAGCTCCTCCCAAAAGAAAAAAGAAAAAAATATAAATATAAATATATATGCATATCTCTCTGTCTCTCTTTAATTTGGGATCGTTATTGTGTATATTACAATATGAAAAAAAAGAGTAGAGAGGAGAAAAGCAAAACAAAAAGGAATCATCTGTACATACACGATCCCATTTCTTTCTTTCTTTCTTTCTTCTTTTATTTTCCTTGGAGCTTCAAAAATAATGGGAAAAAGCCGTATTGTTCTATTTGATGCCCCACGCTTATAGATAAGCTTGGGACAGGAGATCCAATGACGTGTGAGAGAATGACCACTTATATGTGCATGACGACCTAAGCTAGGTACTTTTTGATACTTAGGGAGATTACTTAGAGCATAACAAAGTCTATGAATTGAAAATTTGGCAAGCACTTCATGAATACCATCTCTTTCTATTCTTATTGCATTGTAATGTGTGCTACATCTTATACTCCAAGCAGAAAGCGATCAATTGAAAAGTGTGCAATCTATAATTATGTATATTATTTTAAATGCATTAGATGATGCTAATTCCAGAATGATTTCATATTTCGTATCGTTTTGACGTTCTTGGTTTCTATATCGAATGCACCTATAAATGATGTGATATCGAGGTAAAAATCTTTAGCATGATTAATGCATCGCGCTATTTGAGTAAGCAGCTCCATGTCCTGAGAGGATGATCTAGCACCTCCCTCCTCGTTTTCTCTTCTCTCTTTCTTTTTCATTTTTCTTATTTTTGTCCACCAGGTTCGCCTTTTTACTCATCTTTCTCGAGGACGAGTAAGAGGCAAGCTTGGGGGATTTTGACCAGTCCATATTTTACACCTTTTTCTGCATGTTTGCATGCCATTTCGATTGCTCATATCGCGCTTTTCATGATTATTCGACGATATTTCGTTACTTTTCACTATTTCTTGTTTCTGTCTGATTTCAAGAAATACGAAGCAATCGAGAGCAAAAATGAGCTTAAGGGACTTGCACGCATACCGGAGCGTCATCCATGACCCTATCGAGGAGCTAATGGCACTGGATGATGAGTGGG
This sequence comes from Scilla litardierei, assembly GCA_030789695.1. NCBI lineage: Eukaryota > Viridiplantae > Streptophyta > Magnoliopsida > Asparagales > Asparagaceae > Scilla > Scilla litardierei. The sequence continues at coordinate 140,529,887 of CM061140.1, read as the reverse complement.
AGAAGAAGGAGATTGATAGAATCGACGAGGAGGCGAGAAGGAGAAGAGGTGATTCCAGAAACAGACCACTTGGCCGAGTAACGCAACACACTCGTCCGAGTGAAGAAGCGCACTCGGCTGAGTACGACTGATATGAAGACATCTGCCTGACCTTGTGCCGCAATGTACTCGCCTGAGTAGTTAATTCCACTCGGCCGAGTAGAGAACTCCACTCGCCCAAGTGAGGTCACATTTTCTTAAGGAAAACACGCCAGATTCTCTGGAATTCTGGGGAGCGCAGCAGAAGATCCACTCGGCCGAGTATGAATTCCACTCGACCGAGTGCCGCAGAGTGCCAGAGTGCCCAAACCCTCCTACTTCTCTGTTTTTATTCGGATCTGGTACTCGGTCGAGTGTGATTTTCACTCGGTCGAGTAACGCCGCCAACCTGGGTTGGAAACTAGGGTTTTGGGCTGCGCGTGAGGCAGTTCTGTCATTTTTATTTTGCCATTTTGGGCATGTTTTTAAGCCCAGTTTTTATTCCAGCTTAGGGAGACCTGAGAATAGTTTTTAGATTAATTTTAATATGAATTTAGCTTTGGAGATTGAAGAACTCAGATCTGCTTTGTCTATTTCTTTTAAATATCTGCACTTTATGAATGGTTTCCTTCTAGATCTGAATTACGATATGTTTTCTATTATTGATTTTGCTATTGTTTCGATGAATTGAGAGTAGATCCTTTGTTCTAGGTAAGGGGATAACCCCTTCAGATCTAATGTTAGATTTGTGATGAATAACTTTCTATGTTGATAGAATTGCTAGAAGATTTGATTATAATTGATTTATTACAGATAGCTAGGAATTTCCATTGATCTGGAGTTTGCAAGAGATTGAGCTCTGATCAATGGGAAGGTCTAGATATTCGATTTAGATTTAAAATCGAGATTCACTAGGTTTGGTTTGCAAGAGATTGAACCAAAGCTAGAATTTTTATTATAAGTCTATACCCATATTCGTTTGCAAGAGATTGAACGAATACTAGCTGTCACAATCTAGATCATAACTCGAGTTTGCACGAGAGTGAGCTCGAGGTGCGATTGGACGATGATGTCGATCTTAATGCTAGTGTCTTAGATTCGGGTTTGCACGAGAGTGGGCTCTGATCTAGGTTGTTATAGACCTGCAATAGCGCGAGAGCGTGAGCTTGGTTCTCTATTCAGTTACGATTAGTTCACCTCAATTCAAGTCTTGCAACATTGAGATTAGCATTACAGAGATGCATGACGATCCGTAGTGGTGATTTCCTAGCCCTAGACATTTTTATAATATTGAATTGAATTGATTATTGAACGATTGTGATACCAACATCCTAAAATCGCCTTTCCACCATAGCTTAGTGATTAAGATAGAGTGCCGTCATTAATCCCTTCTCGTGTTCGATAAACCGCTTACCATTTAACCGTGCGCTTGCGGTAAAACTACAATGTTTTCTGGGTGTATATCCGGAAGCGATCAAGTAGGAACTTTGATGTACACGATGGTTTGCACGCGACCAGATATTGCACATGCCGTCGGAGTGGTTAGCAGATACATGGCTAATCCTGGCAAGGAGCATTGGCAGGCCGTCAAGTTGATTCTGAGATATCTGTGAGGCACAGCAAGTGTCGGGATCCTCTATGGGAGAGGAGATGGTAAGGTGCTGAAAGGATACTGTGATAGCGATTATGCAGGTGATAGAGACATGCGGCGATCTACCATGGGGTATGTGTTCAGTTTGGACACTGCCGCGGTATCATGTAGGTCGGTCTTACAGTCTGTGGTTGCGCTATCGACCACAGAGGCCGAGTTGATTGCAGCGGTGGAAGCTGTGAAGGAGGACAAGTATTTGAGGAGTCTGCTGAGAGATTTGGGGATGCCGTAAAGTTCGTCACATGTGCATTGTGACAGCCAGAGTGCCATTCATCTGGCGAAGCACCAGGTATACAGTGCAAGGACGAAGCACATTGAGGTGCGCGATTCCTTCCTCGAGTTGGAGAAGAAGGCGATAGAGCTTCAGAAGATCCCAACCGATTTGAACCCCGTAGACAAGTTTACCAAGCCAGTTTTCGCCGTCAAGCTCCAGGTTTGCATTGAGCTGATTTCTTTGTTGGCTTAGGTGGCGCCAGAGGGCGCGTTTTCCGAGACGATGATGATTCTAGAGAGAGGGTCATAGCATGCAGCGTGGAGGTACTGAAGTCATTGGTGATGAGAATTGAATCAAGGTAGAGTGTTGTTTTCTGTGATTCAAATCGCATGGTGCAGGTTTCCCAGGCGACTCGGTCGAGTAGGAGGCTACTCGGTCGAGCAGCAAGCTCCTCGACCGCGCAGCATGAAGACTCTGACAGACCGAGCAGACAGAGGGCTTGAGGAAGTTTTCCATTTGGCTCGGGTGACTCCTACTCGGTCGAGTAGGAGGCTACTCGGTCGAGCAGCAGCAAGCTACTCGACCGAGCAGCATAAAGACTCTGTTTGCCCGAGCAGCCCAAGGGCATTCCATTTGAAGAGGGTTACTGACACTCGGGACGAGTAGCTATGCTACTCGACCGAGTCAACTCGCTGTTTCCAGCGATTATTTTAGGGCATGTCAGCTCGACCGAGCAGGTCGAGATGATAGCCGACTCGGGCCGAGCAGCGCGCGGGGCCAAGCAGAAAACTGACGGTTGGATTGGGTTTTCTGGATTTGTTTTGGGTTTCTATTTAAACCTAACTATTGTTTTAGATTGGGTCAAGCCTCCTATTGGATTAAGAGAGTTTTGGAGAGCCTCTTGCTACCCCATTGGAGATTGGAGAAAGTTTTAGAGCTTGTGTTCTTGAGAGAAATGTTTGGTTTTTTCCTTCTCTTCTTCTTTCAGTGATTTCTTTCTCTTGAGTGGATTCGTGAGGGCTTGTTTCATTTGACAAGTTATTACTCACACATGAGGAAGTGAGTTTATAACCCTAATTGTTTGAATCTCTCTACTAGTGGAATCGTCTCGGATCGGATTGCTGGATGTAGGTTGTTTACAATCGAAACAGGGTAAATTCTCTTGTGTCTGCGATTGACTTATTTGTTGCTGTGATTCGTTTGCTACTTTCTATTGCAATTTCATTTGGGAATTTTGCTGGGTCTTTGGGATTAGATTTTTGCTAGCTCTATATTCCTGATCGATTTATTAGGGTTGGTTTCCGCATTGATCCCAAGGCGATTTGGATTTTACCCCAACATATAAATGCATGTGATGCCTGTGATGAAAACGTCCGCTGAAAATGTTTGATAAGCACAAAGTTTTGCATGGATGGCTAATTGCGGTTTTTGGTTCGGCTGTTTAAGTCCCACATTTTATTTCCTGCACGTTTCTTTTACTTTTTGAAAGAAATTGTAGTGAGGAATTTATGTAATGTCCAAAACCGAATACTATTTTCCATGGAGACGAAGGCCACACTTGAAGCTTAAGATCTTATATGGGACCCACGAAGTTTCCAAAGTTGTAATTTCTTTTTAAACCTTTCATTTGTGTAATATGGACTGTAATGGGACTTTGGACTTTTTATTTATGTCGGACTGGTCGATTCACGCAATTAGCTCTTCATTTAAAAATTGCATCCGCTTGAAAATGTTTACTGTTTATATTATTCATGCAAATTTGTGCTCTGCTAGATTAAATCGCTAAAATCGCAAGTGTCGATTTCGAAGTGCTGGATGCATTAGGAAGAAACTATCTGAGCTGGCAGCTCGATGTGAAGTTTCATCTGTGGGCTAAGTCCCCCATTTCTGCTGTGACTAAAGATGAAAATGTAAGCGATATATAAAAGGCGCAAGCCATTTCTATATTCGCCGCCATGAGGACAAGACCTTAAAGGCTGAATACCTTACGGCCGAAGATCCATTTGAGCTGTGGACTGCCCTTGAGAATAGGTATAAACATCAGAAAGATGTTATACTACCAAGGGCACGATATGAGTTGGAGATCCTGAGACTGCATGACTTTAAGTCCATTGCTGAGTTCAACTCAGCTCTTTTTAGCATCACCTTACGCCTGAAATTGTGTGGTGAAAAAGTCTCAGAAGATCGCATGTTGGAAAAGACGTACACGTCTTTCCATGAGAAAGATGCGATACTAATGCAGCAATACCGTGAACGAAAGTTCACCAAGTATTCTGAGCTACTGTCATGTTTACTCATGGCTGAACAAAACAGAGAGCTTCTCCTCGCCACTTACAACGTGCGCCCCCTGGCACTTTCCCCCTCCTAGAAGCTCACAATGCATCTTCTTCTAGAAAGAAGAGAGACAATAAATGAAAAAGAAAGACCACATAAAGGGGGACAAAACAAAAGGGCCAGGGGCCAAGTCCAGCAACAAAGAAATGAAGGAAGGCAGAAGTTCACTTGGCGCAAAAACGACAACAATAGAAATGATGCACTCCCACCCAAGAGGGAATGGAAAGACCAGTGCCATGGCCGTGGAATGAAAGACCATTGGTCTAGAGTATGCCAAACTCCGCAGCATCTCCAAGAACTATATAAAGTAAACAAGAAAAAGAAAGCTGAAACAAACCAGGTGATTACAAATGCTCCAGTCAAATTTACAGCTGACGACTTCGAAATAGATGACCTGTTTGATTAGCCTCTATTTTTATCTTAGCAATTTATTTTGAGACCAATTTATGTTATGAGAGCATTTGAATTAATTTGTTTTGAATGAAAAAGTTTTTCTGAAAATGTGCTTATATGATTCATCTTTTAATAAGATGAACTGCTCTCATGACTGATTAACACATACGATCATTTAATACAACGCCCAATATTAGGGCCATACTGAAGGTTCTGGGAACGCAACACTGTTGCTCCTAAATGACACAGAAATAAAAACAAAAGATTCACTATTCTCTCTGATTCCAATAGAAACTTTCTAAGTTTCAATCTGTTTAAACGGATTCCATTTGGAAACAGAAAATGTAAATGAAAAGGAATTACTGTATGTAACGTCTCAAGAAAAAAAGAGTGAAATCCAAACTTGAACGTTTTGAGAGCCTTTCTAGCCTCTACCATACAAAGATTCGGAGAAAGAAAGCGAATTTAACGGATCACCTGAAGTGCCCGACATCAGCCAAGTTTTTACTTTGGCATGAAAGACTTGGCCACCCTAGATCAATGCTGATGCACCACATTTTATCATATGGGTATGACTTGAAGAACCAGAAGATTCTTCAGAATGGAGAATTCCCCCGCATCCCTTGCCATTAGGAAAAACAAATTACAAGGCCATCTCTACTAAAAGGTGACAAAGAATCTACACGCTTCCTCGAAAAGAATATTAGGAGAAAGATGTGGACAAATCCACCCCCTAGTGGGCTATTTCGGTACTTTATTGTACTGATAATTGCATCCTCAAAATATTCGTATGTGTGTCTACTATCGACCTGCAACCTAGCTTTTCCAAAGCTATTGGCACAAATAATAATGTTGCGGGCGCATTTTCCAGACAATCAAATAAAGAAAATAAGTCTGGTTAATGTTGGGGAATTTACCTCCTGGTCATTTCAAAAAGTACTGCCATGCAACAGGAATAGAAAATGAACATCCAGTGTCGCATGTTCATACCCAAAACGGGTTGGCAGAGTCACTAATAAAAAGACTCCAATGGATTGCACGTCCATTGTTAATCCCAGTTGCCAGTGGATGCATGGGGACATGCATTTTTGCATGCTGCATCGAAAATGAAAATAAGACCCTTTGGAGGTCAGAGTCTATCTCCAATGCAACTTGCATATGGAATGCCACCGAACATTTCTCACGTGAGAATCTTCGGTCGCGCAGTTTACATCCCCACTGCACTACCACAGAGGACAAAAAATGGGTCCTCAACGTCGCTTAGGTATATATGTAGGGTTTGACTCACCCTCAATTTAAAGATACCTAAAACCCCAAACTGGGGGACGTATTTAAGGCACATATTGAAGACTGTGATGAGACGAGTTTCCCCAAAATGGGCCCCGATATTGGAATATCTGGCGCAAAGCAAATTATAACGTGGGATACAAAAAGTTTGACCCACTATGATCCGATAACAAAACAATGTGAAGATGAGATTCTGAAGATCCTCCACATTCAGAATACTTTCACCAATTGTCGAACTCATTTACTGACAAACAGAAGATTGTCAGATCACACATCCCTGCTGTAAATACTCCAGCTAGTATTGACATCTCCGAGAATGGATGGAATCCACCAGCAGTAGAAGTGGCTGCTCCTCAACAGAAAAGAGGCAGACCACAAGGCTCCAAGGATGAAAATCAAAGAACAAAGAAAAATACCTGGAGACCTTGAGACGATACTACTACAGGACAATGAGCTCATGTCCACACCATCAGCCCTTCCCGGAATCCACTGCAGAGGAAATGCCGGGAAAAACTGAAATGAAAGTAAATGTTGTACGTACTGGGAAGGTGTTGGATAGATAGAACATAATTGTTGACAATGTATTCACGTATCTTATTGCCATATACATCGCAAAAGCGATGATATTTATAAAATATCGTTCTGTACTCCGTTTCTAAAATGCAAACGCAGAGATTGGCCAAATATGGAACGAGGCAATAAAAGATGAGCTGGACTCACTTATGAAATGTGAAATGTTCAAACTTGAAGTCCAGACACCAAAAGGTGTCAAACCTGTGGGTAAAATAAGTATTGCACACATAAGAAAAAATAAATACAAAATCTTATGCTATAAAGTACAACCTATAACCCAAGGATATTTTCGCTGAAACTAGGGAATGAACAAATTAAAATGAGCATGACTCGTAAACGATGCATCAGATTCCCTAAGTTATCAAAAGCGAATACCTTACGATTTGGCAACATGAATTTTGGATATGTTGCTATTGGATGTTGTGACATCATACCTTTATGGATATCTTGGTAAAGATAAATTTCACATTTCCTTAAAATGCCTGAATAGACTTCGGGACGTCTATTCTATTGAAGAAGAATAATAAGAATAATAAATAATGTACAACCAAGAGAATCACTTGCCAAAATAATGATTCCCAATAAGGGTTGCATTTGCATCTGATCAAAGAACAGCATTTGAGATCTTAGTTGTAAACAACTTAAATCTCATCGGATCTCCTGCAGCAAAAACCTGAAATATCTGTTCAAGCCTGACTATTAAACATGAAATGAAAGACCTAGGCAAAAATAAATTAAGTCCTGGCTCACAGATTTATTATTTTAATAGAATCATGTTACATACGCTCAGAAGTGCGTTGAAGAAATTACAAGGACCATTGTCATCCAAAGTACGCATATAATAGTACACTCTATGGATGTACAAAAAGACCCCTTCCGATCGTTTGAAGAGGAGGAGGATATAATTGGTCATAAAGTCACTTATCTAAGTGCAACTAGGCACTACTGGCTAACTGCATGCGTCCCAATATAACAGTTACAGTAAACTCATTAGCCAGAGATAGTTAGGCACCTAACAAGTGTCATTGGACCGAAGTTAAGCATCTTCTGCGCTGCCTTCAAGGGTCGAAAGATTTGGGCTTACATTATAAAGTATCATCCTCCATGTTTATGCAAATGCAGGTTACAGATCTGATCCTTATACTGAGAAATCGCAGACTGGGTACCCATAGTGGGATGGCCGTCTACTGCAGATATGAAAAGCAAATTATAAATGCAACATCATCCTATCATTCCGAGATCCTCACCATTCCAGAAACACACTACTGGTGTATTTGAGGGCGCCTGGTGGTACATTACATTCCAGTGACAGCTGGGATAGATGCTGGTATTGTGGAGCTGACCACATAATTTGAAGACCACATCACATGCGACGAAACTTAGCACACCCCTCCAGAGTTTTTGGATTCAGCAGCTGCTTAATGGTGATAATATTTGTAATCTGTGTATATTTCGGGAATGTTGTAAATAGGAGTGATGAGATAAGCCTAAGAGATCTGAAAGCCTAAGAGCTTTTACAGATCAGTGGGAGTTGAGGGAATTTGTACTCTTTTCCCTTAATTATGGTTTTACCCACAGAGTTTTCCATAGCCAAAGGTTTTAACGAGGAAAATCACAACAACTCTGGATCCTGAAGTATCCACACCTTTGTGACGCTCAGAATCCTGAAGTGTTCATGAGCAGAGTCGCTTAAACAAATCTGGGGGAGTTAGAGAGCGTTTGTACTCTTATTGCTTAACTATGATTTTTTCTACAGTGTTCTCCGTAGCTAAAGGTTTTAACGAGGTAAACCTCACCAAATCAGGATCCTGAAGTATCCACCTCATGAGAGACTCATATTACACTCAGAATCCTGAAGTATTCATGAGCAAGGTCCACACATATGGCTGGATAAGGGGGAGTGTTGTAAAGAGATAACATCGAGTTGGTTGGGATCACGGCTTATCTTATAGATAAGACCGTATGTATTGTATCTTATCTGTATACGCTCCTCTAATGCTATAAATAAAGAGCTGGGTGTTTCTCCCCCAGATGATGATTCATAACAGTAATCAGGTTTTTGAAATTCAGTTTTTGAAATCGGGGTTTACTTAAGTGAATACATCCTTTTTCTTAAACGTATATAACTAAACACCGTGCCTTCCTGTGTAAGAACAATGCTTTGTTATCAATGATATCGACGGAGGCACAAGGGAGTAGTTGAACCATCTATATATTGATAAAAACACAAATTAGTAGTTTAGACCATGGTCAACCTAAAATCTCGACACAATAAGGTGATGCCAATTACCAATTTATCGATATTACGTCCTTTCAATTTTTTTCCAATGCTGCACTATTATTCTCACCATCTCTTTTCGAACTCAACATGCGAACTTTGAGTTTGGATTTTCATCTTTTGAATGGATTTTTTATTACATTATGTGATACAAAATATACCCGATGATACGGGGTCCACTCCGACACCATGTTAGTACAAAAATAAAGTAGGATGAGACACACACCCTCAGGGTTTCAAAACGGCCCGATCGGACCGGACCGGACCGGGCCCGGCCGGGCCCATTCAAAAACCGGGCCGGGACGGCCCGGCCCGGCTGTTTCCCCCTATTAAAGCCTCGAAGAGGCTTTTTTTAGCCCGAGCCGGGCCGACGGGCCCCCGGACTGTTTTGACACCCTGACACACCCCTAGTGAAACAAGTAACCCATTGTCGAAGCTATGTTTAAGCCAAAGCTTATGCTAATGGGCAGATGCCAAATTACTAATTTATAAACATTGCTTTCTTTAAAATTTTCACATGTGGGACTACTCTTTTTTAATACCGTGCATTGTATTCATTTTTTTATTTTTATGTTCGTTAAAAATCATAATCACTGATAGATTTATAGACGTTATGATCGATCCAATAAAGTTATAAACCATACAACAAGCTACAACATAAGCATTTGCAACCCATGTCTACTACCGAGCACCGACAAACAATCTCCAATATTTGTTAAAAGAGACGCCTAAAGCCGGCAACCACAAATGTAATTTATGTATTTGTTGGGGGTTAAAGAGAAAATGCGACAATCGACCGACTTAGCTTCGGGGAAGTTGTGGGCCCACACCACAAACACGAACTGTTTTTGGTGCCCGTGTTAACTCGAGACCGGATTCCTCGAGGCGTGGCGTTGGCAGGGCCAACGTTCAGGTTAGCAAAAGTCATCTCCCACAATTTGTGGGGTTTTCACGGATTGGGGGCGAAATACTGTCACGTCACGGGTTTAAATTACTATCCATCCGTTCTATCGTACAAGAAGTGCGTAACAGTGTTAACTTTTTAACATGGTGCAAATACAGAAAATCTATCTTACATTTGACAACTATTTTTAATTCATATGCCTGATTAGAACAAGATAATGAGTGGCTGGGATTTAACCTTGGGGAATAAAAGGTTGAGATCAGTTTTGAGAAAGTTTTGAGGTGGAATCCATTTGTTTGGAAAACCGAATACTCTGTGGGGGGGTGGGTGGAGAGGCAAGGCTCACAATTCACAGATTTAATGATTGTTGGCAACTACTCACAATTTGCTTGCTGTCACTGTGTGCTGTGAGATTTGCTCACAAATTGTGTGAGAGAGCAAAATCACGGGGTCCACTTGCTCTTAACTAGCTCGGTAAATAATTTTAGATCAGCCGAAGGCGCCGCGAAATTTTTTACGCTAATTTGTTGTTCTGCGCCGAAATAATTGTTTCACGCCGAAGGCGTCCACGCCAAATTTGTTGTTCTGTGTTGAAGGCGCATGCGCCGAATTTATTGGTTCGCACTGAAAGTGTCCACGCCGAAAGCGTCCGTTCCGCTAATTTTTTTGGGGGAACAAAAATTTCGTGAGGGAAAATCTTAAATAAATCGTGCCCGCAAGAACGGATTATGACTAGTATACATATATATCATGAGCCACATATCAACTTTTTTACACACGTTCATCAAAGTAAATAAAAAACTTTATACTTGCCTAACTCAGATTACACATCGCATCAATATTTCGCACCATACTTTCAAACAGCCAAAACGTTCTGTTGTGTGTGTTTAGATTGTTAAAAAAGTTTGGTTTGCATTCAAAAATAAATTTAATTTAAAAGTTTATTTAAATTTAATTATATTAGTATTATTATTTTGATACATCGGAAAAAATTAAAGCACGCATCGATCCGGGCAACATCCAGTGTCTCCCAGGATTAGTCCCCCCCCCAAAAAAAATCGCTTTAGTGTTAAATAAACTTAAAAGAAGGAGTCACCATGGCTCATAGCCATGGTTCTCTATATATTCGTCTCCATGAAATACCAAAGGTCCACACTATTAAGTAGTGGGGAGTAATGGAGGGATAGAGAGGTGTGGAGGCCAAAAGTCTCCCTCACTCATAACACTCTCTCTTATCCATCCATTTCTTTGGTCTTAGCATATAAAGCTAAGTGGGTGGATACTTCTGAATCCAGAGTAATCGTGTTTGCCTCGTTAAAACCTTAGCTGTGGAAAACCCAGTTGGAAAAACCAACAGCTTAAGGGAAAAAGAGTACAACCCACAGGTTACCCCCCCTGAACCATACAAGCTTCAGGCTTGTAGATATCCTATGTATCTATACACAAATATCCTAAGTATCTATACATCTTCCACGAAATTCCAAAAAGAAAAACAAAATACAATAATCACTCATCTATACAAGTTGCACTCATATCTGGAAGCTGCTGAAACAAAAGGGGGCTCTGATGTGGTATGCTCTGCGAAACTTGGCAGATGGCTCCATGTCTGTAGACTTTGACCCAGTTGTTACTGTATCTGCAAGGTACTGCAAGACCTGGTTGCGCATATATTCGATTTGATTCTAAGATGATGAGCTTCTTGGAATAGAAGTTTGATGTAGACTTAGGATGATGATGTGTAGATCTTCAGGAAATGGCTGTTCATTTTGTGCTTAGTCATCGCCAATGATCATTAACCTACATATGCAAATATATTTCCATGGTTTCTGATCCTTGACCCTTGGAGATAGTGCAGAAGATATGTATCCATGGTCCAGTGTTGCGTTGCAGGCACTGCACTGTATCTGGCTAACAGCTTTACTGCAAACGTTGTACAAAGACACGTGCAGTTGGCCAGATAAAGGAGTTGAGTACTTCAGGACCTAGGATATTCTCACCCTCTTCCAGCTAGGGGAAAAGGTCTTCAATATGCATCCATACAATCAGTTGGTGTATATAGTGGAATGCAATTGTCCATGTTTCTTCATCAACTTCGGGTTAATGAAGTTCTCATCTGCAGGATGATGAGTCATCTTCAGGATGATGTTTTCATCTTCTGGTTGATTATTCATCTTCTGGATGATTATTTCATCTTCAGTATGATGGTATCATCATAAGGATGATATTTTCATATTCGAGATGTACAGTCATCTTCAGGATGATGTTATCGTGTACACAGAATGAGTATTTCATCTTCAGGATGATGGTATCATCTTCAGGATGATAGTTTGATCTTTAGGATGATGGTTTCATCTTCAGGATGATAATTCATCTTCAGGATGATGGTCTCATCTTCAAGATGATTATTCATCTTCAGGATGATGGTTTCATCTTCAGGATGATAGTCTCATCTTCAGGATGATGATTTCATCTTCATGATGGTAATTTGTAAGTGTATGTTGTCAGATCATCCATAACAACATAGCCTAAAATTTACTTTGCCAATCGTGTGGTTTTCGCAACTATGACCAGAGAACCTGATGCATCAGTTTAAATAATTTTGTAAGTGAGCTAAGCTCATCTTACATGGTTACTTCCTGGTTTTTGCGAAATAAACCTTTAAGCTATAGCGTTTTGCTTATAGTATACGATTTCATTGATATATACAATACTCGGTAACCCACAGGTTTGATATCTTTTGATATCAGGACTTCAGGTCCAAACACTTCATATTTCATAAGTGAGTCCAGCTCAACTTATTATTGCCTCGTTTCACATAATTTGGCCAAATTTCTGCGTTTGCTTCAGGAAACGGAGATTGGAAACGGTATCAATGGCAAAATGAAATGTGAGTAATTGTCGACAAGTGTGTTTTATCCAAATACCTCTCCATATACGTACATTATTCAATTTATTCCAGATTCATCTCTTCTGAAGGTTCTGGAAAGGAAGAGGATATGGAGATGAGCTCATTTTCCTGCGGTGGTATTGTTTTAGGGTCTTCAGGAGTTATTTCTCGCTTTGGAGCCTCGTGGTATGTCCTCTAATCCATTGAGGATATCCACTTCTGCTACTGATGGATTTCATCCATTATATTTGATATGTCAATCCTAGCTGGATTTTTAGTAGCAGTGATGTGTGAATTTGACAATATTTATATTGTCAGTGGCTATGTCTGATAACTGTTTAACAGTTTCATAAGTGTGGATCTTCAGGATCTCATCAATATTCATGATAATCAGATCATAGGTATTAATATTTTAAATGGTCAAATTGAGCTTCAGGCTCATGGATGATTATAGTATTTTTGTTAAACCTAATACTGGGGAATTACAGTAATGAAGGATCTTCAGGATCACATCAAGTCTTTAAAAGAGGGCTCATCAATGCACGTCTTAGAAGAAGTGATTTTAAATGCTTCCCCTGTTTAGAGTGCTCAGAATCTATTTATCTGGAGTAATTACTTCCGATAAATAGTTCTGTGTTATGATGGTCCATAGTGGTGATATGGGGATGTATACTCATCATGTCGCCATCGATAAGATGTGCTCTAAACGCTTCCTCCGTTAGGGGTTCTCGGAAACTGTTTATATGAGGTAATTAGGCTCATATAAATAGGTTCTAAAGAGGCGTTGTGATGGTTTGCATGTTCCCACACGGTCACCTACAAATGGATTTTTAATGGATAAGTAATCCCTTTGAATCATTTTGATGATTTATATATAACCCATTTCTGGGCGTGAACACAAAACTTCAGGTTGTTCAATTTTCTTCCAGTTGTTAAATATAATTGATTTCCCAGTGTTATCCACAAAAAATCCGCAATAAGCTTGACTTCAACGAAGTTAAGCATAGAACTGGGGATATGAACCCGTCAAGGCACGATCTATAAGATGTGCAGTAATGCCTCCCCCGTTTGGGGATCTCGGAATATATTCATCCAGGATGGTTAATCCAAATGAATAAGTTCCACTGCGTCATTTTTGAGAGTGGTATGAGGGTAAGTAACATCCCAACCAATATCCCTGTAAGGTAATATGTCCGTTGTGATTAATAATAATCTGGACAGTGGTTGGATAACAAAGGTTTGATTATGACCATTTTAAGAGGATATATAGGTGAGTACACTAATGTACATCATCAGCCCTATTAGGGAGTGAAAAAGTTTAACTTTTATCCCTAAAATACCCTTAAGAGACCAAGCGGTCTTCATAATTTAATGATGATAGTAAAATATATCATATAAATTCTATTAGAGGAAGTATTGAGATTCAATATCCACGTGAAGTGGAGATGTTCTCATAATCATTTTTCCTGTTTAATGGGATAATGAAAATGTCACCATATTTGAAGAAACTTATAGTTCTTTGTTTATATAAGATTGATAAATGATGTTTTGCATCAATAACAATCCAAGGTGGCATATTATATCGTGCCAAAAGTAAGATTTGGACGAAAGAGAGCACTACAGGTGTTCCTTTATCTTCATATGTTTGAATTTATTTGGGAAATGTTATGAATCAATTACTGGGGGAGGAACCCCCATCCCTTTATTTATAGGCATGGTAGGAGAGTAGATACATCGAATACATAGATATGGGCGTATCTCTAAGATACCCGCAATCCTAACCGACTCTGGTTATTTCCATTCACAACACTCCCCCTTATCCAGCCATAGGTGTGGACTCTGCTCAAGAGTACTTCGGGATTCTGAGCGCAATAAGAGTCTCACATGGGGTGGATACTTTAGGATCCTGAGTTGGTGAGGTTTGCCTCGTTAAAACCTTTAGCTATGGAAAACCCAGTGGGAGAAACCATAGTTAAGGGAAAAGAGTACAAACGCTCTTTAACTCCCCCTGATTTGTACAAGTAACCCTGCTCATGAATACTTCTGGATTCTGAGCGTCACAGAGGGGTGGATACTTCAAGATCCAGAGTTGATGTGATTTGCCTCGTTAAAACCTTTGGCTATGGAAAACCCAGTGGGAAAAACCATAGCTAAGGAAAAAGAGTACAAATTCCCTCAACTCCCCCTTATCTGTAAAAGCTCTTAGGCTTTCAGATCTCTTAGGCTTATCTCATCACTCCTATTTACAACATTCCGAAAATATACACAGATTACAAAGTTATTGCAATTAAGTAGCTGCTGAATCCAGAAACTCTGGAGAGGTGTGCTAAGTATCGTCGCCTCTGATGATGTCTTCAGACTATGTGGTTAGCTCCACAATACCAGCTTCTATCCCAATCGTCATTGGGATGTGATGTACCAGCAGGCGCCCTCAAGTACACCATTGGTGCGGTGAGGATCTCGAAATGATAGGAAGATGTCACCTTCATAAATTGCTTTACAGATTTGCAGGGGATGGCCATCCCACTGTGGGTACCCGTTCTGTGATTTCTCAGCATAGGGACTGGACCTGAAACCTGCATTTGCATGAACATTGGAGGAGGATACTTCATTTTGTAAGCCCGAATCTTTTGACCATTGGAGGAAGCGCAGAAGGCTTAACTCCGGTCTAATGGCCATTTATAGGTGCCAACTATCTCTGGCTAATGAGTTTACTGCAATTGCTGTATCGGGACGCATGCAGTTAGCCAGGAGTGCCTGATTGCACTTAGGTAAGGGACTTTGGGACCAGTTATATCCTCCCCCTCTTCCAGCGATCGGAAGGGTTCTTTTTTGTACATCCATTGAGTATACCACCGTAGGTGTACTTTGGATGACAATGGTCCTTTTAATTTCTCCAACGCACTTCTGGGCGTTTATAACAGGATTCTATGAGCCATGACTTTATATTTGCCTAGGTCTTTTTATTTCATGTTTAAAAGTCAGGCTTGTACATTTATTTCGGTTTTCTCTTCAGGAGATCCGATGAGATGTTAGTTGTCTACAACTAAGATCTCTAATCCTTTTCTTTGCACAGATGCAAAGACAACCTTCAGTAGGAATCATTGACTTGTCAAGTGATTCTCTTGGTTGTACATTTATTTATTATACTTATCGTTTTTCTTGAGTAGACGTCCCGAAGTCTATTCAGGCATTTTAAGGAAATGTGGAAATTATCTTTACAAGATATCCACGAAGGTATGCCGTCACAACATCCAATAACAGTATATCCAAAATTTTCCTTCGCCAAATCGTAAGGTATTCGCTTTTGATAACTTAGGGAGACTGATGCATCATTTATGAGACATGCTCATTTGAATTTGTTCGATCCCTAGTTTCAGCGAAATTTTCCTTGGGCTATAGGTTGCACCGTATAGCATACGATTTTGTATTTATTTTTCTTATGTTTGCAATACTTTGTTTTCTCCACAGGTTTGACGCCTTTTGGTGTCTGGACTTCAGGTCCGAACATTTCACGTTTCATAAGTGAGTCCAGCTCATCTTTTATTGCCACGTTCCACGTTTAGCCAATCTCTACGTTTGCCTTCTAGCAACGGAGTGTGGAACGATAATTTACAAACATCATCGCTTTTGCGATGTATATGGCAATATGGTACGTGAATACATTTGTCGACAATTTATGTTCTATCTGTCCAACACTTCCCAAGTACGTACAAATTTACTTAATTTCACTTTTTCCCGGAAATTCCTCTGCAGTGGATTCCGGGAAGGGTGATGGTGTGGACAGGAGCTCATTGTCCTGTGGTAGTATTGTCTTGAGGTCTCCAGGAGTTTCTGTCCTTGGAGCCTGGTGGTCTGCCTCTTTTCTGTTGAGGATCAGCCACTTCTGCTGCTAGTGGGTTGCATCCATTCTCGGGGATGCCAATCCTAGCTGGAGTTTTTACAGCAGGGATGTGTGATCTGACAATCTACTGGTTGTCAATAAATGGTTCCGGTAATTGGTAAACAGTGTTCTGTATGTGGAGGATCTTCGGGATCTCATCTACACATTGTATTGTTACCGGATCATAGTGGGTTAAACTTTTTGTATCCCACGTTATAATTTTCTTCGCGCCAGATTTTCTAGTATCTGGGCCTATTTTTGGGAAACTCGTCTCATCGAAATCACAGTCTTCAAGATGTGCCTTAAATGCGTCACCCGTTTGGGGTTCTAGGTATCTTATAAGTGAGGGTGAGTCAAACCCTGCATGGATACCTAGGCGACGTTGAGTACCGTTTTGGTCCTCTTTGGTGCTGCAAGGGGGATTTAAGACTGCGCGACCGAAGATTCTCAGATGAGAAATGTTCGGTGGCATTCCATATGCAAGTTGCATTGGAGACTCTGACCTCCAGAGGGTCTTATTTTCATTTACGATGCAGCATGCAGAGTTTGCATGTCCTCATGCATCCATAGGCAATCGGGATTTAATGGACGTTCAGTCCATTGGAGTCTACTTTTCAGTGACTCTGCCGACCCATTTTGGGTATGAACATGCGGCACTTGTATGTTCATTTTCAATTCCCGTTGATTGGCAGTACTCTTGAAAAGACTGGGAGGTATATTTCCCAACATTAACCAGACTTATTTATAACATTTTATTGTCTGGGAAATGTGCACGCAACATTTTTATTTTTGTGCCAATAGCTTTGGAAAAGCTAAGTTGCGGGTCTGTAGTAGACACACGTACGAATATTCTGAGGATGCATTTATCAGTACAGTGAAGTACTGAAATAGCCCACTAGGGGTGGTGGATTTTATCCACATCTATCTCCTTGTATTCTTTTTGAGGAAGCGTGGAGATTCTTTTTCAACTTATCGTGTAGATGGCCTTGCAATTAGTTTTCCCTTATAGTAAGGGATGCGAGGGATTTTTTTCCGTTCTGAAGAATCTTCTGGTTCTTCAAGTCATACCCATAGGATAAGATGCGATGCATCATCACAAATTCAGGGTGGCCAAGTCCATCATGCCGGAGTAAAAACTCGGCTGATGTCGGGCACTTCAGGTGCTCCGTTTAATTATGCTTCCTTTCTCCGAATCTTCGTATGGTGGAGGCCTATAAGGCTCTCAAAACGTTCAAGTGTGGATTTTACTCCTTTTTCTTGAGACGTTGCATACTGTAATTAATTTTTTTTCATTTACATTTGCTGTTTCCAAGTGGAATCCGTTGAAACAGATGTCCTTGAAACTTAGAAAGTTTCTTCTGGAATTCGGAGGGATTAGATCATCCTTTATTTTTGTGTCGTTTGGGGGCAACAATGTTGCATTCCCTGGATCTTCAATATAGCCCTGATATTGGGCTTTGTATTGAAAGAGATCGTACGTGTTTATTGTCTACTAATTATTTATGAGAGTAGTTTCATCTATTAAAAGATGAATCGTTAGGCACATGCATATTCAGATAAACATTTTCATTTATTGTCTACTAAACATTTTCATTCAGAACAAATTTCATAATTAAAATGCTCTCATAAATTATTCTCAAAACAAATTGCTAAGATAAAAATAAAGGCTAATCAAGCAAGTCATCGAAGTTGTCAGCTGAAAACTTGACTGGAGCATCAGAGGTCATCAAGTTTGTTTCAGCTTTATTTTTCTTGTTCTCTTTATACAAATCCTGGAGGTGCTGCGAAGTTCGGCACATTTTGGACCAGTGGCTTTTCATGCCACAATTATGGCACTGGTCTTCCCAGTCCCTCTTGGGTGCGGGTGAATCATTTTTGTCATTTCTGTGTCACGTGAACTTCTGCTTACTTTCATTATTTCGCTGCTGCTGTACATGGCCCTTGGCATTTTTCTGTTGACCCCCCTTCTGTGGTCTTTCTTTTCTTTTATTATCTCTCTTCTTTTTGAAGGAAGAGGAAAGGTGAGCTTCTGGTAGGGGGACAGTGCCGGGAGGGCGCATATTGTGAGTGGCGAGAAGAAGCTCTCTATTTTGCTCAGCCATGAGTAAACATGACAGCAGCTCAGAATACTTGGTGAACCTGTGTTCACGGTATTGCTGTATGAGTATCGCATCTTTTCCATGGAAGGACGTATACGTCTTTTCCAGCATGCGATCTTCTGAGACATTCTCACCACACAACTTCAGGCGTGAGGTGATGCTAAAAAGTGCTGAGTTGTACTCAGCAATGGACTTAAAGTCCTGTAGTCTCATGTTCTCCCACTCATATCGTGCCCTTGGGAGTATAACATCTTTCTGATATTTATACCTGTCCTCAAGGGCAGTCCATAGCTCAAGTGGATCTTCAACCTTAAGGTATTCAGCCTTTAAGGTCTTGTCCACATGGCGGCGAATATAGGTGATGGCTTACGCCTTCTCTATATCGCTAACATTTTCTTTTTCAGTCACAGCAGCGATGAGGGACTTTGCCCTCAGGTGAAACTTTACATCTAGCTGTCAGCTTAGATAGTTTCTACCTGATGCTTCCAGTACTTCGAAATTAACGCTTACAATATTAGCCATTTATCTAGCAAAGTACAAACATGCATGAATTAATAATTAATCAGAGAAAACATTTTCATGCGGAGGCAATATTTAACGAAAACCTAAATGTGTGGATCGGCCAGTCCCACAAGAAAGAGTCCAAAAAAGTCCACAGTCCAAATTATACAAATTTGCAGCTTAAAGAAAATGAAAATACAACTTTGGAAACCCCGTGGGTCCCATATGATATCTCCATCTTCAAGCGTGGCCTCCGTCTCCATGGAAGTTGGTCTTCTTTCTTTGACATTTACATAAATTCCTCACTACAATTTCTCTCAAAAATAAAAGAAAAGTGCGGGAAATAAACTGTGGGACTAGACGTCCGATCCAAAAACCACATTTAGCAATTCATGCAGAAATATTGTGCTCATCAACATTTTCATCAGACATTTTCATCACAGGCATCACAGGCATTTAATATTCGCAGAGGTGGATAAATAATTTAAACACTTAATAATTATTGGACCACTGGGCAACGTCATACACCGTTAGGTTAGGTTACTAACGGCAGAGCGGTCGCAGGATCTTCCTAATTATTAAGTTTTAAATACAATGCACAACCACACATATAATATCCAACAGAATATACCAGAGATGCAAAGCATGTAAATATGATTTTTGCAGAAAAAATCATTACAATGCAAAGGTTGTAAAGTAAATGGGTTTAATCAATTAAATTGATTAAGAGCACAAAATAAACATTTTCTTTGTCAGAGGGAAAAGTTTCCCTCATCATCCCAAAAGCCCCCCCCCCCCAAAAAAAAAAAATCCCCAAAAAGGCCTTTGCCAGTCCGAAAGTATGCCCGTATTTTACCGTGATTTTTCAAGAATTTTCTGCCCTTGAACGCCCTTTTAAAATTTATATTGAGCCCAAAAGTTTCGTATTAAGGCTTGTTAGAAGCTTTTGCCCTTCCCCCTCAAATATATATATATATATATATTTCAATACGGCCTGCGGGCCGAAGCCCGCAGCCAGCATGCGGGCTTCGGGCCGCAGGCGCCTTTTTTTTAACAAAATGGCCTGCGGGCCGAAGCCCGCAGGATTTTTTTTTTGTAAAAAAAATTTGGCTGGGGGGGCGGCGGCTAGGGTTTAGCCGCCGCCGCCCCCGCCCCCTATCAGCCGTCGATGGCGGTGGGGGGCAGAGGGTGGAGGGCTCCGCCCTCTTGGGCGAATCAGCGGCGCCCCCCCGCTGCCGACGGGGGGGGGACAAAGGGCGGTCGGATCCGCCCTCTTTGGACGGATCAGCGGCGCCCCCCCCGCCGCCGGCGGGGGGAGGGGGGGCAGAGGGCGGTTGGATCCGCCTTCTTCGGGCGGATCAACGGCGCCCCCCCGCTGCCGGCGGGGGGGGGGGGGGGGGCAGAGGGCGGTTGTATCCGCCCTCTTCGGGCGGATTGGCAGCGCCCCCCGCTGCCGGCGGGGGGGGGGGGGGGGGGGCAGAGGGCGGCCGGAACCGCCCTCATCGGGCAGTATTCAGGCCCCCCCCACTGCAGGGGGGACGGTAAAAATCGCCCCTTTTGGTCGGTGCAGGAGGCAGCCCCCTCGCTGCAGGCGGGGGGGGGGGGGGGGGGGGGGGGGGGGGGGGCAAGCCGCCGGTGGATCAATACTAGGGTATAACCCTAAAAATTGTGTTTTTGGGATGAATGGTCCGTCGTTTTCAAGGCGACAAATAATCACCTTGTCGATCTTGCGAGATATTGGGGAGGGTCAATCATACGTATGATTTAAAAATATCGTTTTTAGAGTTTTTACCTCTATATCCATCCTCCCGATATAGCGACGGTTGCTCGAAGCCATACGCGGATGACGACGCTCGATTTGAGGAAGCCTTGCACCGCGCTCGTGGATCTCCCGTCTCGCCTTCGCCTTCGCAACGAACGGAAAAAAAAATTTTTGTGGGAAGGAAAAATTTTAGAGACTCGTGCTGATAACGTGTTATGAATCAACTACTGGGGGAGGAAACCCCAGCCCTTTATTTATAGGCATGGTAGGAGAGTAGATACATCGAATACATAGATATGGGTGTATCTCTAAGATACCCGCAATCCTAACCGACTCTGGTTATTTCCATTCACAACAGGAAAAAGCTTCTGGCTTTATTGATTTTTAATATTTGAGAGTACGGGCGTATCCTTATATAGAGTATTCAGGCTTTGTAAAGCTTGAACCTCAAGTAGACGTCCCAAAAAATAATTATCTACTGGATAAAATTAAGGTTGAAATGCTTTTTAAAACATACGTCCGATGCTATTTTTGAAAAATACTCACTAATAACTATGGTCTGGTACTAGATTAAATTTTATTTTCATAAATTTATTTGTCCTCGTAGAATATCTATGTAACAAAATAGGTAGATCGACAAACGTCGTCTAGGCTAGATATGTATATATATTTTCAATGGAATAATCTAATGACCTATCATATTACAAAAGCAATATGGGACTTTTCAGAACTTCTAGGTCTGATATAGGTCTGCCATTGATTATTCCAAGTAGAGGTATATCATATCTTCCCTTTCTTTATTTATGTCCAGGACATTATATGTCATGGTCTTCCCCTTTTTTTAAGTATTCCACTAATCTAATTTATGATAGACTTTTCAAAGTTCATGTGTATGTTCTAGTATGGTCTTCAGGCCATGTTATTGAGTCATTCTGGATTTATGTGGATAGAGGAACATGAATACGGGGAGTTAAGATACGTTGGTGCGAAAGATTTAGTTCTCACTTTTATGCATGCACGACTTCAGGCGCGTGCATTATGCAAGGCTAGATTCAAGAATCTTACCTTGTAACGTGAGTGTACTCAATAAATTAGCGGATTTATGGCATCTTCGGGTGCGCATAATATTATATATTAAAATAGATATGATATATCTATTTACCGCGAAGTACGCATCATTTAGACGTATGTCCAGAAGATGGAAGCATTAATGGTCGCATAATTCCAACGTATTTTATTTGGTTAAAAGGGTATTGACATTCTATTTGAACTCCGGGTTCATTTGTTAATGTAGATATGATTTATAAAAAAAAATTTTGAAAAATTATTATTGTGCCAGAATCATAGTTTGAGTACAAATGCATGAATAAATCATGCAAATAGCAATTAAACATGTAGTTCATATATATTACAAGCAACAACATATACAAAAATTATGAAACTACTAGATATAACATGCATAAGATGTATTTTCAACTTAACAAGCAATTTATATAAAAAATACGTTTAATAATTACTTTGGCCACTGGGAAACGTCATTTCCCGTTAGGTTAGGTAACTAACGACAGAGCGGTCTCAGGGTCTTTGTAATTATTAAATCGAGAAGAATTAAAATTAAATCCAATTTTTATATAAGTTGCATTTTTGTTGAATTTAACATAATATTAAACAAATAATTAATATTATGAACCAAATTAACTAAAAAGTTGTCAAAACTAATCACTTGATGTTTCCTCATTTTTACAGAATTTTCCAGCAATATTCTGGATTTTTCTGTTAATTTTAAGGGAATTATAGTGGAAAACTGATATAAAATCTGTTTTTAAACTATTAAGTAGTGGGGAGTAATGGAGGGATAGAGAGGTGGGGAGGCCACAAGCCTCCCTCACTCATAACATTTAGCACTAAATAAAATTTTAATTAAAGTTTAGTATTATTAACTCGGGTGAACAGTTCACTGTTCACGCGAGAAAACATGATGTATACAGGGGAGAAAAACATACGGGCAGCGGCCGTGTTTTCGTCGAGACAACGTTCTCGCCGATAATGACAAGCGCGAGCACAACGGCGTCAATGCGAATGATGACAGCAAACGACGTCGACAGCGATGCAAATGTCGACGTCGCTGGCGGAGGACAACGAGTGGTCGGGCGGCGTCTGGCATTGCGGTGAGCACACTGGGGCGCCGGTAATCTATATTACAATTGAGAGCTGTTTTTGAACTTTGTCCTATGTGGCAATGTCACATCAAGTTTTGGGGGGAAAATTTTTTGGGTTGAGAGAAAGTTTGTTGGGAGAATACAAAAGCTTTTCTTATTGAAATTGGCATCATCATCACTTAATACTTTTCATTCAAAAATGACCCAAAAAAAAATACAGCGAATGTGCATTCAAAGAGGCGGGTTGAGTTTTTTGGGCGTCAAGCAGAGGTCTAACCAACCTATACGCGTCGAAGGCGCCCGCTAAATTTTTTTACGCTACTTTGTTGTTCTTTTAAATTTTGGCTGTAGAAATATTTTTTAGGGGACAAAGATTTCGCGGAAAAAAATCTTAAATGCATTGTGCCCGCGGGCACGGGTTATAACTAGTAATCGGATACGACGAGGACATAGACGTCGGTGGGCGTGAACGATGACGGCATGGTGCAACTGCGAGGCAGCCAACAGAGGCAGCAAAAACATCATCTTGGATTTGCATCTCTCCGTCAACCTGGGAGAGAATTTTCAAATTAATCCACAGAC
>CM061140.1:140168426-140505862 GCA_030789695.1 Scilla litardierei | reverse complement strand
TACGTACTGGGGAGGTGTTGGACAGATAGAACATAAATTGTCGACAAAGTATTCACGTATCATATTGCCATATACATCGCAATGGCGATGATGTTTGTAAATTATCGTTCCACACTCCGTTGCTAGAAGGCAAACGTAGAGATTGGCCAAAATGTGGAACGTGGCAATAGAAGATGAGCTGGACTCACTTATGAAACGTGAAATGTTCGGACCTGAAGTCCAGACACTAAAAGGTGTCAAACCTGTGGATAAAACAAAGTATTGCAAACATAAGAAAAATAAATACAAAATCGTATGCTATACGGTCCAACCTATAGCCCAAGGAAAATTTCGCTGAAACTAAGGATCGAACAAATTCAAATGAGCATGTCTCATATATGATACATCAGTCTCCCTAAGTTATCAAAAGCGAATACCTTACGATTTGGCGAAGGAAAATTTTGGATATGCTGTTATTGGATGTTGTGACGGCATACCTTCGTGGATATCTTGTAAAGATAATTTCCACATTTCCTTGAAATGCCTGAATAGACTTCGGGACGTCTATTCAAGAAAAACAATAAGTATAAATAAATGTACAACCAAGAGAATCACTTGACAAGTCAATGATTCCTACTGAAGGTTGTCTTTGCATCTGTGCAAAGAACAGGATTAGAGATCTAAGTTGTAGACAACTAACATCTCATCGGATCTCTTGAAGAGAAAACCGAAATAAATGTACAAGCCTGACTTTTAAACATGAAATAAAAAGACCTAGGCAAATATAAAATCATGGCTCATAGAATCCTGTTACAAACGCCCAGAAGTGTGTTGGAGATATTAAAAGGACCATTGTCATCCAAAGTACACCTACGGTGGTACACTTACTGCATGAACAAAAAGAACACTTCCGATCGCTGGAAGAGGGGGAGGATATAACTGGTCCTAAAGTCCCTTATCTTAGTGCAATCATGCACTCCTGGCTAACTGCATGCGTCCCGGTATAGCAATTGCAGTAAACTCATTAGCCAGAGATAGTTGGCACCTAAAAAGGGCCATTAGACCTGAGTTAAGCCTTCTGCGCTTCCTCCAAGGGTCGAAATATTTGGACTTACAAAATGTAGTAGCATCCTCCAATGTTTATGCAAATGCAGGTTTCAGGTCCAGTCCCTATGCTGAGAAATCACAGAACGGGTACGCACAGTGGGATGGCCATCCCCTGCAGATCTGCAAAGCAACTTATGAAGGCAACATCATCCGATCATTCCGAGATCCTCACCATTCCAGAATCACACCAATGGTGTATTTGAGGGCGCCTGGTGGTACATCACATCACAGTAACGATGGGATAGAGGCTGGTTCTGTGGAGCTGACCATATAGTCTGAAGACCACATCAGAGGCGACGAAACTTAGCACATCTCTCCAGAGTTTCTGGATTCAGCAGCTGCTTGATGGTGACAAAATTTGTAATCTGTGTACATTTTCGGAATATTGTAAATAGGAGTGATGAGATAAGCCTAAGAGATCTGAAAGCCTAAGAGCTTTTACAGATCAGGGGGAGTTGAGGGAATTTGTACTCTTTTACCTTAGCTATGGTTTTTCCCACTGGGTTTTCCATAGCCAAAGGTTTTAACGAGGCAAATCAAATCAACTCTGGATCCCGAAGTATCCACCCCTCTGTGACGCTCAGAATCCAGAAGTATTCATGAGCAGAGTCACTTGTATAAATCAGGGGAGTTAAAGAGCGTTTGCACTCTTTTTCCTTAACTATGGTTTTTCCCACTGGGTTTTCCATAGCCAAAGGTTTTAACGAGGCAAACCTCACCAACTCAGGATCCTGAAGTATCCACCCCATGTGAGACCCATGCAGGCTCAGAATCCTGAAGTATTCATGAGCAGGGTCCACAACTATGGCTGGATAAGGGGGAGTGTTGTGAATGGGTATTTACTGGGTTGGATGAGTTATTGGGCCAACCCAAGTGTTTGGGCCCATATCTGTATAAGCCCACTTGTATTCTCCCCTTTGGCTATAAATATAAACCTGAGGGCTCTCCCCTCAGTAGTTGATTCATAACATTTTTATATTTATAAAACGAAATAATGCAAAACAACAGAGCCCACTTTGGCGAGATGATGATTGCACGAAGTCATTTCAAATATATATACCTTTGCAAAATTTGAATCTATGTCGCAATTTAATACATGAATTTATACTTTAAGTGGAGATATTCAAGTCCACCTTTATTCAAAATCAAATTTAAGGCAACCAAAATTTTCATGCAAAAATATGTATTCAACTTGTTATATTTCGAGAGTAAAATTAATTTTCACAAGAAAACCCACTTTGGTGAGTTGATGATCCAATCAATCTATATTCGAAATATATAATTAATTGTGCCAAAAAATTGAAATTTGAAATTAACCTGAATTAACATAAAATGATTACACTAAGTGGAAATATATATACGAACCTTTTATTCCACCTTTCAAACCATTATTTTGAGTTAAATAAAATCCATAGATTCAACACAAATTTTCTTCTTAAAAATGGGGGTATATATGTGTACTAATGTGTATATGAACATACATACATACATACATACATATATATATATAGAATAATGGCTATCATACGCCATATGAGAGCTTCTCTCATACGCCCTCTCACATAAAGCACCCAAGTACAACCAAGTACAAGCCCATGTGGGCTTGTACTTGGGTGCTTTATGTGAGAGGGCGTATGAGAGAAGCTCTCATATGGCGTATGATACCCATTAATCCCATATATATATATATATATATATATATATATATATATATATATATATATATATATATATATATATATATATATATATATATATATATATATATATGGAAAAAGGGGATCTAAGGTGCCTCCTTAGATGAAAATCTAAGGAGGCGCCCCCATTTCCCACATCTCCTACAATTTTTTTGGAAATTTTTTTCCATGGGGTTGTTGTTCACATCATGGATGATCAACATACCAAATTTCAAGGGATTCCAATACTTTTTGAGCCACCATCTACCCATTACAACTTCAACGGTCTAAAAACGTGCTTAAAAACACACGAAGTTGCAAGGGGTAAATGGGGGCTCAAAAAGTATTGGAATCCCTTGAAATTTGGTATGTTGATCATCCATGAGGTGAACAACAACCCCATGAAAAAAAAATTCAAAAAAAATGTCTGAGATGTGGGGAAATGGGGGCGCCTCCTTAGATTGAATCTAAGGAGGCACCTTAGGATCCCTTTACCATATATATAACTTTAAAATGTGTCAAATTTCCTTAAGGCCATTTACTTGATGGTTAGTGCACAAATTCCTTAAGACCTTTTAAACTTATCCTTGAGGAGAAATATATGTTAAAGCTTTTTATTTGCTCCTGAAGAAAACACTTGAATTTTGTGTTTTAATTTAAATCTAAATTTAGGCGAACTGAATTTCCATACCGAGGTATGAAGTCAACTTGTTATATACCGATATATATATATATATATATATATATATATATATATATATATATATATATATATATATATATATATATATATATAGGGAGATGCTATGGTGAGATGGGAAGCAAACCATCTTAAAGTGAGCAAACAACTCTCCACCGTCAGATCCGAGCCGACGGCTCAGATTTCCCCCTTCACTCATTGCGCCCGTGATTCCCAAAGACGCAGCACCCGAGTAGCTCACGTGCGCAGCACATGCTCCCCAAACGCATCTCCCAGCTCCCGCTTCGCCTTCTCCCTCTCGCGGACGAAAAACCTAAAGCCCGACCGAAGACACCATAATCTCCTTCTCTCTCGCGGACGAAGACCCCAACCCCGACCCAGCTGCACCCTCATCTCCCTCTCTCTCGCCGACGAAGCCCCCAAAACCAGTCGCATCCACATCTCCTTCTCTCGATCGCTCTCTCGCCCGACGACCCCAACTATTTCTCCGGCAATTGACCCTCTCCCCAAAAGAACCCTAAACATCCTGTACACAGTAGCATACCCCGCAGATCGACCCATTCCCCCCCAAACAAAAAAACCCTAACCCTAGGCCCGTTTGCACTCATCTTCTTCAAGCGGAATGTTGAATTGCATCAAAACCCTAGCTAAGCAAATTCTGTGGTGAGTATAATAAATTATTTTTTTAATTTACTTTTTTTATTAATTCATGCCTAGAGTTAAAATTCTATGCTATTGTTCTATCTATTTGGATATGCTTTCATATTTTGCATAAATTGTAAATTATATGATAAAATTGTGAATTGTGAGCGAGGTTTGATTAATGCTATGATGTTGTAAAATTGTATACCATTGAATAAACTGAAGAATGAGCAAATTTATTATCAGATTTTTGACAGAGCTGTCACAAATTCGTCGAAGTAAAGATGTTGAATTTTGTTTATATAGTCTTTTTGAAGAATAAGAGGTCTGAATTTTGTTTATATAGTCTTTTTAAGGATTTGATATGCTTTAGATGGCAAGGGTTTTTGGTGTTTAGAGCTTCTTAATAGGCTCTCCAAATCCAATGTGGAATCAATTACGGAAGAAGTGGCTAGTATCTTCAGAGTATGTATCCCTACACTTGGCTTTGCTATGCCATTAGGCGTTATTTTAGCTTCATGCCAAGTCTGACTACTTATGCTATTTCGATGTTAAGTTGGCATGCCTGCAATTTTATTTATTTAAATGACTTTTTCACAGTCACTTCCTCGCAGCATCGGTTGTCAGATTATCAATGAGGATGTCATTGTATCGTGCTCGAGTGGACCTCGTGGCGATGAACAGTTAAGGCCATGCTATCAACACTCCATTGTTATTTTTATGTGACAGTATTTTAAGAAGGATTCATTTCAGGAAGCAATTTGTTGATAACCACGAATTTGCTCTTTGTAGCTTGGATAAATACAAATGCCTTGTCAATTTGCTAAATTATGTCCGCTAAATATGAGAACATTAAGTAGAAGCGTAGGACCAAGCTTCTTGCTCAGTAAATCAAAATTAAGGGTTTTTTCTTTCTTTCTTTTTGGTGCATTTCTTCATGGTATTATAGCTTTGTTGTTTGCTGTTTTATTTGCTGTTTTATTTCTTCATGGTATTATAGCTTTGTGGTTTGGTTTTGTATTAGGAGTATGAATGAATTTCATTGAATGAATTTCATCATGTTTCATGGGAAATCTCTAAAAGAAATGTATATGTTGATGTGTCTTTGGGTTTTTACTTGTGATTGTCTAGAAATGGTTGTTGTTTAACGTGAACGTCTTTCTGAATATTGCTAATTACATGTGTATTATACTAATTTACTGGCATTAAATGACTTGTACTCTGCATCTTATGAATTTGGGCATGCTATGAATTTTGGCTTCGGGTATATATTGATGTTTAACATGAGAAGAAAGAGTATTCTCTTATATGAATTCATGCCAAATGGTTCGGTGCAGAATCATCTTTTTGGTACATAATTTGTTAAAATTTCAACACTTCTCCTTTTTCTTTGAGCAAAGATATCTGAACTTTCTATTGATTTGGCTTTTTTATGACATCTCAGATTTACCTCCAGGCCCTAAGCGATTGGACTGGAACACAAGAATGAAGATAGCTCTTGGTGCGGAAGAGTAGCTTTTTTAATTGAACTCTGATTCATAAAACGAGGGGATCTCTGTGCTCTTCTCATACTGTGGCAACCAAGGAAGACTTGATGAAATCCAGCTCCAGAGGTAATCTGAACAAGTTTCTATCGTCAGCTCCTATATAAACTAGAGCTCTTGTTTCCCTAATTCCCTTCATCTACAGTTCAGTGGCTTATATGCAGGATCTACCATTTTAGATCGACGAGTTCGTGTCTGCCCCTTGAGAGCAGGAGTGCCAGATGTGTCTTCATGAAGTCTGTGTCGGAGTTGTATATTTGTGCCAGATTTGTAAAGCTTGTCGCCAGATTTGAAGGAATTATCAAAGCATGTAGCTTGTGCCAATTGTGTTAATGCTGTATTTTATACTGGCTAACGAGTTGAAGGAATTATCAAAGAGTGAATATTGGCAACTTATTTTTGTCAAGTCTGTATTTTATAAAGTATGTATTGTGAAAATTGTAAACAGTTTATCTCAACATTCTCAACATTCTCAGCTGTCTTGAGAATTCTGAATTATGTATCAAACAGCTTATATCAAAATTGTATAATTTTGATTTCTGAAATGAATTCGGGATTTGTCTCAAACCGAATTGTACAGCTTATATCAAATTTGTTTTGCTATTGTATTTCAGTTATGATTTACTTCGCTTTCATTTCGTTCAATTTTGGATCATTTCTTGTTGAATCAATCGTAGATGAGGAATTTGATATGCCATTGGGAGCTCATGTGGTGTAATGCTACTGTTCTATTTTTAAGGGAGCATGTGTATGTGTACATTGGATGTGCTGTCAGTCAGTATAGGAAAGAAAATTGTGAATAGTTTTTGTTGAAGTCTGTATTTTTTAAAGTCTATTGTGAAAATTGTGAACAGAGAAAATTGTAGTTTTCAAAGTCAATAACAATTATAATCACCCAAGCAAGCCAATTCTTTTGCAAATGAGTACTTAATGGCCAGTAATACATATGGTCTAAAGCTCACTGGACAACCACCAAGAGAGCTTAAATTCAAGACACACAAGCATACATGGGTTATGAAAAGGATGTAGATCTGGACTTCACTATTTTAAATTGTCATGCTGGTATTGCTTCTGAGAGCTTTCTTGCACTGCTATTTTTTAATACATAGGTTATATATTTATAGAGTAGTGTCTAATCACTGTTATGTTGCTGTAAATATTTGATCTTGTCCTTTAAAGAACAGCACCAGTTCCACATTTTGAGGGGTGCCCGTGTGTTGTTCTCGTCTTGGCTATTGGAAGCTGTTTATCTTAAAGACTGAAGCACATGATGAGTCATTCAATTATTCATTCAATTATTCAGAGCTCATGCAATAGCCAGCTAAATTTAGCAGTGTATTTGACATAATTGAGCATAAATCTTACGACGCCCACAAACACAAGAGGAAAAATGAAGACTGGACTCCTTGACATATGCAAGCACTAAAAAATATTTTTGACCATATATATGCAGCATCGGTTCCTTCATTCTTCAGACACTAGAATCAACAGAAGTGAGTACAAATTTTCTGGGAAATTTTGAACATTTGGAGCAAAACAATTAGTAATCAACAAACTAATTGGATACCACGCTCTCGTATCAATATATGAAACATTTCATCGGAGTTTCTAGCAATGAGATGAAAAAAATGCCAATTAAGAATCAAAATATAGATGATCAATATAATAAAACAGATGTCTGATTTACATGATGAAATATTCAGACTTCAATACAGATGAAAGATTCAAACTTCAATTCAATACTGATGACTGATTTACAAACTGCATTTTTTTCAATACAGACTTCAACAAACTGCATTTACATTATGAAAGATGTGGTAATAGCTGTTGATTCCCCTCTTCCACTATGGCTAGCTGCTGCACAGGCCAAAGCTTCGCCTCTCCCTGGAAGCTTTCCCTTATAACTTGCCATGTGTTAACAATCCAGGAGTATAGTTGTTCTGCAGCAATGAGTTTGTGAGCCCGTTGTTTCTTAACTTTCCTGTAGAATTCATCTTCGGCTTCTAGCGCTTCTTCATCTTCCTTCTAGCGCTTCTCTGCCTCTCTCTGATATCCTCCCTTACAGGCAAGTCGTCATCGCCAGCAAGAAGCTTCAAAGAAAAGTACCACAAGCTTGACAAAATGGGAAATGGCATGATAGGGAGAATCATCATTAGCCATGCTGAGAGACATTAATTACTTGAACTAGGTGTCATGTAAAGCCTTGGCCTTGCTATGTTTGATGATTAAATTTCAGGTTCCACTTGAGCACTTCATTTCCAGGAATTTGAGGTTGCTACACACATCATTAGCTGCATCAGTGTTCAAAAAGATCTTCAGTTGGACATGGAAAGTAATATGTTGAAACATATCAAAGGAATAAATCATAAAAGCCAATAAATTCATAATAATTTTTGGAAAACTAGCAATGATAATGTGAGGTGAGAAAATTGGACTTCTTAGCCATCAATCCAGATATGTTATGGGCTTAAAATTTAAAGTTTATTTCCCCTTCATTAATTATTATTAGTCTGCTACTAAAATTTTTGGAGATATATACAGGCTCAACTAGAAACGTAATAGACTGTGAAAGCAAACACAGACGGTATATGTCAAACACATAAAAATAATAATCATAAGCATTTTAACATGCACATCAAGAAAATAAGGTTATTTTTCCTCCTAAAGATACACACGTTTTCTAAAATTCATAGATTATTTGAGATATATAAATCAAATTAGTTATATAGAAATGAAATGATATATCAACTTATCCCCTAGAATATTCCTTGAGCATATAGAAGTTTGTTTCAACTGGAAAATGATCAATGGAATCAGTTTACTTTGTGATGGCTATATGCATATACACATGCATAAAGTCTGGCATGATATCCAAACAGCTTGCCAGATGCTATGTCCGGCTACAATAATAGTTTATCAGATTCATGTGAATGTAATATTTTGACTAAACCAAAGTAACAATAAGAAACAAAGGCTCTGAATCGATAAATTTGTAGATCGAGTAAGTTGCTTATGTAATGCTTCCATTGGCAAAGATGGTGACAGCATGTTGCTAGGGCGAGGCCCCGCATATGACAACTACTCGAATGAAGCTTCATGTCCATGCTTTGCTACTCTGAAATACAACACCTTATGGCTAAATCTGCAAACATCAACGAGTTTCATAGATTGTGCACTTAAAATACAGAAGAAACAAATCTGTTCAGTTTGCAATAGCATGATAACTCCTAGATGTTTCAATTGTAAGACTAATTTTCACCTATTGCATGTCCACATAAATGTTTTCCAATGGCCAGGTATCGATGTCCCTCCAAATCTTCTATTACATGC
This sequence comes from Scilla litardierei, assembly GCA_030789695.1. Taxonomy (NCBI): domain Eukaryota; kingdom Viridiplantae; phylum Streptophyta; class Magnoliopsida; order Asparagales; family Asparagaceae; genus Scilla; species Scilla litardierei. Next base: position 140,496,884 of record CM061140.1, on the reverse strand, counting down.
ATATCCAAATTTTCCAATGACCAGTACCTCCTTAATAATAATTCTGGTTCAATAAAATGTGAAAGCAAACATGCCAAAATCAGTAAAAACTAATGAAATATACAAAAACTTACAGCCTAACACAATGAATGGTAGCAGAGTTCTTAAAGCTCCGTCCCTCCCATGCATATAACCACATCGTAAAAATAAAAAAGTTGTTCCTACATGTTGATATGAATGTTGTATACAAATAATGAGCATCCTATTATCTGAGAATACCCTGATTGATAAATGACCAGATGGCTTTAGAGAAATTTCCAGGGCCAGTGAGTTGGCCATGAGAGATGAATAACACAGGAGCATATGTGATGTTGGGACTTTTGGAAGTAACCCATGAGAGCAAGAATATCCATGCTGATCAGGCTTCCGATTATTTATGGGGGACCAATGACATATGAGTAGGCAATGTGCTAGCCATGAAAACATTGCTTACTGGCATCCAGTACAAATTTGATATGGTAGTTTAAAGAAAATAAAATAAAAGCATAAAATTTGACACAATACATTCCGCATTTTTCCAGTGAATACACCAATCTCATGTTTCATTGTGAATAAAGAGGAAATATTTAACTTTGGAATACTGCTACTGCAATGAAATGGGTAAAGAAATTGACCAATAATGTGTAGGTGGTGTCTATGATTAAGAGGGACAATGATTCTATCTGTTTAAAGGGACATGTGGTTTATGGTGGGTTGGGTTGTATATTAGTGCTTAGTTAACTACTTTAACCATGGTTACTGTTAATTAATCAACAATTATGAGCTGAAGCAAACATATAATTAATCAAAAAAGTAACTATAGTAATAGATTTTTGAGGATTTAACTCCAGTAATATATTGGCTTTGAACTCAAGTTTAACTATAATAATTCATCAACAATTTCATGTTTAACTATAATAAAAACATCAAATTAAAAAAAATAATTTCGCTGCTCACCATAGAATTTGGGGTTTCGTTAGCGACTGGTCTTTGGGGCTTCGTCAGCGAGAGCGAGCGAGATGAGGGTGCAGCTGGGTCGGGTTATGGGGGTTTTGTCGGCGAGAGAGATGGAGATGAGAGTGGCTGCGCTCTGATTTTGGGGTTTTCATCAGCGAGTGGTTTTTCGAGCGATCGCGAGAGTGTGAGGGGCTAGGGCTTTTTTGGGTTCAGCCAGGAGTGATCGATCACGGGAGGCAGAGGGCTGGGGGAAGGAGACTGGGTTATGGGGGCTTCGTCGGCGAAAGAGAGGGAGATGAGGGTGGCTGCGCTCTGAATTTGGGGTTTTCATTAGCGAGGGGGTTTTCGTCTGCGTGAGGAAGAATGCGAAGCTACGAAACATGTTTGGGGCTCATGTGCTGCGCACGTGACTTCGGGGGCGAAGATTTTGGGAATCTGAGCGGGGAAATCTGAGTCGTCAGCTCGGATCTGACGGTGGAGAGTTGTTTGCTCACTTTAAGATGGTTTGCTTCCCATCTCACCATAGCATCTCCCTATATATATATATATATATATATATATATATATATATATATATATATATATATATATATATATATATATATATATATATATATATATATATATATATATATATATATATATATATATATATATATATATATATATATATATATATATATATATATATATATATATATATATATATATATATATATATATATATATATATATATATATATATATATATAGGAAAATTTTCAAATGAGAACATTTCGCACGGTGCGAAAATGTTTTTATATTTTTTTTGGAATTTTTTTTTTCAAAAATTCTTTTTTCCACCCTCATTATATGTTGTTATACCCCCCTCAAAAAATAATGGTTGAGAAATAATGTCATTTGGTCTTCGATCAAGCCATTTCATCAAATTCGCACGTTTTGAGACCGTTAAATTTGTAACGGGTGGATGGGTGCTCTAATGCCCAACGGGTTCACCCATTATTTTCCCTGGGGTATATAATTGTATGGATTAAACATCAAAAAAAGAATTTTTGAAAAAAAAATTTCAAAAAAATAAAAAAAAAGTTTTCGCACGGCTTTCGCACGGGATTTTTCGCACCCGAAGATTGCCCTATATATATATATATGGTTTTATGCCTTAAATTTAGAATTTAAATTTGTTTTGCACAATTAACACAAAATTTATCTTTGAGGAGAAATATACATTAAACCTTCTTATTTCATTCTTCAATCCAATTTAAATTCAATATTAGGCAACCAATCATACAACGTATGTATTTAACCGTTTATGTTCTGAAATAATAATAATTTAACAGGAGAGCCCACTTTGGTGGGTCTCGTAATAATTAAAATTATTTCGAAACATATAATCTAACGTGCCCAAAAATTGAATTAAAGTAATAATAAACTTTAAATGTAAATATATGTGAAAACCTTTTATTTACTCTTTCGATCCATTTAAAATTTATCCAGACAACTGATAATACAACGTATGTATTTAACCGTTTACATTCCGAAATAATAACAATTTAACTGTAGAGCCCACTTTAGTGGGGTCTCGTAATAATTAAAATCATTTCAAAACGTATAAATAAAATAAAGAATGCCTAAAAGAATTAAAATGGAACGAATATAATTTAACACACAAAATTTGGGCTTAAAGGAAATATATATATACACTTAACCATTTATTTCCTCATTTAACGAATTTAATTTAAAATTTTATGCACTAAATTTACATACAAAGTATGTCCGTAGTTTTTTATGTATCGAAATAAGAGTAATCGCCATGATAAAGCCCACTTTGGTGGGGTTTTGATTTAATTACAATCATTTCGAAATATATATAATGTAGCATGCCTAAAAGTAAATTTAAAATTTAAACTGAATTTTAACACAAATTTATACTTAATGGAAATATATAAACGACCTTTTTATTTCCTCCTTAACTTGTGGTAAAATATCCCAAAAGAATGCATTAAAATATCTCAAATTTGTGTCCAGATAGACTAATTCCATAGTCAAGCCAAATAACCCAAAGGGTTCAAAACAAGCCCACTTTTAATCGCCCAGCCCTCCCTTCCTTGAAAACCAGATTATTATATATTTTTTAAACACACAGAAAATTGAGGTGGGCCGGCCCAAGGGAGGACCATTCTACACACTTTTGCTGCATACGCTCGCGCGGGGGCTTAGTGTTAGGGTTTGTTAGGCGGGGCAGCGGCGGTGGCGGCCGCCCCATTCTCTGTCGTCGGTCGCCGGCAGGGGGCCGGCTCCCAGGTCTTCGATGGAGGGTGGGCTGGGCGCCCCCCTGTGTACCCGACTGGGGGCGGCCTCCGCCGCCCCCTTTTATTCTGAATGGGGGGTGGCGGAGTCCGCTCCCTTTATACTGACGGGGGCGGCAGGCGCTGCCCCTTGTTTCTGAACGGGGGGCGGCGGAGGCCGCCCCCTTTATTCCGACGGGGGCGGCAGGTGTCGCCCCCTATTTCTGAACTGGGGCGGCGGAGGCCGCCCCCATCTATTCCGACTGGGGGCGATGGACGCCGCCCCCTCTGATCCGCGGCAGGCACCGGCAGATGCCGGCGCCTGTTCACCTGATGGGGCGGCAAATGCCCCCTTTGTCTGCGCCGGGCGGTGGCCGGCGGGCCGCCCCCAATCTAAATTTTTTAACAGGAAAAATAGAATAAAAACCCCAATTTCCATAGATCTGAAACTTAAAACTGATAAAAATCGAATTTTTAACAGATCTGAATTCACGAGCAAGCAAAATCTTAAGATCCAAGCATGGCGTCTTTGATACCACTTGTAAAAACTAAAGATCTAGATTAATGTATTCAAGCCAAATATTACAGATCTAGATTTACCACAATGCTGAATCTTAAAAACGTTACCTTCTCTGTTTAGCGGAAGCGTACCTGTATCCATCGCTAATAGTCTGAAAGAGATCCCGACGATAACTTAGCGGATGATCTTCCAGAACAGCACGAATCAACCGTTGGAAAAATCCTTTGGCTTTCTCCCGGTTTCTCTCCTAGCGACGGGGCGTAGAAAAGACGGCTAACTTGTTCGTGTGCTCCGGGGATCATGACCGCATATATACATATAAGCTAGCCTCCTTAGCCCTAGGGTTTCCAATTCGGCCCATCAACGAATTGAAGCCCAATAGTCACCACACATAAAGGCCCACAACCTACCTGACTCATTTAAGCCCACTTAACTTAATAAATGAGATCACTTATACATTGGCCTTTAATATGGCAGTGTAGCACCATATAATTATTTATTGCATATAAGCCCAATGTTGGATTAAGATCCAACTTAGTTGGATAAGTTCCAACATGAGCACCCTGTTCGATACCATTCCACTGCCTTGTAAGGTTTATGGCCATTCTGCTCTCATCATTTGATTGTGACATTGCTCGGGTGTTTCACGTGTTATATATGGTAATGTTCGTGTTCCCACAAACATTACCAGTGACACACAAGTTGGTTTGAACTATTTTCACTCGACCTGTCTAGGAACCTGCATATATCACAAAAGCTAAGAGCTTTAGCGAGTTGAAACCGAGATGTGGTACTTGTCTTCGAATCCTTCGACACTTAAATGTGAACTTGAGTGATAAATAATTAAATATATTAAATGAAAGAGAGCGTTGAGAACGAGAACAAACTCACATCTCCCAGGGGAGTGATTAAGATGGGAGTTTATAAATGGACATTTTGAATTTTTGTTGATGAGCACTCCATCATTTAGGTTATGTCTTATTGGGATTGTTTTAGTTTCTGCGCACGTGTCTTTACAAATAATGGGCTTGCGGTCAGGGCTGTTGACGAACGAGCTTGAACGAGCTTGAACATGGAGCTTGGTTTTATTCATGAACAAAATCCATGTTCAAGCTCTGTTCATTTACTAACCGAGCTCTAAAAACATGTTCAAGCTTGTTCGTTAAGCTTACCGAACGAACGTAAACGAACATTTACCGAGCTCGTTCACGAGTAGTTAATCGAACGTTCTGTTCGTTAACAAGACTTATCGAACTTTTCGTGAACATGTTCAGGAACATGTTCGTGAACACACAATCAATTTTGTTCATGAACAAATTTTCAATCAAACAAACGAACGTCAATTTTTTAATTAGGAATAATAATATTTAAACATAATTACCAATGACTAAATCAATTAAATTAAAGGATTAAATATTTGCAGGATAAAAACAAATAAATCCAGCATAATAGATCCATAGATCCCATTACAAGCACCCATTCCAAGCACAGTAAAAAATATAATATTTGTCTAAATTTACTATTTTCGATACATGTTCATTCACGAACACTTAACGAGCTTGTTCATGAACATCAGTTAACGAGCTTGTTCACGAAACTTAACAAGCTTGTTCATGAACATAAATGAACGAACACAGTTATGTTCAAGCTCTGTTCGTTTACTAATCGATCTCTAAAAATCTGTTCAAGCTTGTTCATTAATCTTCCTAAACGAACGTAAACGAACATGTACCGAGTTTGTTCACGAGTAGTTCGTCGAACGTTCTGTTCGTCAACAGCCCTACTTGCGGTCATTTTGTTATGAGAATAATGTAGAAAAGGTGACACATGATCTAATAGATCAGGTTTGAAGGCACAAAAAGTTGAAAGGTACAAGCTCTACATAGACTTGTACTTTTTGTGGCGCCCGTCTTTTTGTGTTTTGCATCTGATCTAGATCAGGTGACACTTTATCTACATGATTCTCTTTTATTATATAAGAGTTCACCATGTCCAAATTTTTTTAAGTATACCATGTCTAAGGTCAAATATAATAATCCAATTAAATTTTATCACTTCCACAATCATTCTAACATCCAACCAACCTATAGTTTAAAATGAGAGCCGAAGACTAAAAGCCCAACAAATAATGAGGCTGTAGTATTCCATGAATAGCATGGGACATAAAAAATTCATGACCCCAGAACGTGTCAAGTTTTCTGGATAAATGAATTATTTAAACTAACCTTATCTTAATTAAAAATCTTATATATTTATTGCTATCAGCAGTTAGTCAACAATTACAAAAAATTTTCTTATTTTTATGCAGTAGATTTTACAGTGTCTACGGAGACTTCTCCAAATAAAAATCGATTTATACAAAGTAGATCATCAAATTTTATTCATTTCATGCAACACTAAAAAAAGTGAATCCAACGGGCCGCACAGCTACGGTGGAGGGAGGGGGGAGGGGGGAGGCGGTTGGGGGAGGAGGAGGGTGGCGGTGGGTGGAAGGGGATGTGCAAGGATTGGGGGGGGGGGGGGGGGGGGGGGAGTGGGAGGAGGGCGGCGGCGGGTGTAATGGGGATGAGCGACGATGGATAGATGGTGAATTGCAGTGGTGGTGCATGGGGATATGTGGATGAGAGCTTATCAAAGCCCGAAAAGTATGATGAGTTTTGCAAATGTATTAAAATAATCTATATTACATTTGACAGAGTTTTTTGAATCCTAGGGATGACTAGGACAAGCTGACTAGGACAAGTGAGGGGTATAAAAAGTGGCTGAGATTTAATCTTGGATGATGAACGGTTGGGATTAAAAATTAAGATGAATGGTTTGTATTTTTGAGTTTGTGTGGGGCCCATTTCTTTTCGTAACTTGCCATTTGACTTGGGAAAGCGAGTCTGCTTTTGGGGGAGAGCAAGAGGCTTTTTTGGGGATAGCAACAACCATTTGATTCTAAGATCTTTTCCAAGACAGCAACAGACATTTAATTGCAGGAGACTAAAATTCTCTGAACTAAAGCTTGACTATCAATTTTTACTATCAATTTTGACTATCAATTTTTGTGTGAAACTAAATTCTCTGAAAAACTAAATTTTGGGATGAACTAAAATTTTTTGAACTCGAAAATTTCGCTGGGAGAACCCTACAATTTTGGAGATGAACTAAATTTGGATGGTACTAAATTTGTTGAGGAACTAAGATTTTTGTTATTAACTTAATTCCTTGGGATGAGCAAAATTCTTGGGGAACTAAGCTTTTGACATGGGAATATCTTAAATGAATCGTGCCCTACGGGCACGGGTTATGACTAGTATATATATATTTGGAATTGAGAGAAAGATTAAGATAATTTTCCGAAATTAATGCAATTTTACTCATTTCATACAACACAAAAAAAAAGTCAATCCAACGGGCAGCACAGCTGTTTTTTCAGAATCAGGACAATAATGTCAACATTTTTGCTTCTTTAAATATGAGATTCATTAGGGTCTAAAGTAAACAATACAACTGAACCGTGAAGCATCTCTCTCCCTTGAATCATCCCCACCCCTCTCTCTTCACTTTCTCCCTCTTCTTCCATGTCCCGTTCCTCCTCCTCTCTACAAACTGAAGAGCTAGGGTCCCTCTTTCTAGGGCAAGGGTTTGGGTTTGGGCGCAAAGCCCGCTTCTTTGCTATCCCTTGGTCCAGATCCGTGGTCGCATTGCGCTCGGACCGCCTGCGGTGGGCCACCCATTCCGGTACCCGAGCACCCCGGGATCTGCTCGTCCTGAGGGAGTTCTGGGTGTGAATTTTCGGGTGCAGGTAGTTGGACCGCCGACGGCTGAAGAGTTAGTGTTTGATCTTTTGAAGCAGGCGCTAGCTAGGTTTTGCTGGAGATCTGGAGGTTGAGGTACTGTCAGTCTGTTGGAGGGTGGAATGTTGATTTGGGTGCAATTGCTGGCATTTCCCCTTCTTTTACCTTTTTTTGTGGTGAAATGTGCAATCAAGATTTGATCTTTTTGTAGTGTGGTAGTGTTTAGACTTTGTTGTTAACTTTTTTGAATATTTGAGGACGTTTGGATTTTAGATGGTGGAAATGAGGGTTTAATTAACATGAAAATTAATGTGCAAAAGAGGGAAAAAAACATGATTTTTATGTGTGGTTCTTCAAGGTTGATAATAGCGTCGTTTTGTCACCCTTGGCGCTGTTCTTACCTAGTTTCGAGTTTCGGAAGAGATTTGAGGGATCTAGATTTTAAAAAGAAGAAACTTGGAAGGGTTTTCTGAATTTTTCTGTGAATTCATTGTCTGACCAAAGCAAATACAGTAGCCTGTGATGCTTAGATTAGAGTGCTCTTATCTGAACAAAGCAAATTTTAAAAAAGATTTGATATTGGGAAGGCTTTTTATTGTTTAACGCTGAAGCATTTCATTTTACTAGGGATAAATTTTTGATTTCTAGACAAAAAACAGTAACATTTTATTTGCTGAGAATTTATTGGTTTTATTTATCAGAAATAGATCCTTATTCTATGGGCAAAATATCCGCATGAGATTTGTTTTAATCTTTTTACCCGAAATAGATTCGGTGGTTCCTTGAATATGGGATTCCTTACCCAAAGTGATCCCGAAAATCTTGGTGGATAATTTAGCATTTAAGAGGAAGTTATTTATCCGGATATAGTGGTTACAAAATTTGGTTGGTTTCATAACTGAATGATATGTGCGGTTGAAGATATGTGCGGTTGAAGATTCTATGTATGAATGTTTTCAGATCTCGCATTATTGTTTAGATCTTCTCCAGATACTCGGTTTGAATGCAGGTATGCATTAGATTTGCTGACGGGAGGTGAATGAAAGTATCGATCCACAACCGAGGTATGAAAGAACCTATTTATTGGGACATGTTGTATATTATGTTGAACGTTATTATACAACATTATGTACAACATGCTGTGTCAGAAGCCTGGAATTGATTGGCGCACTTCAGCGGTTATCAAAGGTGGATTACTTCAGATCTCATGTTATCTCTTTTAGGTATTCTGGTATATTCTGTTGAAGATACATTTGGAAGTTGCAATCTCTCGTTATTATTGTTGATTCGGTTGGAGAGAATCTCGCCCACTTATTGTTGTTGCTATCTTTAGAAGATTTGGCGGAATTATTTCCTAGCTGGTTCCGTTGATTGTGTGCGCCCAATCTTCGGAGATTTAACTGAGCAATCTTCCTTAACTACTTGACGATTGATGTGAGACGGGTGTTAAGGTTGCGGAGATGAGCGGCTAGGGCGAATGCTTTCACGAAAGTTTTTTTTGAAGAACTCCGGGAGGAGGCCGACGGCTACGCACCGTAGGATCAAGGGAGTTGATCTAGTCGGTTGTGCAAGGGGAGCTTGCTGGCAAGGGGAGCTTGCCAAGAATACTTCACGGGGTTGATTGCGATCACCCCTCACGGTTTGTATTAAGGGGGAGGGGTGTTCTTCCTTAGAGAAGCGTGATTATTAGAGTTTGTATTCTCTGATTTTTATAGTGGAGTATTCTATTTTTCTGGGCGTGGCCCCGCAGATGTAGGTGTGCGCACCGAACTGCGAAACCAAGTCTCGTGTGGTCGTTGCTTGATTCTTGTGTGTTTAATCTTTGTGTTTTTCTATTATTCCTACGTACTGAACTCACAATTGGTATCAGAGCAGGTCACCTGTGTAACTTTGTTTTCAAAGAAGGTGTGATCTTGAGTTTTCAGTACGTGAATCATGGCTACACGAGAAGGTGCCTCCGTTGTTCGTCCTCCATTGCTCATTGGTACAAATTACACCTACTGGAAGTCTCGGATGCGTGTATTCATTAAGTCCATTGATGAGAAGGCCTGGATCGCTGTCAGTGAAGGATGGACACCGCCAACCGAAATCGACGAAGATGGCGAAGAACACCTCAAGTCGGCAAGAGACTGGAGTCGGGTTGAAGAACATGCGGCCTTGTGCAATTCTAAAGCAATTAATGCTATTTTTTTCCGCTGTCGACGAAGAGCAATTCAAATTAATCTCTACGTGTGAGTATGCAAAGGAAGCGTGGGATATACTGCAGAATATTCATCAAGGAACCAGTACGGTAAGAGCATCTAAACTTCAAATGCTTGCATCTCAATTTGAAAATCTCAGGATGAATGATGATGAGACTGTGGCTGAGTTCAATGGGAGACTGCGTGATATATCTAATCAGGCATTTCAATTGGGGAAGAAGTACTCTCAAAAGAAGTTGGTTGAAAAAACTTTGAGATCCCTACCCGATAAGTTCTCTGCGAAGATTGCGGCCATTGAAGAAGTGGAGGAACACATCCACTATGAGATTGGATGAACTCATGGGATCTCTTCAGACCTATGAAATGAATCTGAAGCCCAAACCTCAAGGATAAAGGGGGTGGCTTTAAAGGTTGAAGTCAGTAAAACATCTAAGTCTGAAAATGACTCGGATATTGATGATGACATTGATCTGCTGACTAAGAATCTCAACAGAATGATGAGGAAGATAAGTACCAAGGGACCAGAATTACAGATCTGCCAACAAGGAATCAAGACCGTATCTTCCTACAGCTGGAAAGACAATCAGTCACCCCGCACAGAGGTATGAGCCAAAGAGTAAGGGTAAAGGAATACAATGCAGGGAGTGCGAAGGTTTCGGTCATATACAGGCCGAATGTGCTAATACACTCAAGAAGAAAAAGGGGAAATCATTAGCTAGTACCTGGAGTGATGAAGATTCAGAAGGAAGTTCTGGAAATGAGGACAACAACAGCAACTATGTGGCTTTTCCTGTTATTCTTGATGATCAATCTGATGGGTACAGTCCTAGCTTGTGTTGGACTTAATGTTGCGACAGCTAGTACAACATTAGAGAACAAAACTGTAAATGTCAGACAGAATGTTGCAACATTATGTTCAACATCATGTACAACATCTACAATCGAATCAGATTCTGAAGCTGACAGCGATGAGGAAGTGAGTAACAATGATATCCGAAAAGCATACCAGATGATGTTAGAGAAGTGGGTGCAAATCTGCAATATCAACAAAGTCTTGAAGGTGGAGAATGAAAGACTGAAGAAAGAGAAGGAGGAGGTCAAAATCGAATGTCTGAAAGCTGAGGGAAACTGCAGAGAATTGGAAAGAAACTTCAAAAATGTTCTTCTCAGGGCAGAGAAAGCTGAATGTACATTGGAGAAGTGGAATTCTGGAAAAGCAAAGCTGGATGATATCTTAAACATGGGGAAGATTTCTGGAGATCGCACCGGAGTGGGATTCAACAGAGGAGCTTTTTATAATGTGTCTGCTGAAAGAAGAAATCAAGTTACCAAAGAACTTGAAAGAATGGGTCAACACAATGGCCATGATCAAAAGAAGAGGCAGATTAGAGGCATAAAAGGTGGTCGTTCTGTGTGCAGTTACTGCAAGATCAAAGGCCATACTGAGAGAAACTGCTTCAGCCGCATGCGACATTGGGCCAGAAGGAAGGAAATGTTAGACACCCTGATATGAAGATGAAGAAGCAATGGGTCAGAAAGTCTGAATTATACAACAAGAACACTACAACTTCAGAGAAAACTCTTCATGTTGTGACTAATGTTGTAACATTAGATACAACACAGAACAATGTAGCTGCAGATGTTATGACAGCAGACTCGACATCTCCCCTCGATAATCACTGTGAGCAATCTGTGCCAAAGTCTCATGAATCTTCCTCCAGAATCATTAGAGTGCTATCTCGCCGTTCTGCTCCACATGCTCTTCCTCCGCCTGTGCCAATGGATCTTCGCATGTACCTTCTGTCAACACCGTCGATGTTTTCAATTCTCCAACTACTTTTCGGCCCCTCAGAGCTCGACTTCTACCCCTGGACATCATTTCATGCGTCGCCCTACTGTCAGATGTGAGGTATTTGTTCTTCCCCCTTTTTCCGCTGTGCCTGAGGATTTTTTTTTCAAATAAGAGAACCAGAAAGGGGGGAGAATAATTTTTTAAGACATGAGGCTAGCTGAAATGTATTAGAGTCATGATGACATACTTTTTCTGATTTTTGGCTGTCTCTTCTGAGATGATCTATGCTTGGGTTGTTCTAGTAAGGGGGAGAATGTGGTTTGGATTATTGTGGCTCAAAGGGGGAGAATGTGTGCTTGGTTGGTGCCTGCTTTGGGTTGTGCCACATAAGGCCAAAGGGGGAGATTGTTAGGGTTGAATTTCTGTTGATATTTGTTGGCATTAGTGGCACTATATCTGGAGAGCTCAGTTTGTGGAATCTGTATTGTTTTTGAGCTGTTTGAGCAAATTGTTGAACAAAATGTTGAACATTTTGTTGAACACGGGATCTAGAATAATTGTTCGTATACAGAAACGATGTTTGGTATCTCAGATCTGATTTGTAGCCTAGAATATCGGAGGTTCCTGATTTGATTGATTCCAGATATTGGTGGGATTTTTATACTCCTTCTTACCCGAATTAGTTCCCTTAAATGATGGAGATTTGTTGAGAATTTTTGGGAATCTGGGTTGTTCCTAAATTGATGGAAAGGAAATATTTGTTGAGATTTATTGGTTTTATTTATCAGAAATAGATCCTTATTCTATGGGCAAAATATCCGCATGAGATTTGTTTTAATCTTTTTACCCGAAATAGATTCGGTGGTTCCTTGAATATGGGATTCCTTACCCAAAGTGATCCCGAAAATCTTGGTGGATATTTAGCATTTAAGAGGAAGTTATTTATCCGGATATAGTGGTTACAAAATTTGGTTGGTTTCATAACTGAATGATATGTGCGGTTGAAGATATGTGCGGTTGAAGATTCTATGTATGAATGTTTTCAGATCTCGCATTATTGTTTAGATCTTCTCCAGATACTCGGTTGAATGCAGGTATGCATTAGATTTGCTGACGGAGGTGAATGAAAGTATCGATCCACAACCGAGGTATGAAAGAACCTATTTATTGGACATGTTGTATATTATGTTGAACGTTATTATACAACATTATGTAACAACATGCTGTGTCAGAAGCCTGGAATTGATTGGCGCACTTCAGCGGTTATCAAAGGTGGATTACTTCAGATCTCATGTTATCTCTTTTAGGTATTCTGGTATATTCTGTTGAAGATACATTTGGAAGTTGCAATCTCTCGTTATTATTGTTGATTCGGTTGGAGAGAATCTCGCCCACTTATTGTTGTTGCTATCTTTAGAAGATTTGGCGGAATTATTTCCTAGCTGGTTCCGTTGATTGTGTGCGCCCAATCTTCGGAGATTTAACTGAGCAATCTTCCTTAACTACTTGACGATTGATGTGAGACGGGTGTTAAGGTTGCGGAGATGAGCGGCTAGGGCGAATGCTTTCACGAAAGTTTTTTTTTGAAGAACTCCGGGAGGAGGCCGACGGCTACGCACGTAGGATCAAGGGAGTTGATCTAGTCGGCTTGTGCAAGGGGAGCTTGCTGGCAAGGGGAGCTTGCCAAGAATACTTCACGGGGTTGATTGCGATCACCCCTCACGGTTTGTATTAAGGGGGAGGGTGTTCTTCCTTAGAGAAGCGTGATTATTAGAGTTTGTATTCTCTGATTTTTATAGTGGAGTATTCTATTTTTCTGGGCGTGGCCCCCGCAGATGTAGGTGTGCGCACCGAACTGCGAAACCAAGTCTCGTGTGTCCGTTGCTTGATTCTTGTGGTGTTTAATCTTTGTGTTTTTCTATTATTCCTACGTACTGAACTCACACATTTCATTTTACTATGGATAAATTTTTGATTTCTAGACCAAAAACATTAACATTTTGTTTTTCTTTGTTGTTGTCCTTTTACAAGACTTTATATTAGTTGGCTGTCTTCTGCTGTCTCCTTGCTTGTCTCAATAAATATAATCTGATATCAATTTTTAACCGAAATTTCCTTTCTTGTATGTGTTGTTCTCTAAATCCATGTCTATCTAAGCAACGTGATTGAACATTTCTTCAGGCAACTGGCATTCATTCATTATTTAGAATATCCTTGAACATGCCTAGGAGTTCGTCTCCTCAATTCTACAGAGCCCTCATCTGGCTTCCCTTTTTCCTGATGTAGGTATTTTGTTGTCAAAAAAAATGTCATCTGATTCTGCTCTGAGCGAAGGCCTATCCAAAAAGACAGGTCTTCTTGGCCTGAAGATTTGGGTTGTAATCGGTATATGTATCGGGGTTTTCATGTTCTGCTTCTTTGTCACATTAGCAATATGTCTTGCTGCTCGGAGTCGGAGGAAGTTAAGAAGAGCTTCGGGTAACCTTCCTGTCACTCAAATCCCGGCAGTTTCAAAGGAAATTAAGGAGGTGAGTGTGGAGCGGATAACATCTAACGATTTTGTCACCCACGATGGGATTCTACTCACCATCCATGATAAAACCAGTGACAATGACTCGGATAAAGTCATGTTTCATTTGGGCTTGGGTAAACCAAGACATGGAGACACCAACAGTCATTCGGGTTCCTTCCATCACGTGGATAAAGATGCTAGTTCACAGTCTGGGGAAGAAGGAGATTCGGGGAACTTTGGTGTCTACAGACCAAACTCTTCCCATCCAATATCCGCCCCTTCTCCTTTAGTAGGACTTCCAGAGTTCTCACACCTTGGTTGGGGCCACTGGTTTACTTTGAGGGATTTGGAACTTGCAACCAACCGATTTTCAAAGAATAATGTTCTCGGTGAGGGTGGTTATGGGGTTGTCTACCGTGGTCAGTTGATCAATGGAACTCCGGTTGCTGTTAAGAAGCTTCTGAACAACCTGTAAGTCACATGTTTTGTATCTGTTACGAAATAAGAATAATTTTACTACTCTTATTGAGCAACTAGCTAACTACTTCCATAAAATTGCAGAGGTCAGGCAGAAAAAGAGTTTAGGGTGGAAGTTGAGGCCATAGGTCATGTACGCCACAAAAACTTAGTTCGGCTTTTGGGTTACTGCATGGAAGGCACTCAAAGGTACACATGCTTATGGCATGGCTTTGCTTGATGCAGCTGATTGTTATTATATATATGTGCCATATTTCAGAATATATGATCCTGCAATAAATTTATGATAATAATAGTTGCATCTTTTAAATTTGATGCATTTGTTGGATGCATATGATGTCACATACTGTAATCTGAATCATTTGGTATATTGTTCTTATGATGATCAGGATGCTAGTTTATGAGTATGTCAACAATGGAAATCTAGAACAGTGGCTTCATGGAGCCATGCGTCAGAGGGGTTTCCTCACTTGGGAGGCTCGTATAAAGATACTGCTTGGAACTGCTAAGGCGTAAGTGAGAACAAACTGATTTGCATTTTCCCCGTTTTTTCTTTTTTAAATATCTTTTGTTTGGTTTAGACTAACATAATTGCCTAGCTATGAATCGTAATTGTGGTGTGATTGTTATATCATTCTTGCAGCTCATTGTAGGTGGTGGTTAATAAATGCTTGTACTTTGTTATTTCGCTATATTCTTTTCCAATCTCTCTCCCAATCTCTTATTCACATCTTCGCCTAATGTTTACAAAAGTTAAGTGCATTCTCTTGGCTTGATTCTCTAATCTGAAAAATGTCATCTGTTGGCAGTCTGGCATACTTACATGAAGCCATTGAGCCGAAAGTGGTGCACCGAGATATCAAATCCAGTAACATATTGATCGACGATGAATTTAATGCCAAAGTGTCAGATTTCGGTCTAGCAAAGCTTCTGGGTGCTGGGAAGAGTCATGTAACTACAAGAGTTATGGGGACATTTGGGTGGGTCTTCCATACCATATATGTTGCATTAGTGCTATATGCACTATAGATTTTTCTTTGCTATCTTATATATATTAAAAAAGTAAATAACAACAACAATAATATTCTCTGATATCTCAAATGTGAATGGAATACTGTTTTTTGTTGTATTTTACCTTTGTTGTTTTGAAGATATGTGGCGCCAGAGTACGCGAATAGTGGACTTCTTAACGAGAAGAGTGATGTTTATAGCTTTGGTGTTGTCCTCGTGGAGGCCATTACAGGGAGAGATCCTGTGGATTATGGTCGGCCAGCAAATGAGGTGTGTAAAGATTCGTCATCAAACCAAATACAGAGACTGGAATGTTGCATCTTTTGCAAATTTATATAAATGCTTTAGCATTTGCAATATTTCTAGTGACTATCCAATGCAGTACCTGTGGTCTCCTTTCTTTTCCACCAAACATCGGTTGGTCATTTAGCTATTTATCATTCATATTGCTTGGAGTTTTTAGTTTTGCTCCTTGTGTAGTGTGACCTCTGCAGAATAACATCATCTTCCTGTGTTTAGTAAAACTCCGCCAGCGTTTGTGTTGCCGCTCCCAAGCCAGCACAATACTCTGACACATTCATATGATCATGGAATTAAATAGAAATGTTCTCTTTTTCTATTGAGTCCATGAAGCCAACCCCAAATTTTTGGTATGAAGGCTAGGATGATGATGATGATCTGCTACAGCCAGTCCTTTAGTTTTGTTGATTAGATCTTAGTCTATTACGGTTTGTCAACCTTGTTTGATTCAACGCCCACTTTTATCCATCATACAGGAATCATGTTTTTAAGTTACCATTGTTCTGTAAATCTGCAGGCTTATCACAGTCTGTCCGGACTTCATTCAATATTTCGCATTTTCTAGACATATTTTGAGTCCATTTCTTTGCCTTATAGATATCTTCATGGTGATTACAGGTAAATCTTGTCGACTGGCTGAAAATAATGGTGGGCAGCAGGCGCTCAGATGAGGTGGTAGACCCCAATATGAAGACAAAACCATCTACAAGAGCTCTCAAAAGGGCCCTTTTAACAGCTTTGAGGTGTGTTGATCCTGATTCAGAGAAGAGGCCGAAGATGGGTCAGGTTGTCCGGATGTTGGAATCTGATGACCCAATTCCACGGGAGGTACTGTTTCTGAACTCTTTCCTGTCTGCAAAATGTTAGTAAAAATTATGTTAGCAAGACCGTATGCTCCAACATACCTCACTGGTAACACTCTGGAAATTAATGAAGAGTCTTTTGGGGTGTAGAGATCGGGAGCTTCAAGATCTCTTTCTCGTTGTTGAGTGAAGTATTTGCTTGTTCGGTTTCCTTTCCAATATTCTCCAAACTCAAATGCTTCCATGTCTGCTGTCTTCATTATCATATGGCAATCTCTTTCATGCTGCTGCTGCAGACACGCTTTCCATCAATACCTTTGCCTGGTTTTGAGAGCATATGACTTTTATCTATCTCATGATCTCTTGCATGTCATTGTCAATATATTTGGATTCACCACATAATCCTATCTTCCTCCCAAAATCTTCTAGACATTGAGGTTATATAAATCTTGCTTGGTTCCTGCAATTCCAAATCTCCGAGACACTAAAGAACCATGTGCAATCTGAATATGTATGACATTGGACTTTCTATACCTTCTGGCATTTAGGGGTCAGAACGTGGTTGTGCCCAAATCACCGAATTGCCTAATCAGTTAGCGATGTAGCTTACTAGGTTATATACAATGGAATGAAGGAAACTACTCAACTTTGGTTTCATACTGTACTTATTTATTAAGATCCCTCGTTTATAAGAGCTGGAAGTAGTCACGGAATTGCATTTTTATAAGTAATCTCTAATATGAAGTCCATTAATCAAAGTCTAGCAACTTTAGTATATTTCCTTCTCAGCGCACGAGTTTAGCCTATATTTGCGTAGACTCATATTTCTCGAACACTGTTATCAATTTCTGAGTTCACAGGACCGGAGGCAGCGACAGACACTGGCTGGGAGCTTGGAAATCGATTTGCAAAGGGAAAACTCTGATACAGATAAAAGCGACAACCCCGACGCCAAAGTTTTGAACAAGCTGTCTCCAAGAGAGGTACCTGCGGACTTTACATGATATTTCAAGTCCAATTGCTCACATTATTTGGCACATGTTGCTTCCTTTGGTTTACAACTGATGAGGCCCCAACTGGAGACCTAATGCATGAGCCCAGATTTTGGAGAGCCGAGGGAAGATCACGCCCACTCCTCCGCTTTCTTTGACAATTTCTTGTATTTTGTATTCCTTCTGTGTACTTAAAGGTGTATCTCAAAGTGTTCAAGAGTCTGTGTACAGTTTGTATATCCTTCAGAGTGTATTTTTTTTTCCGCTGAACAGAAGCAGTTATTTCGGAAGTGATTGAATGTTATGTGAAGTAAATATCAAGAAGATTGAGATGCAAAAATAAACTCTTAATGCTTAGAAAGTGAAAATGGGTTGAAGTTTTTTGTGAGCAAAATGAAGAGGATGGTGTTTATTTCCAAAATTTTCGTTCAGTATAAGAACTGTTTTCGGCTGACAAGTCTTTTGCGTTCTGTGGTTGAAAACTACGGCAGTATCCATTCCTTTTTTTTCTTGGCTAATTTTCAGAAAAGCCATCCGTTTGTTGTAACTGTTGTCTTAAAATACTAACTAAAATATTATCATGCGGCTTAAAAATAACTATACTTTTTTTTCCCAAATTAGTGTATGTACCTTTGAAAGATTGATATGGTTTTTTAAGCCTTGTAAAAAGTGGAGAAGGTACTTTGAGCATGTTTAGAAAGAGAGGATTACTTTGCGAACTCACCGTTTTGCTCAGTGCACATACTAGTTATTTACAAGTTTGTCATTAAAAGTTTTTACTTTGCACACATCACTTATTTACACGTTTGTCATTAACCCATTGATTGAATAGAGTTTTGACATGTGTGCTTGATGACTGCGGGATTTGGAGTGGAGTTGAGCGATTCCGGCTGTTGACAACGTTGAAGGAAATGACATGAAGCTTGGAAGAGCAGGTAGAGACGGAGGTTGAGGAGGATGCGGCGGAGGCAGGTAGATTTAGGGATTGTGGAGGGAATTTGAGGGGGAAAAGGAGAGATTGACGGGATGAAATGGATAGCGGGTTTGTGGCGATTAGAGGAGGATGTGATGGAATGATCTTGAGAGTAATGATCGACAAGTTGCAGAGAGAGGATGAGACGTCGACAGGAGGTTGGGGGGGGGGGGGGGGGGGGGGGAGCATAGAGAAAGAGTAAGCAATGACACACCTGAAAAATGAGATTCAGGTTAAAGAGTAAATAGTTTCAATGACACACTGATAAATTTTTAGTGGCAAAATTGTAAATAAATGGTATGTGCACTAAGCAAAACGGTATGTTCCCAAAATAACTCTCTAAGATATTTTTCTATTCACGAAGTTCAAGTTATTAATTTGTGAAAGGTAAAGTTTATGACAGTTTTTTGTTAATTTCAAAGTTTAAGATAGTATTTCGAGAAATCGGTAAAACATGAAGGTAGTTATTTTCAACAAAAAAAATAGCATTCCCCCCTTCTTTTCCCGTGTGGCATTTATTTTGTTTCGAGTCTTTGGGATCAGAACTGAGGTTCAAATGAAACTTGATTTGCCAAAGAGCAATTGCTTACATGTCATTCTATCTTCCCTCCCTCCTAAGAGGCGCGGGATCGAGACCCGATCGACGCTCGCTTTACCTTCCGATGTAACGGAAATAAAATAAACTTGGTTTTGTTAGCGAATCAAGGTAATGTTTTACCACCCGAGCTTAGCTCAGTGGTATCCCCTCCCTCCTATTCCCTCCTATTGTGAGAGGTCGAGGGACAGATTAAACCAGGCCTTGAATGTGATGGTATTTAACCATAGATAACTGCAATTTAAGAAGCTGAATTATGTCAAAACAAACACTTAATTTATAGAGAACCAAGCCCAATATTTTCCCTTCATCTATTCAGCATCTTTTTAGAATTCCTTCAATTTGCAGCTGGCATAAAATCAAGAAAGGAACAATATAATGCTTATACGCAAAGATTGTGAAGCAGGCACCGCTGTCAGCTTAGTTGACTTCACATATAATTTATGAGCTTTGAACCAGCCTAAGAATGATTACATCTCGATTACTTTGTTTAAGAAACAAGTATTCTTGGGTCAAGCCCCAAAATGGAGATTAGTTATGTAGGTAACAGCCTACTAAAACCTAATGATTAGCTAATTAAAAATTCATTACCGCATAACATAATCACGCTCCTATCGGATATACCTGTCAACAGAGATGAGATACAAACATTAGCCTTGTATTAAATAGACGTGATTTGGGCCACATCCATCTCCAGTGCAAATAAGGCTTAAATTGTCAATCGATTGCTCATATTTTAACAAAGGTAACAAAATACTGATAGTAGTTTTTTGTCATGTTCATTTTCTTTGGGACCAAATACAGCTATTGTGGGATACCACTCACTCAACAAGCTCACAAGCTCAATTCAACACCTATCATACTCGAAAACAATACTACGACAATATTACACAATCTACATATAGTTAATGGAAAAGCTTGGGGCTACGTTCTGCAGAACGGAGCAAGCTAACGCCCAAGACTGGAAGTAACCGAGCGATTTCATAGTCCTGGCCTCTCGCCGGCAGGACCATGGCGAGCATTCAGCAATGGCTGAAGAGCTTTCACAACAATGCTCATGTTTGGCCGGAAATCAGCTTCGTACTGCACACACAGGGCAGCAACCGCAGCCAACTACAACAAATCGATAAAGAAGCGGGATGAGACAGAGAAATGAAAGAATTAGTAGGCAAATATAGGAGGAATATGAATCAGATGAGCTAAAATAGAGGATCTAATTTCAGTAGGGCATGATGAAGTACTCTTTAAAGCATGGTCAACTTTAACCAAACAAATCTTCACGCTAAGCAAGTGCAAAAGTAATGCTCTCAGACGACACACGATCATGCGACTAGGGCGTGCGACTAGTGCTGCAAGCCTGCAGACGACACACGATCATGCAACGCAACCGGGGTAGTATTGTTATCTGCTTGGGGTTTTGACTCATGGATTAAGAAGTGCAGAGACGGAAACGAAATGGCATAACATTGGCACGCACATAAAATTGTAGAATAAAGCATGCATATGGCAGATACATGTCTAAAATATATCAACACACAACAAATTGTAGAATAAGGCATGCACATGGCCATGCCCAGTACGTGTCTGACACAACACAGATCTCGACTTGATACACACATAGAGAGAGAAAATAATGTATATGTGGTGTCAGAAAAATTTCTTGCGCTGACGCACATATACACCATATTTATTTATTTTTAAATTTTTTTTCTTGTATGTGTACTGTACATCATGAATGATTACTATACCAAAAATCAAGTGAATCCAACGTTATTTGATACTTGATCCAATTTTTGCAAAATCAACGATTTCAGAACAATAAAACTTTTTGTAACCAGTGGATTGAGTCATATCCCCTTAGATTTCACCCATATTTGAGGTTTGGAATTTTAGAATGTGTATACCAACTCTAAACAAAAAAATTTTAAAAACATTGGGTTAATGGTTTTTAAAGGAAATTTCCTACGGTGACATCACATATCCTCTAACACACACACATACATAAGGAATATGGACGTGTGTTAACAGCATAGGATCAGATTTCCTGTGCTGTCAGCAATTTTAAAATGAAAAAACATTTTGTTAAAATTTTTTGCATCATATTCTACAACTTGTTAGCTACATCCAGTCCAATTTTCAAGTGAATCCAACACTTTTTGAGACTTTATCCATGCATTTCAAAAAGATTGCGCTGACAGTTTCAAAAGTTGAATGGTATTTTTGAAATGCATGGATGGAAGCTAAAAAATGTTGGATTCACTTGAAAATTGGTGTGAAGGTAGGCAACAAGTTGTAGAACATGATGCAAAAAAATTTTAAAAAATGTTTTCACATCCTAAAATTGCTGACAACACAAGAAAATTTCCAGTGCGGTCAACACACATCCACACACACAAAAATCGGCATCAGCTATCCAAGAAGGAAAATTTCTTCCTTGTTAACGTCAAACCCTTACGTCCCTATTTTTTCCTTTCGATCCGAACTGTTCACTTTGATGTTCATGTTCTAAAATCCCAAACCATCAATTTTCACTCACATGAGAAAAATGTACATGTGCACATGTAACTTACCTGCGCACATTCCCATTTTCTCTGTTTTCAGTTTTTTTGAAACTTTTTCATGATGTTGTTCACTTTATGGATGATCAACATATCAAAAATCACGTGATTCCAATACTTTTTGAACTTCCATCCACCCTTGCAACTTCAATGGGTTTTCAGCAAGTTTTCATACCATTGAAGTTGCAAGATTTAGATGAAGGCTAAAAAGTATTAGAATCACGTGATTTTTTGTATGTTGATAATCCATGATGTGAACAACATCATGAATTTTTCTCAAAAAAACAGAGGGGGGACAGGCATGTGCGCAGGTATGTTACCTGTGCACAGGCACATGCGATTTTCCCATATATATGAGCAATATGTGTATCAGCTGCTGGTGATATCTTCCCTCGTCTGTCCTCGTAAGGGCCGATTCTGATGCTTCTCCCGTTTTTGATAATTGGAGGCTAGCTAGAAGCCTCTGACTTGTTAGCCACTCTCGAGTCATTGTTGGGCCTTGCATTGGGTATACTAGCATGTGGTGATTGCCTCCCAACCTCTCCTAAGTCTGTATAGTCTGAGTGCTTGGATTGATGTGCCTTTGTACATTTGTACTTGCGTTTGTTTATAATATACTCATTTACTTTTCACAAAAATATGTGTATCAACTATCCAAGGAGTAAAATTTCCTCCCAACTTCCTCTTTGGCTAGCCCATGCAACCCCTTTCCTAACCTTTTTGATGATCGGATGCGTTCAGTTTGTTGTTCATATTCTAAAACCCCAAACTATCAATTTTAAGATGAACCTTCAGGGGTTTAATGGTTCATTTAACCATTACAAAAAGTTTCGTTACATCGAAATCGTTAAACTTGCGATGAAAGGGATGAACGAGCAAACTTTCTCGGATTTACTTGAAAATTGGTGATTTGAGATTACATGAAGATCAAAGTTAACAGTTCGGATCAAAGTGAGAAATAGGCGGGTGTTGGTTTAATGCTAATCAAGGACAAAATGTTCTATTTAGCTAGTTGATACTCATTATTCACTATATATATGAGAATAATAGAAGACATGACATATGTGACTAAGGAACATACACACCTCAAAAATCCATACTCTACTATTTTTTCTGATGATGGGAACCGTTTATTTTGCTTCACAATCTAAAATCCTAAAGAACCAAATATCAACCCACTTAGGTTTACCTGTTCATCCACAGTCACAAATTTAACGGTTTTGCAAGACTATAATGTTTTGTGATGAGTGGATGAACGTGTAAAACCCATTAAGTTCACCATGTATTTGATGTTTTGGGATTTTAAAATGTGAAGAACAAAATGAACGTTTCTGATCTTTCAAAATAATATGAAAAAATAGAGTTTTACATAGTGACATATGTGGCTTAGTCACATACGTCATATGTTTCCTATTATATATATATATATATATATAGAAATTAAAGAACCTTCCGCGAGAAAAACGTGTGAAAAGAGTTTTTGGGGGTTTTAAGATCCAAACCGTTGGATGTGATTTACACACACACACACACACATACACGCCAAAAATAAAAAAAATTCCCCGAATTTACCCCTCAATCAGATCGTTATAAATTGTTCTATTATTATGAAACCGTTAAATTTATAATGCCTTAATCGAGAGTCAAATCCATATAGGATTCACTCATCATTTTTCTTGATGTATATGTATGGATTAAACCATAAAGATTTGAAAAAAATTCAAAAAAATTTAAAAGAATTTTGCACCATCTTTTTGTGTGAAATATTTCGCACAGGAAGATGGCCATATATATAATGGGAAACATGCCTTATATGGCTAAAGCTACATGTGCACCTCGAAAAGTCCAACCTCTTCTACTTTCTCAGACGATCAGAACTGTTCATCTTGATCTTCATATCTAAAACTTCAAATTACCGAATATTGGTTGAACTCGATGGATTTTGCTCGTTCATCCACCCGTCGCAAATTTGATAGGGTAAGACCCCTTAGCTTCACCTGATATTTGATCTTTTAATGTTTTAGAATATGAAGAACAAAATGAATAATCTAATCAAACAAAAAAAGAGAGGGTGGAGTTAGTAATGATGACATGTAGCATATGTTTCCCATTATTCTCATATGTATGTATGTGTGTATACATAATACATGTAGGATCCTGTCAAAACAACGACGTTAGGATCGAATAATAAAGTAGAGACTTACGTTCGCGTATGCGGCACCGTAATCTCTGAACTTTGCCCTCGGATTCGCCACAACGGTCGATACTTCGTCACAGAGGATCGAAGCAGAGTTTCACCGTCTAAATCTCTATTTAGAAGAGGATTTTAATGGAAGGGAGAAGAAGAACATAAGATGCCTTTTGCAAACTTATGGCATGGAAAGTGTAGTATGAATGCCTTACCCTTGGGTCCTATTTATAGGCTTTAGGGGGTAGTTATTGTAGGAAATAACCAATTATAAGCTTATTAGCCTATATTAGCACATTCATTTATCCTCTTCTTCATTCACTTATCAAGTGCCTTTATGCACTTATAAAGTGACTTTTTCCACTTATCGAGTGGCTTTTTCCACTTATCGAGTGGTCCTTTTCACACGAGAAAAGGTTCCCTTCGTGCACGCTTTCGTGCACGCGACATCTGAGGTCCGTATACCCTCATACATCCCCTCATGGGTGTATTCATGTCGTCCATATCCAACATCTCCCACTCACACTTGAGGGGATTGTAAGGAAACATCTTTTCCTTTATCTCTTTGTCATACCGAGAAATAGGCCGTGTGACCGTCATGCGCATAGAGTCCGCTGTTGTGCACTTGTTAGAGATACACAACACTCCTCGAGGTGCAAAGTTGAGTAGATCAACGCATGCTTTACCCTAGATTATTTCTTCACATTTCTTATACTTTATATTCAACAATTGAATCCCATCTGGATTACAATTGGCTGGCCAGCTTTGAATCTCTAAAGTCCAAATGTGAATATGAAATTAATCTTCCTCTTCTTGCGATCCTTTTGATCTTGACTTGACTTGCTTTTCTAACATGCCCCGCCGGACTGAATTAACCATAGTCCATAAGCAACATGCTAAGATAGCAATCACCCAGTCAAATCTTAAGGAACCAATTAGAGTCCATAAGGGTAACGAGTTAAGACCCATGTGGTCTTTGGGTCTCACATAATAGTAAACACAATTACTATTCTAACCCAATGGTCAAAATGCATACGTAATATGAATACGTATTACAACATCACTCCTTTCCCAGGGAGCGTATGTCTTAATGATGTTGTGAGGATGATAACCAGACACCACAATGTCTGACTTTGAGTCCCTTTTACTACTCAAATAATCTTCTGGACTCACATCCCGCATAAGACAGATAGGATTTCAAAATCCTCTTAGATCTTTTGAAAGCATCCATATGATGCAGATCTTTCATGCGACCATTTTGTTTAAGTCATGACTCTAAATCGTCCGTCTGACGATTTTGACTTTAAACATGTCTCATCGTTATTTTACCCGTCTGATAAAATAAAGGCGGTTGCTCATGTGAGAGAGCCAACCTTAATCTGTCCGACATACTAAAATTCAGCTGAGATTTCAAAAATGTACACAACCATTTCTTAAAGAATTCATATGCAATGTTGAAAAGAACTTATTCTTTTATTAAATTTGATCACTTACAGACATGGAAAATTACATTGGTACAACTCAGCTCTTACGCAATCCTTGAGATGATAAGTGTTTGTAAAACACATCTCTGGGGATCGCATTCGTAAGCGGATCCGCTATCATCTCATGCGTAGATATGTACCTTATGTCTACCTTCTTGGTCTTGTCATAGTCTTTTGCAAATTTGTAGCGGATATCTATGTGTTTGGTCTTACAATAGAATTTTGGATCTTTGACATAGGCTATAGATGCTTGACTGTCGCTATGTATTGGTACAGCACCTGAGTCATTTGCATCAATAAGCCTGTCTAAGAACTTTCTAAGCCAAACAACCTCTTGGACTGCCAAGCTAAATGCTACAAACTCGGCTTCCATAGTTGAAAGTGCGATGCAGGATTTTTTCTTGCTACTCCAGGATATTGCACGGGATCCGAGTAGAAAAACATATCCTGAGGTCGATCGTCGCTCATCGAGATCACCCGCCCAATCAGCATCAGTGTAGCCTTCGAGCCTCAAGGCATCTCCTTGATAACATAAAGCATAGTCTGCAGTTCCTTTGAGATACCGCATTATTCTCTTAACCGCTTTCCAGTGTACTTGCTCTGGGTTGGATTGGTAACGACTTACCATTCCAACGGCAAAACAGATGTCCGGTCTTGTACACATCATAGCGTACATAAGACTACCAACTGCACTGGAATATGGAACTTTTTCCATAATTTCCTTTTCATTTTGGTTCTTTGGACATGATTTCAGACATAAATTGTCGCACTTGCTTATAGGAGTATCAATGGACTTGCAGTCCTGCATATTAAAACGTTCTAAAACCTTCTTTATATAAGTCTCCTGTGAAAGAGAAAGAAGTTTCTTCGAACGATTCCTTGAAATCTTAACTCCAAGGATATATGCGGCTTCTCCCATGTCTTTCATCTCAAAAACTGATGAAAGCCAAGCCTTGATATCCATCACAAAGCCCTTGTCATTTTCGGCTATTAAAATGTCATCTACATATATAGACATAATAACGTAATTGCTCTTAATCCTCTTGATATATACGCAGTTGTCTTCATCAAGCATGGAAAAACCATTTGATAAGACAACTTCTTGAAATCGTATATACCATTGCCTCGAGGATTGTTTAAGACCATATATGGACTTACGAAGTTTACAAACCTTATGTTCGTTTCCTTCTTTTACAAACCTTGTTGGTTGTTCCATATAGATCTCCTCGTCCAATTCTCCATTAAGAAAGACAGTCTTTACATCCATCTGATGTAATTCGAGGTCTAAGCAAGCTACCATAACCAGAATCAGGCGAATCGAGGTAAAACGAACAACAGGTGAAAAGGTCACTTCGTAGTCTATCCCTTCCTGTTGCGTAAAACTCTTCGCGACAAGGCGAGCTTTATATCTGCCAATAGATCCATCAGCCTTATGCTTGATCTTGAGAACCCATTTGTTCCCAATAGCTCTACGTCCTCTGGGTAAGTCAACTAAGTCCCAGACTTGGTTAACTTTCATGGTTTCCAACTCTTCCTTCATCGCTTCCATCCATTTGTCTTTAGCAGGGCATGATACGGCCTGTTTGAAAGTAGCAGGCTCGTCATCATCTTGTAGTAAAGTCATAAAGGTTTGCGGAAATTCATCCTCAAATCTTAGAGGAGCCAACCTTGTACGATTACTACGTCGTATTTGAGATTCTTCAAGTCCTTGTTGACTCGAATTTAGATCAATTCTAATATCACTCCCACTTGGAATGTCATTAGAAATGCTCCCACTTGGATCATTATTCCCGTATGGAATAGGATTTGCGTCATTCGTATCATCCATTGGTGAAGTTTGAAACGTATTTTCGTCTTCACCAAAAATTCTCCCACTCGAATGAGGTAATCCTACTTGATCATAAATCTCAAATAGAGATAAGTCCTGACTTATCTCGCCCTGTCTTGGAAACTCGTTTTCCAAGAAAGTGACATCCCTCGATTCAAATTTAATTAGACCTCCATTGTCTTCCTGACTAATGAAAACATAACCTTTGGAGTTTTCTGCGTATCGTATGAAGATACATTTCCTTCCCCGTGGCCCAAGTTTGCCATACTTATGGGAGGAAATATGTGCGTATGATACACATCCCCAAGGTTTCAAAATTTTTAAGTCAGAAGACCTTTGGTTCCACAACTCATAAGGAGTGGAGCTAACTGATTTCGAGGGTACGCGGTTCAAGATGAAAGCGGCCGTTAATAATGCATCACCCCAAAAGGTGATTGGCAGTTTAGCTTGCGCCATCATTGAACGGACCATTTCCATTAAAGTCATATTTCTCCTTTCTGCAACACCATTTTATTGCGGAGTATAAGGCATAGTTACTTGATGTACTATGCCATTTTCATCACAAAGTTCCTTAAAACTTGTTGATTGATATTCACCGCCCCTATCGGTTCGCAAGACCTTAATCTTGTGATCTAATTGATTCTCCACTAAACTCATATAGTTCTTAAAGCAGGTTAATGCTTCACTTTTGTGGGATATCAAATAGATATGTCCGAATCGGGTGAAATCATCTATAAAAGTGATGAAATAGGACTTCCCGCGCCTTGTCTTGACATTCATCGGACCACATATGTCCGAATGGATGAGCTGTAATGGAACCTCGGCCCTTGTGCCGGTTCCAAACGGCTTGCGACAAGATTTCCCTACAAGGCAATGTTCGCAAGTCGACATATCAACTTTTGAAACATTAGATAGAAGGCCACGTTTGGCAAGTCTATCCATACGTGTTGGTCCAATGTGACCAAGCCTTGCATGCCAACAAATTATATCAGACTCATAAGTCGAAGAATTTGCAACAAGGAAATTTTCATTACAATATGAAGAGTCATACATTGTATTTAATACAATAAATCCTTTAAATACATACTCAGTACCAATTTAGGAATTATTACAAAACAAGTCCACTTTACAATAATGAAAAAACCAGTTATAACCAAGACCCGTTAACACAACTACAGATATAATATTCCTTCGAATATCTGGAGCGAAGAGGACATCATGAAGTAGGAGAGTGCGGTCGTTGTCCAAGACTAGCTTGCAAGTCCCAACGCCTTTCACTTCAACACGTGTGTTGTTTCCTACATAGATCCACTTCGTTCCTTGAGGTATCCGGTGATACTCCACGAAGGACCGTCTGTCCCTTACTATGTGGTCGGTGACACCTAAATCAATTATCCAAAATGGATTAGATTCCACAAGAAATATTGAACTAGAAACACATATGTAACTAGCATAATTACAAGTTACCTCGTCGCCTCCACTCGTACACGAACGAGCATAGTGACCGAGCTTGTTGCACTTGAAGCACTTGATCCTCTTCAAGTCTTTCTTCTTGTGCCATTTCTTGTGCCCACCCTTATGTTTGGGTTTCTTGGTAGACTCAGGTTGCTTATTACGTTTATTAGTGAACTTTGAACGATCTTTCCTTTTCTTTTCCCCGTGTGAGGAACTAGCAACCATGTGCACTTCTGCACTTGGCTTGGCAGCCGCAAGCCGCTCTTCCTCTAATTCGAGGTGCTTGGAAACATCGCTGAAGGTCTTGATGCTCTCATTGTGAGTGAGATGCATCTTCATTTGGTCCCACCCATTTGGTAGGGAACGTATGACTGCTTGGATTTGTTTGCTCATCAGTGAGCACTTGACCCGCATTCTTTAACTCTGAGATAAGATTTGCCATATGTCGCAGATGTTTCCCCATGGAATGATCTGGACGTTTCTTGTATGAATCAAATCTTATAGTTAAGGCGCGAAGTTTAGACACCGATGTGCCACCAAACTTCTCCTCTAGCTTGGACCATGTCCATGGCTAGGTCATGCTCTCGGAAGATGCACATTATGTCATCGGTCATACTGCTCAATAACGTAATGCGAGCTATCTTATTCTTCCGAGACCAAGCATCAAAAGCTTCCTTGTCTCGTCTGTATTGGGCCGTAGTGCCCAACTCGGGTTCAATCATTACGTTCTTTAGAGTTTCGAGCACTTCTTGCTCCTCCAGAACGTATTGTATCTTGATGGACCATAGTTTGTAATTATCGCCGTTGAGTTTTTTTACCTCTGTTTAACTCAGCGACGATATTCTTTGAAGCGGAAGACATTTTACTTTTAAAATGCTACAAAAAGACACAAAACCGAAGGTTTGATCAAAAACATTGCATTAAAAATTCTTAAAATACAATTCCCACTTGAAATGATAATAGAATATCCCATTTGGATAGTTCTAATTTCAACTCCCACTTGGAATGATATTTATAATTGATAAGTTACTTTCGAAAAATATTGAAGATGTTATAGAATCGGAAAGGTTTCTACGATTCCAATCACCATCTAGAACAATCCTTCAATATTTTCCCCTCACTTATCAAACGATAGTACTCTTATAGTACTTCGCCGCGGAAAAGCGTTTTTGAAAACGTATTTTTCAAAAAAGTATATTTCAATCCAGTACCCTTATGATACTAGCGAAATATTCGGCACTTCTTGGCCATTTGCCGGGGTTGTTCCGTATCCGTGCCAAGGTCGGATCCCCCTTGAGGGGATTTTTCTGCAAGCCATTGTCGCCGGCTCCCGTATGGATCCAGGCGCTTCCCCCGTAGAGGAGAATTTTGCCGCAGACGGCTGTCGTTGGCCCCGTATGGGCTAGTCGGCATGTTCGTGTTACATCGACCAATGCCTCTCGCCGAATTGGTCGACCAAAAATCCCGAATTGGTCGACCAATACCGACCAAGGATCTGGCACCCCCCGGCCAGGGCCTCTGCCCTGGCCGAGGCTGGCCAAGGGCCGGCCAGGGGCCCTGGCCCCTCTGCCCTGGCCGAGGCCTTTGCCAGGGCCCTAGCCCCTGGCCAGGGCCGGCCAAGGCCCCCTGGCCTCGGCCAGAGGTCGGCCAGGGCCTCCTGGCCCTGGCCAGGCCTCGGCCAGAGGCCGGCCTGGCCATGGCCTAGCCATGGCCCTTTGGCCATGGCCCATATGGCCATGGCCGGCCACCCCGTTGCATGGGGTTGGCCGCACACCCCGCCGGAGGGGTGGCCATGGTGGTTATTGGCCGTAGCCAACCCCCTCCGCATGGGGAGGGGGGATGCATTGCCTCCATAGCCCATTTGGCCATGGTGATCATGCACCAAAAGTCATCTTCTCCGATGTGAATAACCACCGTCGTCTTCTTCGATGAAGCACCCGTTCGTCGAGAAAGTAGTTATTCTCTAATGGTCGTGTGCCAAAATGAAGAAATAACATACTTTAAAGTTCGTAAACTACACACTCCACATGAAGAGAGTTCACATTCCCTATGAATGGAGACTCAGCATCCATGAAGAGTGCGAGCTTGACGATATGAACGGTCGGTTCTTCCCGTCACTGAGAGTTCCTGCCATATCTGTAATGGTAGGAGACCCTAACGTGAAAAGAACAACCGCTGCGTTCTCTCCGTCACAAAGCGTTCCTACCATATCCATAATGTTAGGATACCCATTCGTGAAAAAGACAACGCCTCGTTCATCGGTTCGACGTGGTGGCGGTTTGACCGGGGCGAACCCGTATGGCTCTGATACCAATGTAGGATCCTGTCAAAACAGCGACGTTAGGATCGAATAATAAAGTAGAGACTTACGTTCGCGTATGCGGCACCGTAATCTCTGAACTTTGCCCTCGGATTCGCCACAACGGTCGATACTTCGTCACAGAGGATCGAAGCAGAGTTTCACAGCCTAAATCTCTATTTAGAAGAGGATTTTAATGGAAGGGAGAAGAACATAAGATGCATTTTGCAAACTTATGGCATGGAAAGTGTAGTATGAATGCCTTACCCTTGGGTCCTATTTATAGGCTTTAGGGGGGTAGTTATTGTAGGAAATAACCAATTATAAGCTTATTAGCCTATATTAGCACATTCATTTATCCTCTTCTTCATTCACTTATCAAGTGCCTTTATGCACTTATAAAGTGACTTTTTCCACTTATCGAGTGGCTTTTTCCACTTATCGAATGGTCCTTTTCACACGAGAAAAGGTTCCCTTCGTGCACGCTTTCATGCACGCGACATCTGAGGTCCGTATACCCTCATACATCCCTCATGGGTGTATTTAGTCGTCCATATCCAACAATACATACATATGAGAATAATGACAAATATATGCCACATATTCGCACTTGAAAAAACTCCACAATTCACTATTTTTTGGATGATTGGAACCGTTTATTTTGTACTTCATATTCTAAAACCTAAAACATAAAATATCAGGTGAACTCAAAGTGGCTTGCCCGTTCATCCATCCGTCAAAAAAATCAATTCATGCGGAATCGTTAATTTACGATGAGTGGATTGCGCGAGTTCTTTTTCGATGTGGTGTCACTGCCAGATCTTTCCGTCACTTTCCGATGTTGACTCTTTCCTGCACTTTATTCCTTACTAGCAAGAAAAAACGTGTAAAACTCCTTAAGTTTCACCCAATATTTGATATTTTACGATTTTAAAATATGAAAATTATAATGAACAGTTTCGGTCATCCGAAAAAATAGCGGGTGAACTTTTTAAAGCGCATACGTAGATTAGCTACATATGTCATATGTTTTCTATTATTCTTATATATATATATATATATATATATATATATATATATATGGGCCTGAGCTGACAGCGCAGGAAATTTTTTCTGCGCTGTCAGCGATTAGGGAGCCCACAAACAAGTTTTTAAAATTTTTTTGCAGTTGCTTCTACTACTTGTTAACCACATATCCACCAATTTTCAAGTCAATCCAACACCGTTTGAGTCTCCGTTCATGCATTTCAAAAAACCTCTCTCAAAAACCAAATAATCAGCGCAACATTTTAATATTTTTGAAATGCATGAACGGATGCTCAAACGGTGTTGGATTGGCTTGAAAATTGGTGGGAATATAATTAACAAGTAATAGAAACAACTGCAAAATTTTTTTTAAAAAAATTGCTTTGGGCCCCAAATCGCTGACAGCGCGGGAAAAATTTCCTGCGCTGTCAGCTCATGCCTATATTCCTCATATATATATACATATATATATATATGTTAGGATGTTTTTTGTTGCTATAAGTTGGCATTAGTGACACTAAAT
This sequence comes from Scilla litardierei, assembly GCA_030789695.1. NCBI lineage: Eukaryota > Viridiplantae > Streptophyta > Magnoliopsida > Asparagales > Asparagaceae > Scilla > Scilla litardierei. Next base: position 140,464,305 of record CM061140.1, on the reverse strand, counting down.
CTGGAGAGCTCAGTTTGTGGAATCAGAATTGTTTTTGAGCAGTTTGAGCAGTCATGTTATACATAATGTTGCAACATTATGCGGGATCTGGAGTTTGGTTCGTATGAAGATATGCTATTTTGGTTTGTAGATTTGTCTTGCTGATTCAGATCTGATTTGTAGCCTAGAATGTCGGGGGTTCCTGAATTGAGTGACAAAATATCTGCATGAGATTTGTTTAAATCATTTTCCCGAAATGGTTAAATGGTTCCTTGATCTATGTGATTTCTTACTTGAAGTATTCCTAGATATTGGCGGAATATCTGCATGAGAGAAGACTGAAATAGATTTCCAAAATCAGCAGTTCTTAATTATCTTGGAGAAGAGAGACTTCATCTCTAGGCCATGTTGAACCTTATGTTACAACATAACGTTCAACGCGTTGTGTCGGGAAGCTGAAATATAAATGTCGAATATGGGATCTTTGTCGATGGAAGCTCTTGAAGTCTGTTTAGTATCTTTAACATCTTTGGTATATTCTGATGGTTGAATATTATTGAAGATACATTTGGAAGTTGCAATCTCTCGGTTTTATTGTTGAATCGGCTAGAGAGATTCTTGCCCACAATATTTTATTCATCGGATCCTTGGAGATACGTGGAATCACTTGCCCGAAGTAGTTTCGGAAATTGTGGGCTGCCGATCCGCATCTGATATGATTGAACGACCTTCCCAATTGGCCCGTGGATTGAGGAAAAGCGGGGTATATCGGGACGTGCGGTTTTGCGGCTAGGGCACGGCTTTTGCGAAAGTTGATCAAAGAACTCCGGGAGGGAGGCCGACGGCTACCTGAGGTAGGAATCAAGGGAGTTGATTCTAGTCGGTGGTGCAAGGGGATCTTGCGGTTTTCTACATCCGGGGACAGAGGCTGACGGCTACGCACGTAGGGATCAAGGGAGTTGATTTAGTCGGTTGTGCAAGGGAATCTTGCATGCAAGGGGAGCTTGCGCAAATTACTCCACGGAGTTGATTGAGATCACCCCTAGCGGTTTGTATTGAGGGGGAGTTTGTTCCTCCTAATATTACGTGGTATTGGTGATTGAAGTCTTTAATATTTAGTGGAGTTATTTGATTTTCTGGGTGAGGCCCGCAGATGTAGGTGTGCGCACCGAACTGCGTTACCAAGTTCCTTGTGTCACCTTGATTTTCTTGTTTTATCTGTGTTTTATTGGTTGTGCTTACGTACCGAATCTCAATATATATATACACTAGTCATAACACGTGCCCGCGGGCACGGTGCATTTAAGAGTTTCCCCGCAAAATCTGTCCCCCAAAAATTATTTCAACAGCCAAAATTTAAAAGAACGGCAAATTAATGTAAAAATATTTAGAGGCACGGGCGCCTTCGGCGCGGAACAACAAATTTGACGCATGCGGCTTCGACACGGAACAACAAATTCGGTGCGGGTACCTTCGACGTGGAACAACAAATTCGATGCAGGCACCTTCGACACGGAACGACAAATTAGCGTAGAACAACTTCGGTGCAGGCTAACTGCTAATCCTCAGTCATATACATAAATGGCAAACATTGATGTATACATAAAACTCAACAAAAACTAAAATTTTCCCTCCCAAAAATAAACCGCAATTTAAAATCTTTGCTAAATTGTAGGTTTTATGTTACTTCCGCAAATTCATAACGTAGAACAGTTTTTAGGACATACAATTTAAGTGGAATTTTAAATTGTAGATTTTTATGTGACTTCCCAAAAAAATTAAGTCAATGTGCTACTGGATATATTTCTATAGGTGGAAGATATCTATATTAAATTTGTGAAGAGGTAAAGATAATGTTTTGGGGTAGAGTTCCAAAGTTTTGGTTCCCAACAAATTCCCCCCCTAAAAGTTAAGATTTTCCCTCCCAAAATTTAAACATCTCGTCTGAACCGTCGATTCATCAAGAGAAAATCTCAGCCACTCTTTATCTTGTCCTAGTCAGCCCTAAGATTTCTTTATCTTGTCCTAGTCAGCCCTAAGATTCAAAAAGGTTATCAAATGTAATATAGATCCAAAGTTTTGGTTCCCAACAAATTCCCCCCCTAAAAGTTAAGATTTTCCCTCCCAAAATTTAAACATCTCGTCTGAACCGTCGATTTATCAAGATAAAATCCCAGCCACTCTTTATCTTGTCCTAGTCAGCCCTAAGATTCAAAAAAGGTTGTCAAATGTAATATAGATCCAAAGTTTTGGTTCCCAACAAATGTCCCCCTAAAAGTTAAGATTTTCCCTCCCAAAATTTAAACATCGCATATAAATCGTCGACTCATTAAGATAAAATCCCAGCCACTCTTTATCTTGTCCTAGTCAGCCCTAAGATTCAAAAAGGTTGTCAAATATTATATATATATGAAGAGTAAATGAGTATCTATGTTGAATCAGAAACTGTACATGGGCCTAAACATGTCCAGGGGTGCAAGTAAAGAGGAAATAGGGCACAAGCGCCGTCATCCTCAATTACTGCCACCCTGCCCTTATTTAGAGCCCTCTATATACAAACTACCAAAAAGCAAAAGAGGAATGCTCTAAAAATCACACTCCAGTCACATGTGTAATCCCCCAATTGTTAAGGGGCCTAATGTCAGACGCGAGCTCCCTGTCCATGGATCTAAGGATAATCCTGATGTCCGCAGTAATATCTACAAGTATACTGTCTGCAGGAGTGATAGCCCCCTCAAATATCCTCCTATTACGCTCTCTCCAGATGTGCCAAACAATCACAGCTAAGACTGCCTTGGCCAGCATACCCAGACTGTCACCGCTCCTAAATCTGGTATTAAGTAACTCACAAACCTCAAGAAGTGACTAGGGCCCCTGCTCTACTATGCCCAATCTGGCCAGACTTCTGCAAAGAATGTACCTCGTGTATCTGCATTCAAAAAAGATGTGATCCACACTCTCTCTCATACCATCCCTGCACAGCTCGCAATCTGTGGGAGTATCAATACTGACATCCCGAGTGAGAAGCTTGCGGTGAATACCACGAAGTAGGGTAATCGCCATCTTAGGATTATGGCCTTTAAACCAAACAAGACTGTAGTAAGGGAACCTGGGGTGTCTAGTTCTCACCCCATCCCAAGCATTCCTCAAAGTGCACGAACGCCCCGGCTTCCACACCCATCGATCCTTGCCTAAAGAGAGCCTAACCCGAGATAGGAGCAGCATGATAGGCTGGATCCTCCCATCATCCACCCAGCTCCCCCTTTCCCAGTGATCACAGACTCTTCTCCCCTCTTCCCCCTCAGGCACCTCAAAGGAGTCATACATGGGTCCACAAGGAAGCCAGCTATCATACCAAAATAGAGTAGATCGGCCATCTCTCACACTCCTCCCAATGATATTCTGTGAGTACTTACGACAGTAAAGAATAAACTTCCAAGTCCCGGAATGGATATGAAGACTTTTTTCTCTGAAAAAACCCGTCCCAGTGAGATACTGTCTCCTCATGTAGTTGTCCCACATCCCCTCCTGTGTGAGAAGGCGCCAGGTCAATCGAATCCCATGAGCTATATTCAGATCAGCTAGATGGCGGAGACCAACCCCTCCCTCCGCTTTGGGCCTACAAGCATCCTTCCATCCATAAAAAGATGCTTTCCCCCATATGAATCTCCTGCATAACGTTTATAGAATTTATCACTGTTTTGGGAATACGGAAAGCCTGCAGCCAAAAAGATATCATGCCGTAGATAACAGATCAAACTAACTCAATGCGCCCAGAAATAGAGAGTGAAGAAGAAGCCCATCCCTGTAATCGCTTCTTGCATCTATCAACCAACCTCTCAAACATGGAAGCCTTAGGATAATGAGAAGAGAGAGGGAGACACACACACACACATATATATATGAGGATGATAGGTATGTGCTATCAGCGCCAGAAATTTCGGACGGTACAAAATACCCATTAACTAGAGTTTTTTTTTCAAAATTTTGCTTTGTGATTATTGTATACATTTTAAAACCCTAAAACCCAAATATAAATGAACCTTATGGGGATTTGACACCAATTCACTTACAAAAATACTATTGTTGTGAAATCGTAGATTTTGCAACAATCGGATCGAATGTCAAATAACTTTAGTTTACTTGATATTTGGTACAATCATGATCCATTATGTGTAGAACACATCCAAAAATAATTTTAAGAAATAAATAGAAATGATCTATATGTGCGTCAACATAGCATAAATAGTATATGTTGGAACTTCAACATAGCATAAATAGTATATGTTGGAACTTCAAGTGTATGGAGACATATACCGTATAAACTCACTCATCTAATATTATTCACCCTCCACTCAACCTATTATGAAGACTTGGATTCCAAGAAACAGACATCCATGAACTCAATGCTTGAAACATTTTAGATATCTTTTGCTTTCTCATTAGGCTTCTGCTACCCTAGCACCGACATGTCAATCAAAGACATAAAGGGGAATATCTGCTTTTTCATTTTCTGATATTGGAGACAAATGAACTTATAAGATGCACAAATCCAAGTCAGGATGACAAGATATACATGCTGAAAGGTTGGATACGCCAGTAACAATGACAACAATGCTTGAAGCGTTTATGATGTGAATATACACCATATAGAACATGTTGATGTAGTTATTATGCCTAAATCTCATTAACAAGAATGAGCAAACTATTATATTCTGCTGGAGTATAAACATCTAAATGGAAGAGTGATTTTTAGGAAATGGACTGATGTTTGAAAGTAAACATGTTTAACCATTTCTGGAGGGGACGAGGACGGATCAAGATCGGAGATTTCCAGAAATGGGTCTTCCTTAGCCCATCCCAGCGTCTATTTTGGGAGGGTATGAGGAAGGATGTCGCATATGTCATGGATGCCACGTCATCGACACTTCATCGCCTAGTTGGCTCCTATATGGCACATGCTGTGGCATTCTCTAGCGTATTCTAAGAGCATACTTGTAAATAAGTGTATCTAGAATATTCTTGGACACTCTTTTGTATTCTTAAAGAGGTATTCTTAAAGAGGGAGAATAATGGAGAAGGATCTAGAGACTCGTCCTAAACCATTGGATCAAGGAAAACTCTAGAAGCCTAATCTACACCATTGGTTGTAAGGTGGCATCACCTATAAATAGGGACAAGTGGAGGTCATTTGTATACATCAAGAGTTGAAACAATACAAAGGCATTCTCCAAGCTCTCTTGTGTTCTCTTGTGTGCTTTTAAGTTCTTTCTTGAGAGTGAGAGTTCAGGTTAGCCTGACTTAGCTATTCTAAATAGGGTTAGTGAGCTAAGTGCCACACGGGATTGTGAGAGTCAAGTATCTAAACAATCCGTCTGTGATAGTTGGTATCAGAGCTTGTGGTTCGGGGAAAGAATGTCGACTAGCGATGTTACAATTACTGCTAGCGACGCCGAGATGGCAAAGGGCACCACTAGGCTGCCTCGTAGGGAGAAATCCATGGACATCAAGTCGGCGTTCGAGGCACGACTGGATAAGGCAGAGCTCACTGTGGCTGAGATGAAGGATCAGTTCGAGACCATGGAGGAAAGCATCGAGGAGCCGATGTCTGGAAGGGATGAGCTTTGTAAGGAGATGATCACGGTCTTGAACTCGGCCGTCGATATGCTCAAGAAGAGAGACAATCTCTTGTAGCAAAGAAATGTTGCTCTGGAGGCCCAAGTGAAGGCTCTCATGAAGGAGTTGGAGGAGCTTAGGGGCGAGTTCAACCAACAAAAGATGGCATGGGCGAGTGGAGCGATCGTTAGCCATCACTTCTTGCTGAAAGTAGACATCCCTAAACCAAAGACATACGGAGATATGCGAAACGCTTGAGAACTTGATAACTTCCTATGGAATTTGGAGAAGTACTTTGATGACATGAGGATCAATGTCAATGAATCCAAGCTCCTCATGGCTCCACTCTACCTCCATGATGTTACGATGTTGTGGTAGCGTAGACGGTCCGACGATATGAAGAAGGGGACGTGTACCATCAACACTTGGGAGGAGTTCAAAGCGAAGCTCAAGAAGCAATTTCACCTCGAGAATGCAGAGAATGAAGCACGAGGTAAGCTTCGCCGCCTTACTCAGAAGAGTTCTATTCGCTACGAAGACGCTGTGCGTTTGCGGTTATAAATTGTAAAACGAAGACAAGTTTTTGGCACCGTGCCGGGGAGGCGCGGTTGATTAATATTAGTTAGATTAGGGTATCGCTAGACTACGTTCTATCTAAAAAACTATAAAATTTTCAATAACCAAATTTTTTCCACCACCTGCATTCATTTAATTGCAAATCTCTTGTATCACTGACGCGCTTGCCTTAGCTTTGTTTTCCAATTTTCAGGTGATATTCAGAGAAAATGGGGATGCCCGATGGATCCTACGTTGAGAGTTTCAGCGATCTATTCTCGCGAGATGCTCAAATTGGATGTTACGATCACATTCCACAGGTTGCAACGCTATGTATAAGGTGTGGGATGCAGGGGCATATATTTACCCAATGCCAAAACCATACACACCCCTACATCCCACCATCATAATCCCACAACCTATCCTACGAACCCTCATATCATAACCCTCAACCACCACCACAAAAATCCCATATAGAGTCGCTCCTAGAAGACCAACTCCGAGATGGAGCTCGATGGCTCGAAACCCAAACCAATGCCCAAGCCCAACTCCATGAACTCACCCAAAGTGTGAACCATTTGGTCATATCATAGGGGGAGTTATATTTGCTTGGCATGGATTCGATCGCTTAACAAACACCGTCTGGATGAGATAATCTTGATGGAGGAGTCACCTCCACCGTCGAGACTCAGGCGAGGCAACACTATACACCACAAGATCGGATTTACAATTTCACCCAACTCGCTTAAGAGACTCTTTGCAAGCTTGGGAGAGATTTATCAGATTGGTGGACGGAGTGCCGAGGCATGTGATAAGCTTGCATGAGCTCGTTTGCATCTTCAACGGAGGACTGCTCTTTGATTTGCAAAAATCCATGGTGAAGATGAACGTATGACGATTCTTTGACATGCCGCCTGAGGTTACATGTAAGTATATGGAGATTGCAGCCGCATCTCACACATCTCACGCATTGCAAAGAGGTAACTCATATGATTCGAATTTGAATTTTTTGATGAGTTTGTTTTCCCATGCGGATACTACCACTGAGGCCCACGTTCATCACCACACATAGGACGATATATCTCAGGTGGAAGATGAACCATGCGTTGGCCCATGGGTGGATACGATTTTCCTTAGAAACGTTGGTAGCGAGCAAGGACCACACCATGGCGCCATAGACCTCGCGGAAGATGATGATATGGATGATGAGACCTTTTTACGAATTGCGGGGAGTGTCGTTCTTCATTACTCCACCATGAAAGATGGGAGTGAGGTGTACTTGGGTGAAAGCAGGATCTCAGACATCGGAGACCCAAGTCACTTTTTCCACATGATAGCATCCCCCACTTTGTACCACACGAGAACATCGAGGAGACTGCGGAAGACAACCACATTGACGAGGAGAATGAGAGTGAGAGCACTCCATCATCACCTCCATAGGACACCCCCACTCCACTAGAGATATTGCACCCACCAGAGCTTACCGTTCCCATTCAGGAAAGTATTTTAAACTCCACTTCTGAGTCATCCATTCCATTTCATAACTCTTTTGATTCAGATGCTATAGACCAAACACACCTCTCGCAGGATACAGATTTGCATTCAACGGAGGTGTGTTGGTCCATGGCTGCACCTGAGGAGCGTATATATGGGATTAGCGAGGCGACGATCGTGTCATCGTCGAGAGATTGCATCATAACTCCAGGGAGTTTTCGTCATTCCATTCCATACACTTCATTATATTTTGATGACTATCTCTGGAATACATTCATATTGGGAAATATTTCAACGCCACAGACTGATGCTCACTTTCTTTTGCAGGACATATGTGGACGTCCTTAAGAGAAGCTAGGGGGATCATTGCTAGGATTCGTTGGCATTAATGCCACCATAACATTGGCGGAGCCACGAAAAGAGCAAATCGAGCAGCTGTCTGCTACAAATAATGTGTTGGATCCACCTTTTGAAAACAGGTGTACCCAACCCGGTAGTGTAGGAATTCTTGCGCTTTTCTAGGGTTCCAATAAACCCGCCTCCTCTCAGTAGCGAGAGGAGCGTATTACTATATAGATTTTTCTTAATTTTATAGATTTACCTCCCCAATTGAATAATAGACTCTCCCCTCGTATGACGTGTCCTCCAAAATCTTTTAAACCCTAACATGCAGGGCTTAATCCATATTGAATTTTTGAAATACAAAATCTAAAGTTCTTGAGCTTAATTAGATAGCTTTTCAATAACCCACTCATTAGAAATTGAGCCAAGAATTTTTTATGCCTTTGTTGGATATCTTATTTTGCAGCTCAAGATGAGAAAATAGGATGGATAACACATAGAGAAGAACAAGGACGCTTGGAGCAATGGGAGATGAAACCAAGGCAAGGGGAAGAGCAATTGAATTGAAGAGGAGCAAGGGGAATGAGCAAGGAGAGCTAAGGCAAGAGAGAAGAACTGCTTGAGCAAGAGGCTGAAGAAGTGAGGAGCAAGGGGAGCAAAATCAATTCACACGGCCGTATGAATTCTTTCATACTGTCGTATTAAATCTCTCAACCCATCCTCAATTGAAGATCAATCGACACGGCCGTTTGGAAAAAATCCACACTGCCGTGTATCCTTCGGTAAGAGTCAAATAAATTGGGGGCTCTGCAGAGTGTTTTACACGGCCGCGTCGATTTATCGACACGGCCACGTCAAATTATCCCTAAGCCCAACTTTTCGCGACCGTTTGGATTTTTCCAAACGGCCGCGTCACCAAATTTGCAGCCTCTCTCAATCTAATTTGCCACGACCGTCTGAATTAATTTCATACGACCGTGTCAATTTCCTTCGCTTCCCCCTATATAAAGTTGTGCCTATACGATCGAATCGTTTTATACCTTCGAATTCGTTTCATATATGCTTCTCCTTGCTCCTCAATCTAAACTCCCCTTCGGCGACCCTCCCGCTCCTCTTCTCTCCCAACATCACCTCCCTCACTCCACCTTGCCTAACTTTGATCTCACTCCCAAACCCCCTCCACCGTCGACTATGAAATCCCCCAGCAACCCTACCCCACACTCTAAAACCCTTTGCTATTGAGCTCGAATGGCGTGTTTGGAAGCTAGGGCTGGGAACGAAGGAAATGTGATGCTAGAGGGAGCTAGAGGGAATGATCGTAGCTCAGCCTGCTTGGATTCGCAGTGACATTAGCAAAGCTATTTGGGTAATCTCTGCCCCCTCAGAAATTTTCAATTCTAGTATTGTGCATATTGGAAGGGTTTGTTGTGCTTGTTGCAGTGCACTCACCACCCACATTTCACTGCACATACACACCCACATTCAATCACTGCACATACTTCACACCATCACACACTCCAACACTTGCACATCACTCACATACACTCATTTTCACCTTCACCTTCACACATACACACAATCCACTCACATACGCTACACATCATGCCCCCCGCATGAAGCGTGCACGCCCACCACCTCACGACTCCCAACTAGAAAGTTCTTTACGACATCGCACTTAAGACATACCCTCCACGTCTGCACATCCCCCATCACCACCTCATGTGATCCCACTACAGATAAACACATTAGGAATTACATTCACCTCTGAGGCCCAAAGAGATCGCTTTGTCACCCTCTCGCTTTGTCACCCTCTCTCGACGGACCCTGCTCACCACGAAGTTCGAGAGCATTCCTGCTCTCGATCGACACTTTAGGATCCACCGAGGGAGTTAGACATCTGTATACCAACATAAGGTGGCATGATTTCCTCGGCTTTGGAGCCCTGACTTATCACAGACTCACACTTGAGTTTCTCAACTCCTTGAAGGTCGATTGTTCTAGCATAGAGTTCAGGATCTTCGATACCGATTACACACTTTCATTTGACGTCCTGAACTCTATTTTCCACTAGCCTGCCGCTACGGCAGAAGTCATCACCCACCATAATAGCACCCACCCATCTTCTTTTCAGGCCTCCTAGTTTTGGGATTTGATTACTGGGTTGGGTCCCTTCCCTCGCACGGCGGGAAAGGCGTCATGCATCATTCATCCATCCATACGCATTGCCCACTGTCTCCTAGCGAGCACTCTCTTCTGTAGGGAGGAGACTGGCACGGTTACACGACTTGAGCTCATATTTCTGTGGGACATAACACAGCTGATAGTTCTCCGTCTCACATGGACTGGTGCAGTGATCATGGCCGCAAATAGATTTATCCATGCGGGCTCATGGTTGGCACATAGACTCTTGAAGATCGCAAAGTCCCCTACGGAAAGGATTTGTTGTGGCGGTTTCATCACACTTATAGCCTGCCAGCCACCACTCTCCATTGATTTAAATGACTACACTGACCCCATCTCTGGCCCCACCACCTGAACCTCTCAGTTTTAGCCCATATGCATATGATCAAGGAAAACTTGATGGGTCGGATCGTTTGGCTTCATGGGCCAGAGTGCGCTCCGTATACTATGTTGTTAAACCCATTGCACACGGAGATCACCAGGCTTACGCAATGGACATTTCTACCTGATCCTATCTTCCCAGTTCCTGCGCAGCCACAACAGCTTGAGCCACACCCTCGGCCTCAGCCTCAGCCATCCACTTCTACCCCCCCACACCACCGCCATTCCCGCAACCACCACGGAGACAGTCACCACACAGATTCCACTTATCACTGATGGCTCTGGACTTTCTGGTCCCTCCTCTTCTTGATGATCACACACATCTCCTTATCAACATGAGATTGTCCGAGAATTTCAGGGCCGTATGGATACCTTACATGATATTGTTGAGGGGTTCCAGGGTAGTATGGATACCTTTCAGGAGATACATGCCAAGATCCTATCTTATGTCTCCGACATCCATCGGCACCTTTTTCCACCACCACCACCACCTGAGGCCGACACTTCTAGTTCTCCTCCACATTCCTTTGCACCCACCGAGCCTGCACCATAGCTTCACACTAGCTTGGGGGAGACCCTCACCTTTTTAACACCCCTACACATTTTATGTCCTCACTTTTCATTGATTATCTTGAATTGAGGACACTGCAGATTTTAGCTTGGGGAGTAGCGTTTACACTTTTTGCTTTTTGCTTTTTGTTTTCCATTTCCAACTCCACTTTTGAGTCATATTCGCATGTATATATCGTGTTTTCTTTTGCATTTGCTTTCATTTCCATCCTTCATGCATCATGTTTTATTTCCTTTCATTTTCTCTTTTTATTACGCGTTCATGCATCGCGTTTCCATATTATATGCATACAAAAAATATATTGAAAAACTCAAAAATCCAAAAATATTTGCATCGCCTCATGCATCTCGCATCATGCATGCATCATTTTGTACATACTTGTTTCGAGGATTTTCTGAAATCGAGCTATATATGCGTGGTTTTCAAATATGGTTTCATTTTCTATCTTTTACGCTCGATTTCCTCGATATCAGTTTGACTATAATACTAAGACAGGTTTTTAGTCTCAGATCCCATCTAATATGCTCGTCGTGATCATTCTCATATTCTCTAGGATAGGAGTACTCAAAACTGACCTAGGCATCTTAGAGATCCACTTTAGGCATGGCCCGTAAGATTGATAGTTGAGTATGATGATTTATAACCCATCGAGACTTGAATAACAACATATTAGCGAGTACTAGGAGTGCCATCACCATGCTTATTCACGCTTTCCATCTCAAAAAAGAAAGATGTGTATATATGAGAAAAAGAATAAAGCACGCACCGTTTCTCTAGCGAAACTGAGTAACCGGATCCACATGATAGAAACCGTCGGAGCCTCGCGTCAAAAGGTCTAGCTTGGGGGAGTGCGTGAGAATAAGGATTTTGGTTGGTTCGAGCTAGTAGGTCTAAGGGGTCCTTCTTGGCATAACGCTTTAAAGTTGTCTGCCCCGGGAGTCATCGACCCAACGCTCCTTACATGAACCAATTAGAATCCAAAGAAAAAAATATGAAAGAAAAAGATTTGGAAGCATGAATTGATTGTTGATCTCACGAGTTATGGAAAGTTGAGGTGTTGTGAGTGCCACTTCTTTGATGGACCAATAAGCCGTTATCTCAGATTTATCACTTCTTCGACCCTTGCATAGCTTTGTTCCCTTTGTTTTTGCCTAATGTCGGGTTAGAGGAATTATTCTGGGTTTTTGAGCCTAATCATGGCGTAGTATACTATTTGACAATTCGAGCTAGAAATCATGTCCTAGGGTTATATTTTTATCGATAGATAAGAGTCGGCATTTTAGATTTCCATGAATTTGAGATTTCATATTTGTCTGTGTATATGTGCTCAATTTTGCGAATTCCTCGAAACTCATATTATCATTTACACGCTAGATTGCATACCTCATTCTTTACTCTCTCTTTGTCTTCCTCGAGGACGAGGAAGAGTTTAGCTTGGGGGATTTTGATTGGTTGTTTATATATATAGTTTTCACATTCATTTCATTCACATTTTACTCGACTTCACCTCGTTTTCTGTGCCACTTTTACCCTCTTTTGTTCCTTTTTATGCTTTTGGCCTCCTGGTGCATTCCAGGTGAATTTAGGGAATTATGAAGCTAAGGGGAGTATTCGGGCTTTTGGTGTGAAGTTTGGCACTTGGAGCTCGATTTCACGATTATGGAGCATAATGTTGAGTATTGGACTCTCCACCTTGATTTTGATGATGATCAAACACAAATCATTGTGATTAACTCTTGTGTTTGCAGTTAGCTAAAAAGTCACCAATTAGATTCAAAAAGATCAAAAGTGACTACACGTGTTGATTCAAGTGGAGGACTTGGTAGATCAACAAAGGTGAAGCATTGGCTTGAAGAACTCAAAGGCTACATCAAACCTCAAGCCAATGGCATCAACAAATGAATGGAGATTCAATCCAAAGAGAAGAAAGGAATGGATGAGTCAAAAGCTTCGAAGACTATGACGTTCAAGTCATACAACTAAAAGACTCAAGACCTTGAAGAATTATGGAGATCGTCGCCAAAGTACTTTGTTCATATCAAGCGACGTCCCAAGACTTCCTCAGAACGAGTGATCGTTGTGCCGGGAGCTTCGTTGAAGCTCAAGGAGTATTATTGAAGTCGAGGGATTCAGAATCTTCATGTTGAAGCTTTGAAGACGATTTGTCGTGTTTACTTTTATTGTCTTATAGCTTCGGTTTAGTAGAATGTTAAGCCTTGAGTAGTACTTGCCTAGAAATCTTCATGACTTTCATATCTTATCTCTAGGATTGACTTAGAAGCCATTAAAAACTTTCCTGTAGCTTATCGCTTCATTTCTCGGCTTCGTATGCATCTTAGCTGGTTCAAGTAGAAGAACCAACCGACTAGATGACGATCTAGTCGGTTGGAAATCCTTCTTGAACCGACTAGATATCCTTGCTTGTTTCAGCCCATTCACTGTTGATCAATTAGTCGGTCCAAGAAGGTTCACCGACCGACTAGATGACGATCTAGTCGGTTGGAAATCCTTCTCAGACCGACTAGTTATCCCAATTAATTCAAGACCATTTGTTGACCAATTAGTCGGTCCAAGAAGGTTCACCGACCGACTAAATGACGATCTAGTCGGTTGGTGTCTCTTCTCAGACCGACTAGTTCTCCTAGTGAAATTTGACTTCTTTACTGTTGACTAATTAGTCGGTCCAAGAATGTTCACCGACCGACTAGTTGTCAAACTAGTCGGTTGATGTCTCTTCTTAGACCGACTAGTTCTTATATCTTTTGAATTCACTATCTTTGCTGTCAACCTTCTAGTCGGTCCAAGAAGAATCACCGACTAGTTGCAAAACTAATCGGTCAGTGATCCTTCTTAGACCGATTAAGCAGCTTCAGAATAGAGCCGTTGGGGCATTTAATGCCACGATTTTTGTGACCGTTTTCTCTCTTCTCTATATAAGTTTGAGTGCTTCAAACCAGGGATTCAAGGCTGAAATTAGAGATATTTTCACATCCAAGAGAAGAGCCATTCAACTCCATTTCTAAGCTCTCTCATCTCACAAGAATCTCTCTCTTACTCTTTGAGCACTAATTCCTCAAGAGAGATTCTCATTCTTTGTGAGCTTCTCAAGCTAAGAGCTTGAATCCAAGTCACCAACTTCTCCCTAGCCATCTATTCCTGCTCATCTTGGTGGAGCTAGGGTTTGGTGATCTCATCTTCCTCAAAATCTATTCTTGCCCTATATTAGTAAGTATTTCTCAAGGCATAGGATTTTGTGATAAGAAGTTTTATATTTCATTCTTTATACTTCATATTTGTTGTATACTCACGGTGGTGAGAGGATTGGCTTGAGCCCAAGTTGTGGGAGTCAAGATTTCGTTTTGCTCTCGGTTTGTGAGAGTGTGCTTAGTCCCTAGTTGTGGGATTAAGGTTTTTACGTGTTCCCGGGTTGTGGGATACACGGACATCGATTGTAGGTCGATTGCGCTTGTGGGCTTTCCGCAAGTGGGCTAAAAGGAAGTTCTAGTGGTTTTACTAGAGTATCCGGAGGGGATCCGGGTGTTGCTGGATTAGGGCACCGGTAACAAGTCGGGGAGACTTGGGTGGCACCGAACTAGGGTACATTGCATGTTAGCATTGCGTTCTTGCTTGGGTTGTTGATCTTTTCTTATATTCCGCATTTGTTGGTTAAGTAGGGTTTTATTTGGCGTAAATTCCTTATAATTCTATAAAACACTATTCACCCCCTCTCTAGTGTTTATTCCTCATAGCACATGGTCACGACAATTGGTATCAGAGCGAGGTAATAGCTATGGCAACCAACAACAACATCACACGAAGTTCTATTCCACCATATCTCATTGGACCCAACTATCAAATTTGGTGTGTGAAGATGAATGCCTATATTCAATCCATCGATGAGGATTATTGGAAGCTTGTGGAGAAGCCCTTTCGCGCACCTACCACTTCCATACATAAGTGGACAAATGAGCAAAAAGAATTGGTGAAGAAACATGAAGAGATAATGAATATCTTGCTTGATTTTTTAACTTATGATATTCTTATGCGTGTGTCCAAGGCAACGGCATATCAAATATGGCACATGCTAGCGGAGCAAGAAGAGTCCACCTCGGAGTGTTCTTCCTCCAATGATGAAAGAGATTCATTCATGGGTTTGATGGCACGAGAGGACGACTCTAGTGACGAATCAAGCGATTCAAGTGAAAGTGATAGCGATAATGAAGAGGTAACAATAGAAGATCTTAAAATTGAACTTAAGCAATTATTTGATAAATATCAAAAGCTTATGCATAAATATTGTGCTGCTAAGAATAAGATTGCTAGTCTCTCTAACACATCTACATGTAGCACCTCTAACAATGACACCATTGTTGAGACACTCGCTATTGAGAAAGCAAGTTTGCTTACTCAAAATAGCATGTTGAGAAGTGAGGTGGAGTCCCTCAAATCTCAACTTGATCGTGTTTCCATTGTGGATAGTAACGATCTTGAGATTGAAAATCTTCAATCTCAAAACACTTGTTTGGGCATTGAGAATGAGGATCTCAAATCCCAAGTGCACGAGCTCACCACACATGCATCCACCTTGAATGCTACTATTTCTTCAATTTCGAAGAAATGTGAGCTCATGTCCTCCATTGTTGAGAGATTCAATAAGGGAAAGGATAATTTGGATGATTTGCTAAAGAATCAACTACCGGCAAACCATCGTGTTGGCCTTGGTTATTCTAAAGCAAGTGCATCCAATGCACGCACCTCCTATAGTGAAGTAACTATAGATTTTGTGAGGCCATCCTCCGATGCATCCACGAGTGGTGTCTATAACAACTTGTGTAGTTCTACTATTAAGGAAACCACCACTCCTATTCCTCCCTCCTTTGCAAAGAAACCCATCAAGGGTGGACATCAAAGGAAGGGACATGCATTTATGTACACCAATACTATGCCACGTAGGAACACACCTCCTACTCCACATGTTCACACGTATGATGGTTTTTATGCTTCACACCCACGAGCACGTGCAAACACTCATTTGAGACACTCTGATGCACGTACTCATGCTCATGCACCTTCACATGCTTATGATCACACATCACATCCACATGTGCATGCTTATTCTCATGATCATCCTCATGTATACACACCTCATATTCATCCACGTATGTATGCAACATCACACCATGGACCATATGCCCATCATCATGCTTTAGCACAACACAATGTTCCATACACATTTCCTCATGCTCTTGCCAGATCTCATGTTCCTAGGACACATGCACCACGTAGAGATCAACCTTTTGTGCATGCAACCACTAGGAAGAGGATACCTAAATCATACACTATTTGGGGTCCTAAAAACAATAGCAATCATGCTAAGGATATGTATGTGAAATCTTATATTCATGATATTATTTTGAATGATGATTATGTCGGGAAATCACGGTCCTCTTGGACTTGGTTTCCAAAAGGTTAGTTTCCGTTGACCCTTTTTTGCTTGGTACCATAAGTTTATATTCATTTTATGGGTACCAAAGCATTTGTGTTAAGAATTGGTTTATTCTTTTGCTTGCATTTTGGTCTTAGATGCTCATGTTTGTTAGAAACTTAAATTCATATTGAATTTGATTTCTATTGCATGTTTAGTAGTAAATCATTGTGTTTATGATTTTCATGTCTAAAATATTTAATATTTGTATGCAACACATGCTTTGGTTCATACTTATGTTTTGCTGCATATGATGCATGTCAAGTTTTTGGATTAATATACATATTTACTTTTGGTACAATTGGTATATGCATGTATATGGTTAAATATTCATCAAGTGACATGATTACATGCAACATAGACATTGTGTATGATTACATTAGCTTATGAGTTACAATTATTTGAATTTAGTATTTAAATTTGATGTCTAACCCATAGGATCCAAAAAGGTTTTTGGAAACCAAAATTATGTTTTCTAGGTTCAATCCATATTGGGATACCAACTCTACCAACTCCTTGATTTGCAAAGATTTTCATTCTAATGGAGCTGATGGTGCTTAAGTGATGCACCAAAGTAGGGGGAGCTTAATGTTGTAAGTATATTCTTACATTTGGTATCCATGTGCGTTGGATGCATGTAGATGTCACTTTGTGTTTGAGACTATCTCATGCACATCCTATGTTTGCATATTGTGTGTCTTGTATGTCATTCATGTCTTTGTATTTCACGTGTGTCAAATCCTTGACTGATGTGCATTGTGTATTCATAATCCTTATTCATATGTTTATTCGAGGATTATTTATAACATGTGGCTTAAAAAATTTCATGTTAGAACAAATGCTCATTTGCATGTTTCACACACGGGACACGCTTATTTTTATGTTCCACTTCACAAGCGTGCATCCCAGCTTCCTACTCATGCCACTACACAACCTCTACTTAAGAATCTCAAATCACTATCTTTTGGATTCCTAAGAATGTTTCTAGGCACGATATTGACACATATAGAATCGTATATTAGGATTGACATATTCTCATGCGACTATATATATGAAAATCAAACTCTAATCTTTATTTGATTTCCACCTTGCTTACTCACTCATATTGCACTTCATGCTTGGGTACCATACTTGTATGATTACTTTTTGTACCCATATATGTGAGTTCGTCCACTACTCCCAAGTTTGCATAATTTTTATGATTTTGTGGGAGTATGACATGTTTGATTGATATCATGTCATTTTCATTTATATGTCATTGCATTTCATTCAAATTATGTTGTGCATATAAATTAGTTGATTTCTCTAACCTTTGGTGATTTATTATCAATTTGCATCTTCCTATCTTGTTGATATGCCAAAGGAAAATAGAAATTTGGTTTTGAAAATTAATACTTTATGCTTCTCATGCTCACTCTTTGTGGTATTACTTTTCATGCCTTCCTTCAATATGTATGTGCCGTGAATGTTTATTTTGTGCACATGTGCAGATTGAACAAGGAATCTTTCTTGCACACACTATTGTATTAGATGTGTGTATTCATATTGATGATTGCTCGTATAATGTATTGTGATTAAATCATATGCATAGGAATTATTAGTCTAGGTGTACCTAATCTCTAATGGTTGAGAATTGTTAATTCCTGATATGTATGATTTTCATGATCATAATAACTCATTTTAATGCATGTCATGCATTTCTATTGATGAGTGTTATTTACAATTGGTAAATGATTGGTTATTGGACTACTTGATTTTGTTCCTTAACCTATTGGATCCAAAAAGTTTTAGGATACCACCAATTGTTGAATTGTCAGATTATTGTGCAAGATGCCTACTCTACACACTCCTTGGTTTACAAATGATGGATCAATTTAAAGGAAAGGATGGTGCATTGGAGATGCACACATATAGGGAGAGCTAAATGGTTGTAAGTATGTGGTTTGTACAATTGGTATTTTAATATATTGGTTTTGACTACCATGTTTACAATTGGTATTTTAATATACTTGATTTGTGTAATATAGCATACTTCTTCATTAGCTCATTCTTGTCACATCCTCATGAAGATTGTTTATTTATGTGACTACCTTGTTCATATATGTCATATATGTCTTATTACGACTCATGTACCATGATAGCTATAACATTCATATAATGAATTGGTTAGTTGCTTATTGATGTTCATATCTTTTTCATGCCATGAATAAGATTAATGATTTAGGATCTTTATGCACATTTTTTCATTGTATCACCACACATCTCACTTTTCTTATAGTTTGTATGATTATCTTTATGAGACGTATTGATATGATTTGGGGTGATCAATGTATGTTACTTGTCATTTTAATTACTTTATGACTGATGTTTAGCTATAATTTTATTCAAGAGATCTTTCATGTCTATAGTTAAATCTTTCATGTATGATATTTTCACAAGTGACATAACATTCATTCATATTAGTTAGTGATCTTCAAGCTATATTTCTCACTATGTCATCTCTCATCTCATGCTCATATTTTATGCTATTTTTATGAGATGTTAGAGATAAATTGTGCTATACACGATCATATAAGCTTTGTATTGTGTTTGATGATATGTATATTCTGTCATAGATATTCTTCCATGAATATATCTTGATGCACTATGACTACTTTGATGCTACCTCCGATTATATTGTGCTTACACAAGGTTTTTTATTCTATTCGCACAATTGGTATGCATTCATGCGATGTTCATGATAACTTTATTCGTTTATGTCCTACCTTGTGACTTTGATCGTAGACTATCTTCATGCCTTTGCTCAAAAGATATTTTGTCACATTATGCCTCATGTTGAATCATTTGTGATAATTGAGCTAGGATGAGATCATGTATCTATTTGTTCACTTGGTTTCCTTCTCAAGTGATGTCATGATCTTGACATTATTTGTCTGCTTTGCATACTTTGTTAGACTACAATTGGTATCATCTTTACAATTGGAAGACTATTTATATTGGATATCATCTTTACATGCTCTTGCTTGATGCTGGTTTTGAGCTTGTGATATAGTGCTTATCTTCCTTATGCTCATGGCATTCCATGCTTATCATTGACTCATTATGTGAGTATCTATTCTGGAATGCATGCTAGTACTATGGTTCTTTTGAACATCGTTTCTATTAGTATCCTAGTGTGCTAGAATTGTGTATGCCATATGTTTTATGAAGTTACTATCTCTATTTTGGCATAACACTTTTGCGTGATATAGATATTTGATATTCATTTTTTATTTTTTTATTTATCACCTTGTTACCCCACATCGCACACTTCACTTAGATTTGGTATGCTTACTTTTGGAGATGCTTTGTGGAGTTTAGCTGGAGATACTTTTGGAGATGATTTGGTATGCCTATTATTGGTATCTCATGCCATTATACTTAATTTGTGTTATTATTTCATAACATAACTTTGTACACATGGTTAAAAATTTCCATAGTCATGTTCACTCCCGTACCAAACACATAGATGTCCGTCACCATTTCCTAGATGATCATGTTACATTTTTATGTTTGACTTAGATCTCAGTTTATTGATCTATGTCATTGTGATGATTTTGATTCCACCATTGTGTCATGCCCTTGCTCAAGGACAGTCTATCACATTATGCTTAATGTTATAAATTTTGTGATAATTGAGTTTGTTTGTGTACTTGACACTATTTGATCACTTGTTTTTCTTTCACAAGTGATGTCATGATTTTTGCATTGTTATCCGTATTCTTTATCATATTTATAGCTAGTAGCTACTGCTAATTATGCTATTGTCACTTTTCTAACACTGCTCACACTACTCTTTACAATTAGTATCTATTGTAATCTTTTATCACATATACTTATTGCTTATCTTCTTGTGATAATTGAGGGTAGTTGAGTTGTTGGATATTTGCTCTAACAATTGATATCTTTATTTTGATATCTTGTTTTAAATTGGTAGCTTATCTAGTTTACATTAGATATACCTTTTAGTTTTCCACTCTATTTTTGCTTTTGTTGTTTCTATACCCCCATGCCTTTTGGATAATGCCAAAGGGGGAGAGAAATTAACAAATGATGTGCTCATTAAATGTTGAGTGTTAAACAATAACTTGAATCATATAGACTTTATGTATGATCGTTCATGTATATGATTCAGGGGGAGCATTGGTGATTACCTTGGATTATATTGATTACATTATATATATTGGTAATCATGCTCATGTTTATGATGTGTATCACCTATATGATTTGTATTGTGTACGCATATTATTTCTGGTCATTCATGCGATATATACACAACCTCATGTGATACACTCACTATTAACTGCTGAATGATGCTATTCATTATTGATATTAACTTGATTGGCATCATTGCAGGGGGAGTAAGTATATTTAATGCACAATTATTTATTTTGTTTATATTTGGTTTGTCATCATCAAAAAGGGGGAGAATGTTGAGTATTGGACTCTCCACCTTGATTTTGATGATGATCAAACACAAATCATTGTGATTAACTCTTGTGTTTGCAGTTAGCTAAAAAGTCACCAATTAGATTCAAGAAGATCAAAAGTGACTACACGTGTTGATTCAAGTGGAGGACTTGGTAGATCAACAAAGGTGAAGCATTGGCTTGAAGAACTCAAAGGCTACATCAAACCTCAAGCCAATGGCATCAACAAATGAATGGAGATTCAATCCAAAGAGAAGAAAGGAATGGATGAGTCAAAAGCTTCGAAGACTATGACGTTCAAGTCATTCAACTAAAAGACTCAAGACCTTGAAGAATTATGGAGATCGTCGCCAAAGTACTTTGTTCATCTCAAGCGACGCCCCAAGACTTCCTCAGAACGAGTGATCGTTGTGCCTAGAGCTTCGTTGAAGCTCAAGGAGTATTATTGAAGTCGAGGGATTCAGAATCTTCATGTTGAAGCTTTGAAGACGGTTTGTCGTGTTTACTTTTATTGTCTTCTAGCTTCGGTTTAGTAGAATGTTAAGCCTTGAGTAGTACTTGCCTAGAAATCTTCATAACTTTTATATCTTATCTCTAGGATTGCCTTAGAAGCCATTAGAAACTTTCCCGTAGCTTATCGGTTCATTTCTCGGCTTCGTATGCATCTTAGCTGGTTCAAGTAGAAGAACCAACCGACTAGATGACGATCTAGTCGGTTGGAAATCCTTCTTGAACCGACTAGATATCCTTGCTTGTTTCAGCCCATTCACTGTTGATCAATTAGTCGGTCCAGAAGGTTCACCGACCGACTAGATGACGATCTAGTCGGTTGGAAATCCTTCTCAGACCGACTAGTTATCCCAATTAATTCAAGACCATTTGTTGACCAATTAGTCGGTCCAAGAAGGTTCACCGACCGACTAAATGACGATCTAGTCGGTTGGTGTCTCTTCTCAGACCGACTAGTTCTCCTAGTGAAATTTAACTTCTTTACTGTTGACTAATTAGTCGGTCCAAGAATGTTCACCGACCGACTAGTTGTCAAACTAGTCGGTTGATGTCTCTTCTTAGACCGACTAGTTCTTATATCTTTTGAATTCACTATCTTTGCTGTCAACCTTCTAGTCGGTCCAAGAAGAATCACCGACTAGTTGCAAAACTAATCGGTCAGTGATCCTTCTTAGACCGATTAAGCAGCTTCAGAATAGAGCCGTTGGGGCATTTAATGCCACGATTTTTGTGACCGTTTTCTCTCTTCTCTATATAAGTTTGAGTGCTTCAAACCAGGGATTCAAGGCTGAAATTAGAGACATTTTCACATCCAAGAGAAGAGCCATTCAACTCCATTTCTAAGCTCTCTTATCTCACAAGAATCTCTCTCTTACTCTTTGAGCACTAATTCCTCAAGAGAGATTCTCATTCTTTGTGAGCTTCTCAAGCTAAGAGCTTGAATCCAAGTCACCAACTTCTCCCTAGCCATCTATTGCTGCTCATCTTGGTGGAGCTAGGGTTTGGTGATCTCATCTTCCTCAAAATCTATTCGTGCCCTATATTGGTAAGTATTTCTCAAGACATAGGATTTTGTGGTAAGAAGTTTTATATTTCATTCTTTATACTTCATATTTGTTGTATACTCACGGTGGTGAGAGAATTGGCTTGATCCCAAGTTGTGGGAGTCAAGATTTCGTTTTGCTCTCGGTTTGTGAGAGTGTGCTTAGTCCCTAGTTGTGGGATTAAGGTTTTTGCGTGTTCCCGGGTTGTGGGATACACGAACATCGATTGTAGGTCGATTGCACTTGTGGGCTTTCCGCAAGTTGGCTACAAGGAAGCTCTAGTGGTTTTACTAGAGTATCCGGAGGGGATCCGGGTGTTGCTGGATTAGGGCACCGGTAACAAGTCGGGGAGACTTGGGTGGCACCGAACCAGGGTACATTGCATGTTAGCATTGCGTTCTTGCTTGGGTTGTTGATCTTTTCTTATATTCCTTATTTGTTGGTTAAGTAGGGTTTTATTTGGCGTAAATTCCTTATAATTCTATAAAACACTATTCATCCCATCTCTAGTGTTTATTCCTCATAGCACAGGGTCACGACACATAATGTGGCATTTTGGGAGCTTGGTGGAGCCTTGGAGGGAGCTGGAGCATTGTTGAGGAGATGTGGCAAGGAGCATGTGGTTGAAGAAGAGGAGTGATGTATTGGAGATAAGGAGTGTAGTTACTAGCTGGAGCTAGCTGGGAAGATTGCTGAAGTTGGAGGCTGATGAAATGATAGCTGGAGTGTTATGTAGCTGGTCTTGATAGAAGCTTGCTGGGAGCATGGGAGCTTTGATGTGGAATTGGAGAGGAAGATGAGCTTGAAGGATAATCCTTGGATTGAGAGCCTGGAATGAGAGATGGAGTTGAGGAACACAGCTGGAAACTGGAGCAGCCAAGGGTCTACACGGCCATATGAATCTGTTCGATACGGCCATGTCCTCTTCCCAGCTGGGCATCAGCAGCATCAAGCCTCCCCACGACCGTATGAATTCAGATTCATACGGCCATGTCATTTATTCGAAGCAGCATGATGGAGTTCACACGGCCGTACGAATCAAATTCATACGGCCGTGTTGCTCCTTATTCCTCCAATCCAAGCAGTAGCGGCATCAAGATCTCGATGCGACCACGTGATTCAACCACACGGCCATTTGAAAGCGGGTTTGGGGGCGCGACCTGATTGAACTTAGGGTTGGTATTTAAGCTCCTGGGCGCCGTTAATTGTGGAAAGCCGAGCTTTAGACCGTTTTAAACCTCTTCTACTATTTCATTGTAATGTTTAGGAGTATATTAGAGAATAGATTAGATTTAGAGGTGATTTTGGGAGTTTTTCTCTTTGCTTTGTAAAGGAAATTGATGACTTCCTTCATGGGTTAATGAGATGAGTTTCTCTTCTCTTTCTTTTGAATGCATTGTTGTTGTTGTTGTTTTTGTTTGTTGTTTTTGTTGTTGATGTTGTGTTGTTTCAATATTCTCTCTTCGTTCTTATTATCGTATTCATGCATCTCCATATCGCCATGTCTTTGTGAAGCTCCGTAAAACCCTTATTTCTCCTTCCAATACGATTGTGTAGCTAGTATAAAACCTCAAATCGAGCTAGTACTCGATCAATCCGCCTCCCTGCGGATGACCCGTTAAGCGCTACGACGACGCCGTGCGCTTGCGGTTATAAATTGTAAAATGATGACATCGAGCAAGATCCTCTCAACTATATAACTCTCCAAGTGGGTTCGAAGGAATGAGCAGACCTATGTCGCTGCGGTAAAGATGGAGGAAGGCCCAACCATTGATGATGAGGTCCCTAAGGAGATCCAATCGGTCTTGAAGGAGTACCAAGACGTAATGCCTGAGAAGCTTCCCAGCAAGCTATCACTTAAGAGGGAGGTGGATCACAAGATTGAGTTGATGTCGGGTGCGCAACCACCAGCAATGGGACCATATCTGATGGCTCCATTGGAGTTAGAAGAACTTCAAAAGCAACTGAAAGACTTGCTGGATGCGGGGTACATCCGACCTTCGAAAGCTCCATATGGTGCACCCGTCCTTTTCCAGAAGAAGCACGACGGATCTCATCGATTACGCATCGATTACCGGGCACTAAACAAAGTCACGGTGAAGAACAAGTATTGTTCGGCTCCGGATTTACACCCGGAGGCGTGAATCACCGCAAGTGTACTGTTGTGTAGCATAGATAAGAATGTCAAACTCTGGGGAGTCAGTTGTTTAGTATTTAGTTTTTGTGAAGTAAGAGAATACGTGGTCGGGGTTGTCACGAGAAAATGGTTGCCACAATTGATTGGTTTTCACATAATATTAATAAGTCTAAGGCAATCGAGAATCCCCGCTAGGTCTTTCGGGCTTGGGTACTAGGTTAAGAATCCTTTCCTTGAATTATAAGTTAGGATAAGAGTGTCACATCCGAGAATGAGAACGAGTAGTCAACTCTCGTTGTCCTACTCATCTAACGTATCTTTATGCTCAGCCCTACTGTCGTGATAGGCCTCACATAAGGATACATGCATTACACTTGACACGATTCATGTATCACAATTCATATCCATTCTCATAGTTTAAGGTTGGGATACTACACTATGATCGGTTCTAGCAGTCAGGCTACTCTCGTACTCACCGACTAGCGGATTAGGGGTTAGCAATGACCCCTAGTGCATGTGTCACTCTTGTGATCACGAACCATATAAAGCGACTACTAAACCCTAGTCAAATTCGTGGGGATTTTTTCTAGATATGGAGTCGTTCTCACGTTCCTCCAATCCTAGAGCTAATCCCCCAAAATCTGGGTTCAAACAAACATAATGCAACCCTATGTTCATTCAACTAAGTGTAAACTAATATTCAATCCCTAGTATCGTAGGGTTCATCCCTAACCCTAGAAAGGCACTACTCAGACATGGCAATAGAAATAGTAATCAAAACGATATCAAAAACAATCCCAGACATCACACGCATATCAAAATAAATATCAAACAGAAGAGAACGAGATGAATAACGAAATATATAAAAGTATTCAAATTCTAACCGTTCAATGGATCAATTCGTAGAAAAGACGACAAAAACTCCTCCCCAAAGCGACGGCTCACAAAAACTCCAGCAAAACAAAGCATCTTGACCCTAATTAAATTGTTCACTTATATACAAACCGCTAAAATTTGCGAATATCCAAAAGTTCAACCCAAAAACCCAATAAGAACCCTCAACATAGTCCACTGGCAGCAAGGCGCTCGGTCGAGCGCACCTTAGCGCTCGGCCGAGCGCCATCTGGGCGTTTAACTTCATGGCCTAGCAAAGGGAGCAGCTCGGCCAAGCGCTTGGGCCGCTCGGTCGAGCTAAATCAACAGAGAAACTGGCTCATTCTTCAGCTTGTCAGTGAAGGAGATTGCTCGGCCGAGCGCATGGGCCGCTCTGTCGAGCTAAATCAACAGAGAATTCTAAGGTAAAACTTTGACTCGTCAGTGGAAGGGTCGCTCGGCCGAGCGGAATGAGCACTCGGTCGAGCTAAATTGACAGAGATATTTAGGACAATTGCAAAGGGGGTCGCTCGGTCGAGCGCATTAGCCGCTCGACCTAGCGTCCTCCTGCCTGTAAGCTCACTTTTGCCTTTGTTTTCCCTTTCTTTTTTGTGACTTCAGCTCGGCCGAGCGGGATAGCCGCTCGGCCAAGCGACCTGGAAAATCAGCCAGGTCAGCTCTTTGGCCTTCTCTTCCTTTGCTCTTCTCTTCTCTTCTCTTCTCTTCTTTCTTTCCCCTCTTGCTTCTCTCCAGCAGCTTCGACTCGTCAAATATGACGTCACTGATGCTCCGGCATCGAAACTCGTGTCCATTGTCCAATATTGCTCCGAATCACGCCAAAGTTCCTGAAAATCTACAGAACACTACGAGAATCAAATATATCGTGAAATACGCGATAAAGTATATAAAAGTGAACTTTAGGCGATCAAAATGATATGAAAACATGCAGTAAAA
Organism: Scilla litardierei; assembly: GCA_030789695.1. NCBI lineage: Eukaryota > Viridiplantae > Streptophyta > Magnoliopsida > Asparagales > Asparagaceae > Scilla > Scilla litardierei. The sequence continues at coordinate 140,437,715 of CM061140.1, read as the reverse complement.
AGATGGGAAATATGGACACATCAAAATCCCACAAGCTTACATCTTACTCATCCTCGAGGAAACAGATAGGAAGTTCACCGGGGAGTAAAAATATTAAAACGGAAAAGAAAGCGAAGTAGAGGGGGCTCTAGGTTATCCTATCACATTTCATGTTAATCATTACGTATCACAACATAGAAAATCAATCGCACGCTATCACTGAGATTTCATATTCTTATATAAAAATGAAGTGTCACGCCCCGCTTCCCATTGGGCTTGGGAGCGAGGACGCGAACGGGCCCGCTTGTGCAAGTAAGGAGGAGGCACTTTTGCTTTTCTTCCCTCCTTGACTTACACAATAAGCGTCTGTGTGAAAACTGCAGGTTCTTGCTTTGCATTACTCAAAACAACACAGATAAAAAGAAAATTATTACAATCTCAGACATCTCAAAGGAATTACAACAATGCAGAAATAGGAAAGAGAGGGTCTTATGACCCGTACAACAAATGAGTGAATTACAATGACGGTTCACTAGTCAACGATCCTTGGCCTACTGGTTCAGCTATCGCAACTAGTCCTCCTGGCGCTATAGCTCGGGATCTGACATACATCCAAAAACATGAATGTATGTCAGCAAGGGTCTGCAAGTAGATGTTAGAACCCAGGGCAAGATATACAAATTTATACTGAATTTAAGAGGCAATTAAAATGTTTAGACGAGGTAACATGAAAGTTTAAGCATGCTGATTTTGAAGTAAATACATCCTATCATGCGGTTCTAAGCAATCTGACGAGTAAAGTAAAGCATGTCAATTTCACCGAGATAACAAATCCAAGTTGCAAGTTTCTTGTTAGCATTTCACGATTGTTAGCATTCATGTCTATATTAGGGTTCTCGCCTTTAGGACGTGATGAGTGAGTCGTTCTTCTCACGGGGGCTTACCGTGATTGGCGCTAACCCACCGCATACGGGTGGTGCCCTTGAAGAGAGTACCCGTTCATACGCCTAGCAGCCGCTCAACCCTTACCCCACCCAAGATTTGTTCTGGAACACGAGCCAGCCTAATTCACGATTTACAAGCACGAATTTGTCAACTCACATGACATCACGAAGATCACGATTTCGCCTTCGAGGCGCACGATTTCACGATGTCTCAAGTTAATTATTTCAAGGCATGCAGCAATTAAATAACAAGACCAGTTATCTTTATACAACAATTTCCATGGTTACGAGTGTAACGAGCAACATTTACATACAAGAGACTAATTTAACATCCAATTCGTAAATTCACTATAAATTGCATACTTGCCTGATTTCGGTGATTTCGGTACCGTTGGATTCGTCTCGAGGGGTACCGCGTATCGGTAAATCCGGTTCACTGTTTTGGTTAAACAATTCACCGAATTAGATATATTGCGAGATAAGCAAAAATCAAGTAAATCCTTAAAGTGGGTTCGTCTAATTTTATTGGGCTCTTTGGCTAGGGTGATGTTTATATTGTATTATATCAGTCTTATATCAACATGGTAAGCCATATCTAATCTCTAATGTTATCCTAGCATCATTAGACAACTATTATCATGTCGTAATTAACACTAGTAGGTAAATTTTCTAAATTAATATTAACACCCCATTAATTCTAATTTTCCCTAAACTAATTATATAGTTAACATGATGGTAAGGTTACATTTAAAATTTCACCCACCTCCACCTACTACCACATTATTTTAATACCCTAACAATATGTTAAATTAAAACACTCACTCCTTTTAAACCTCTTACAAGTTCCAACAGGTTGTCAACAGCCTGGTCCCCAACTTTTGACTGCCCATTTTTAACTCGTTCTTTTAACAATCTGTCACTTTATCTTTCTCTAGGCTGTCTCTTCTTATCTCTCTCTTTCTATTTCTTTAAGCCTGTCTCTTCTCTTTCTCTTTAAAACCTGCCTCTTCATCTATAAATTATTTTATCTATTCATTTTTTTATTCATTATGTTAGCAGCCAAGGGGAAGAGCTCTCTCAAGGGGGAAGAGTCTTACGCAACGCACGCAAGAGGGGCTGGAGTCGGCGGCTGAGGCGCTCCGACGACGTGCGGCGCGGGCGCAACCACGGCGGCGGCGGCGGTCAGGGCGCAGCTCCGGCGGTCACAGGCGACGGCGGGCGGCGGTTCTCCGGCCAGCTGGCGCGCGCTCTTCGATGCACAGCAGCGCGCGGCGGGCTCCTCCAGCGCACGGGCGGCGGCCTTCTCTAGCACACGGGCGGCGCTTCGGTGGGTTGCAGGCGCACGCCTGATGGTGCCCAGGCGAGGGGAGATCAGATCTTGTTGATTTATAGATCTGAAGTTTGAAGATTCTGAAGTTGTTTCAGATCTGAATTTTTGAACAAATCTGAAGTGGTTTCAGATTTGATGTTGTCCTCTTCTTTCAATTTCAGTTTGAATGTGTTTTGGAAATGGATTTTGATTTTGGATGGTGATGATTTTGGGAAAGAATCTGATGGGTTTGCTGGTTTGTTTCTTGTCTGGGGTTGATGTTTATGGGAAGAAGATTTGGGAGGAAATTGTTTTGGAGAATTTGTATTGTTTTGGGGAAGATCTGTTTTGAGGGCTAAAATTGATGGAAGATTTTGAGGATTTGGGTTCTGTTTTTGGATGGAAAAGTTTGGGTTGATTGTTTCTGGTTTGGAAAGAACTGTGGGGGATTTGGGTTTGATTTCGAATTTGGGTTCTGATTTGGTGGTTTGCTTGCTGGAGTGATTTGTTTGAGGGATGAGCGGATTGTTTGCTTAGGTTTGTAGGTTAATTTGGCAGGGAAGAAGAAGGGTCTGTTGTCGTTCCCCATTGCTGATGATGATGATACTGATATAGGGATAATGCAGGGAACATCACCTTGAAGGAGGGAGCTGGATGTGGGGAGATGGAATTGAAGATGGCGAGTTGGGGTGTTGAGTACTGACAATTGGAAAGGAAATGCATGTGCGTGCATGGCATTAAACCGGGTGGTTGGATGGATAGACTAACGTGGGTTTGCTCCCACATTTTCTTCAGCAGGTAGAAAGGGGCTGCCGACGGGAGAGTTAGGTAGGGGAAAGTATCTGGCTAAGGAATGTGTTTCTCCCTAAACTTGTATAAAGATTTCAAATGTGAAAGACAAATTGTGTTAATTTTTAGGTAATTAAAGTAATTAAGTGATTAGTAAAATTAATGTGAACGGTAAAATAATTGAATTAAACTAATTAGTAACTTAATTTAAGTGGCGAAATAATTAAAGCAATTAGTAAAATATTTAAAGTGATTAGCAAGACTTAATTAGTAAGATAATTAAGTTAAAGCAATTTGTTAATCTTGATGGTTAATTAATTTAGGTACGGTAAAAACGAAATACAGATATGTGTACGCGACAACACGTAACCAAGAAAGTACGGACGAAGAGATTATCGGGACGACTGAAATAAAATACCAGCACGCACGATCTAAAATACGTCTAACAATATAGGCCGTTACATTCTACCCACCTTAAAAAAATTCCGTCCTCGGAATTCTTACCAACTAAAGAGCAGGCGACAAGTATGGATAACGCTCTCGTATTTCTATGAGGTAAATTATGATATGGAAATACTTCAAGATGAAGAGGTGAAACTAGTCAGGAAGTGTTACAGGTGATGTGGTTAAGATTGAGTTTCAAAAAAGTTCAGGTGACTAAGCGCTATCGATGGCCTTAATCGTTAGTGGGCAAGCGAAAAGGCTAGGGACGGCTACCCAAGATGTGTAGAGATGAGGATGCAGAAAATAATAGTATATATACGTATCCTCTTAACAGCCACCCCAATATTCTAACACTCAGGTTGCTAAACTCATAAACTCAAACAAGTGTTTTTAAAATAAACCATCACTTCTCATCTCTTCACTGAATAACGCTACAACTATAATCATATCCTAAAACTTAGCTATAGATCCAACCTTATCGTCCAAATTCTGACTCAAAGTTCTAGCTTCAAAATGATCAATACTTTATACAAAATAACCTTCGAAGGAAAACACTAAATATCCTCAATCAATACCATTGCAAATTCCTTCACCCTTCACTTTCCATTTATATTAGAGCAATAACATTTCCTGTGAAACCTCTAATGTATAGTTCCTCTGTGGCCAAATTCTCCAAAATTACTTATTCTCCTAAGTTGTCTCATCCATTATATATCATCACCTTGTCCATTGCATAACCTAACTGGTAACACTATGATTGGGACATCTCCCAACTCCAGTCTTATCTTTATATCAAGCAATCAATATATGATGACACACTAGTTGCCAATGTATGATGACCATTACATATACACCTAGTATACATCACTATTTACAATCAATAATTGTCTTGTTCCCAACACATTCTTCCTCATGACAACTCATAAATTTATTCCCATAATTAACAAACTACCTAATCACATCTTGCCATTTTTCACTATGTCTTGTTCTAAACAATGTCAATCGATCCACATAACTATCCATTCTCATCAATATAACGTATCATTTCTAATATCTTTATCAACGTACCTGTATAATTAAGTCTTGTTATTTCAAATACTCTATTCATTTTTTTTTCTCTATGAATCATGGTGTACTTTCATAGGTACTCTGAGCTGTTACTAGTCTGAACTTCAAATCTGTAATGTACTCGTCCTCTTGTGTATTACTCATAAAAAGGAATTCAATTGAATCCGTTAGGCATGTGTATTATCCAAATGTAAGTTTTGAACACCTCATTCTATTTTCGCCACATAAAATGGAATAATCTAAATTCGTTGTGTTCATAATCAACTAATCACAACTACCCTTATATCATCTCACCATATGTCTAGCTGAAACATAATCTTATAACAATAATAATCAGGTCTAATGCTCTAACAATATGATGTTTAACATAAATTAACACCGCTGATGATGGAATGAAAAAGAAGGGAAAATTTAAAGGGCTATAACGTAATTGTAAAACGAATCTTTCTAAGATTGTAATAAGTAATGACGAGCACAAATGATAACTACGCATAGTGTATGATTTAGAGTTGAAAGGTGTAAAGGATCAAGATTGCGATGAACGGTTTCAGATGAGGCACGGGTAGGGAGTCAGGTTGGTTAGGTAGCATAAAATAGTCATGAATAATTAAGTAATTAAGGAGAATGACGGATATGTGAAGAATAACGAAATGCGTAAAATGGTATAAGTTAAAACATGAAATGTGATTTAGCTAAATAATGAATGAAAAGAGTAACATACAAAGGAGTATAGTTTAGCAGCGATTGTTTTGTGAATGCAAATGGAGGCAGATTTAGTAAAGAAAGTATTTTGAAAAACATATATGATAGGTTGTTTTGAAATATGTTAGTAGCATCGTAAGAAAAGAAATTTCTATATTTGAATTCGTGAAAAAGCAGTAATGTTTTTTTTTTCTTTTTAAAATGAAGTTTATTACATGAAGATAGTATGGTAAATATACGAGTATGGCTGTTATAGGTCAGAAATCTTGGCGAGCTAGTAATTAAAGGTTACGGCGAAGAAAGTTTCAAAATCAAAAAATGAATTTAAGTCAGCTGGAGGGTATGAGATTTAGGTATATACTAAAGATTTTTTTTAAACGGAATAAAACTGGGCGAGGAATTCCATGGGAGGGATAACGAAAGTAGAATCGGTATAGTAATGTGGATGATTCTAAAGGATAATGTTGGCTGTCAGGAAGATCACGTGGGTCGAGGGCAACGATTAGAATAGGTTGGTCAAATGTGAGTATGGGTAGGAGATGATTTGTGAAAGGACTACGATAGATTCGTAAGGTCATAAAGTGGAATGTAAAAGGAAGGGAGATTAAAATCAAGGATACATTGATTTGGTTGACTAAGAATTAGAAATCTTATGACTATGATGTTCTAATGAATTTGATCGGGGTATAAGATTCTAGAGAAGTTGTTTGAGAGTTAAGATTGTAATATTATCTATGTTGTTTTAAAGTATTTTGCATGAGCAGAGACCTGCATGGGCCACCACTAAAACCTGTCACGCCCCGCTTCCCATTGGGCTTGGGAGCGAGGACGCGAACGGGCCCGCTTGTGCAAGTAAGGAGGAGGTACTTTTGCTTTTCTTCCCTCCTTGACTTACACAATAAGCGTCTGTGTGAAAACTGCAGGTTCTTGCTTTGCATTACTCAAAACAACACAGATAAAAAGAAAATTATTACAATCTCAGACATCTCAAAGGAATTACAACAATGCAGAAATAGGAAAGAGAGGGTCTTATGACCCGTACAACAAATGAGTGAATTACAATGACGGTTCACTAGTCAACGATCCTTGGCCTACTGGTTCAGCTATCGCAACTAGTCCTCCTGGCGCTATAGCTCGGGATCTGACATACATCCAAAAACATGAATGTATGTCAGCAAGGGTCTGCAAGTAGATGTTAGAACCCAGGGCAAGATATACAAATTTATACTGAATTTAAGAGGCAATTAAAATGTTTAGACGAGGTAACATGAAAGTTTAAGCATGCTGATTTTGAAGTAAATACATCCTATCATGCGGTTCTAAGCAATCTGACGAGTAAAGTAAAGCATGTCAATTTCACCGAGATAACAAATCCAAGTTGCAAGTTTCTTGTTAGCATTTCACGATTGTTAGCATTCATGTCTATATTAGGGTTCTCGCCTTTAGGACGTGATGAGTGAGTCGTTCTTCTCACGGGGGCTTACCGTGATTGGCGCTAACCCACCGCATACGGGTGGTGCCCTTGAAGAGAGTACCCGTTCATACGCCTAGCAGCCGCTCAACCCTTACCCCACCCAAGATTTGTTCTGGAACACGAGCCAGCCTAATTCACGATTTACAAGCACGAATTTGTCAACTCACATGACATCACGAAGATCACGATTTCGCCTTCGAGGCGCACGATTTCACGATGTCTCAAGTTAATTATTTCAAGGCATGCAGCAATTAAATAACAAGACCAGTTATCTTTATACAACAATTTCCATGGTTACGAGTGTAACGAGCAACATTTACATACAAGAGACTAATTTAACATCCAATTCGTAAATTCACTATAAATTGCATACTTGCCTGATTTCGGTGATTTCGGTACCGTTGGATTCGTCTCGAGGGGTACCGCGTATCGGTAAATCCGGTTCACTGTTTTGGTTAAACAATTCACCGAATTAGATATATTGCGAGATAAGCAAAAATCAAGTAAATCCTTAAAGTGGGTTCGTCTAATTTTATTGGGCTCTTTGGCTAGGGTGATGTTTATATTGTATTATATCAGTCTTATATCAACATGGTAAGCCATATCTAATCTCTAATGTTATCCTAGCATCATTAGACAACTATTATCATGTCGTAATTAACACTAGTAGGTAAATTTTCTAAATTAATATTAACACCCCATTAATTCTAATTTTCCCTAAACTAATTATATAGTTAACATGATGGTAAGGTTACATTTAAAATTTCACCCACCTCCACCTACTACCACATTATTTTAATACCCTAACAATATGTTAAATTAAAACACTCACTCCTTTTAAACCTCTTACAAGTTCCAACAGGTTGTCAACAGCCTGGTCCCCAACTTTTGACTGCCCATTTTTAACTCGTTCTTTTAACAATCTGTCACTTTATCTTTCTCTAGGCTGTCTCTTCTTATCTCTCTCTTTCTATTTCTTTAAGCCTGTCTCTTCTCTTTCTCTTTAAAACCTGCCTCTTCATCTATAAATTATTTTATCTATTCATTTTTTTATTCATTATGTTAGCAGCCAAGGGGAAGAGCTCTCTCAAGGGGGAAGAGTCTTACGCAACGCACGCAAGAGGGGCTGGAGTCGGCGGCTGAGGCGCTCCGACGACGTGCGGCGCGGGCGCAACCACGGCGGCGGCGGCGGTCAGGGCGCAGCTCCGGCGGTCACAGGCGACGGCGGGCGGCGGTTCTCCGGCCAGCTGGCGCGCGCTCTTCGATGCACAGCAGCGCGCGGCGGGCTCCTCCAGCGCACGGGCGGCGGCCTTCTCCAGCACACGGGCGGCGCTTCGGTGGGTTGCAGGCGCACGCCTGATGGTGCCCAGGCGAGGGGAGATCAGATCTTGTTGATTTATAGATCTGAAGTTTGAAGATTCTGAAGTTGTTTCAGATCTGAATTTTTGAACAAATCTGAAGTGGTTTCAGATTTGATGTTGTCCTCTTCTTTCAATTTCAGTTTGAATGTGTTTTGGAAATGGATTTTGATTTTGGATGGTGATGATTTTGGGAAAGAATCTGATGGGTTTGCTGGTTTGTTTCTTGTCTGGGGTTGATGTTTATGGGAAGAAGATTTGGGAGGAAATTGTTTTGGAGAATTTGTATTGTTTTGGGGAAGATCTGTTTTGAGGGCTAAAATTGATGGAAGATTTTGAGGATTTGGGTTCTGTTTTTGGATGGAAAAGTTTGGGTTGATTGTTTCTGGTTTGGAAAGAACTGTGGGGGATTTGGGTTTGATTTCGAATTTGGGTTCTGATTTGGTGGTTTGCTTGCTGGAGTGATTTGTTTGAGGGATGAGCAGATTGTTTGCTTAGGTTTGTAGGTTAATTTGGCAGGGAAGAAGAAGGGTCTGTTGTCGTTCCCCATTGCTGATGATGATGATACTGATATAGGGATAATGCAGGGAACATCACCTTGAAGGAGGGAGCTGGATGTGGGGAGATGGAATTGAAGATGGCGAGTTGGGGTGTTGAGTACTGACAATTGGAAAGGAAATGCAGGTGCGTGCATGGCATTAAACCGGGTGGGTTGGATGGATAGACTAACGTGGGTTTGCTCCCACATTTTCTTCAGCAGGTAGAAAGGGGATGCCGACGGGAGAGTTAGGTAGGGGAAAGTATCTGGCTAAGGAATGTGTTTCTCCCTAAACTTGTATAAAGATTTCAAATGTGAAAGACAAATTGTGTTAATTTTTAGGTAATTAAAGTAATTAAGTGATTAGTAAAATTAATGTGAACGGTAAAATAATTGAATTAAACTAATTAGTAACTTAATTTAAGTGGCGAAATAATTAAAGCAATTAGTAAAATATTTAAAGTGATTAGCAAGACTTAATTAGTAAGATAATTAAGTTAAAGCAATTTGTTAATCTTGATGGTTAATTAATTTGGGTACGGTAAAAACGAAATACAGATATGTGTACGCGACAACACGTAACCAAGAAAGTACGGACGAAGAGATTATCGGGACGACTGAAATAAAATACCAGCACGCACGATCTAAAATACGTCTAACAATATAGGCCGTTACATGAAGTACTTAAGATTTAGAGATGAATAATAGAGATCTATCTAGCGTTCATGCAATTCACACATATCTGCTTTCTATACTTCATAGCATCATAGTATACATGACAATGGTTACACACTTTTCAATTACTAATTTTACTGAAGCACAGAATAGCATGCAACACAAGCAATAGAGAATGGAAAGTATCAAGGCAAACACACATCCACATCAACTCCTAGAGATAACGCCACACCTCAATCAATTTCTAAGCGGTGGAATTTTTCTAACTTTCGTCGTCAATGCACAAACTCCACTTTAATGGCATACTCACTCAGTTTGGTCACAAGAGTTCCCCCAATCTTGGCTTGGTGTATCACATCCAAGAAATGGAAAGGAATTTGGAATTTTTGGATTGGATTTTCATTTTCCCAAAAGATATGTAATTGGCTCCAAGAATTGAGATTTTTGATTTTTCTTTGAATTTTTGAAACTTTGTTTCATGGAATTTTTGTAGGAGTAAAGAATTTGGAATATTGATTTTTGGGCTCCTTTTGGCACATTGGCTCATTTTTTGAGCATTTGGAATTTGGAGCTAAAAATTTTCATTTGACAGGGATTTTTAGGAAATGGATGTCACATAAGTAGTTGGGGAGGAACATCAAGCGACATGTAGAGATTTTAAGATATTTGTGTAGAAGGAAATAATAAATCTCTCGGTTCACTCAAATTCTCCAGTTTGTGCATAACGGCTAGGATAGAATCATTCCTACCTAGATTTCTCATAATGATGGATTATCTAGTTATAGCAATGAGTGTGGTGGCCTATCTACACAGTTTCAAGCACATGCATGCAAAAAACCAATATGAATAGAGATGATAATGCATTTTGCTTCAGTTAGACTAGTACTGCGTGAATCTTGGTGTGTTTTCATTGAAAGCATTGCTACGCACTAATCCATACAGTCCGGTTCAACAAGTTTCAGGCATTCACACTATAGAGATAAAAGAATTTTACTTAAGTACTTATAACAGATCAAGAATACGAGATTTCTATAATAGTGTGGCATAGAGAATAAGTGTTGTGATAGCAGTGAAAGAATAAGATATATCATCATAGAGTATTCACCCAGCAAAAGAAAGAAAAGAAAATAGAGAAAGTAAAATAAGAACATGCAAGCACACAAAAATAAGAAAAAATATATGATGAATTTAAAAAAATAAAAAATGGGGTGGAAACGGGAAGAAGTAGAAATAAAAAGTGAAATAAAATAGAATATAAAATGGTAGCGCTCATCCCCCAAGCTAAACACATCAGTGCTCTCACAGCTGAGAACACGAGAGTAGAGTGGGAGAATGATGCTAAGGGTGGGTGGGATAGAATAAGATAAAATGAAAAATCCTAGTAATAAGAAAAACAATGCAAATGCATGATCCTAATGCAACTAAATGCAAAGCATGTAGATGGTGATGATGATGGACACAACAAAATGGGTCTCTCCAAGCTATACGAAACTGGGCCCCGTGAAGACAGATGTGTACCAAAAATAATAGGGGAGAACGGATACAAAGAGATCAGAAATCATGTTGCACCACCATCCGGTGGGGGTGGGGGTGGGTGTGCCTGCAAATGCTGCAGAATGGCATCGAGCTTCTCATTATTCCGCTGCTCGAGCTGCTGAAGTGCCTGAATGTCCCTATGCAAGTCAGCTACAACGTGCTCCACTCCATATAAACGTGCAGAGAAATCTGGGGCGCGGGAGCCGCTGGACTCACTTATCGAAAGAGGTCCATGTGAAGGAAACACAGGGTGCAGAGGGAGTGTGGGCTGGGCAGAGGCGGCGATGTGGAGGTAGGTGCAGATACGACAGAGGTGGTGGCAGCAGATGTGTGGACAAAAACCACCATGCTCTCCGTCAGAATAGCACATACGACAGATGATATAAAAGTGGATAATGGGACAGAAACAGATGCACTCTCGACTGGTGGTGATGTGGGGACAGAAATGTCAACGCTCACAGCGACATCAGAAATAGCAGTAGATACAGAAGTACTCTCGACGGTAGTAGGGATATGCTGGATCGTAGGGGGCTCAGATAAAGGCTCGGATGGGCATGGCTCCTCAATATGGGGTGGTGCAACGACACCCGACTGCTGAGCAGGCTGCTCATCATCAGGCTCCAGCTGGTAGATGGGTGGAATATGGACCTCCATGGGGAGTGTTCACTCGATGTGCTCTGGGCCAATGAGAGTCCGAAAGGAGTTCAGAAGCACCATGAAATCAGCATCAAAACGGCCATGGAGATACACCAAGTGTCGGCGACCGTGGGCCATGATAATGTGCATGCGAGAAAGAACTTCGAGTGTTAGGGTGGTAGGGCCCGGTGCCTCTGCCAAATTATCAGGAATATCTAAATTGGCATGCTGGGCAAACAGGGTAAAGAATCCAACGCAACAGATAGCTCCCTTCTGAGAGGAAGCGACAAAGAGCAAATGGTTGCAAATAATTTGAGCAGTGTCCATAGAAAATGCAGGAAGGGTGGTGCCATCTAACTGCTCCTTGAGGGGGAGAGTAAGAGCCCACAAGTGGACAAGCTCGAGGTGGACATGGTCCTGGGCCCAGGCTTGCATAGGAGGGTGGTGGCAAGGTGGCGCTGAGCAAAGCACATACATGTGTGGATAATGGAAGATGACTTGGAGCGGCTGGCGCTAAAGACAGGAAGGGCAGAGATATTGGTAGCGGACTTGTTCGATCCGCTGAGATAAGCGAGGCACTTCACCAAGCTGGACCTCAGGTTGGGATACTACCAAATGCGAATCACCGAAAGAGACAAGTCCAAGACGGCATGCGTAACAAGGTATGGGTCCTACGAATTCTTAGTCATGCCTTTTGGACTCACGAATGCTCTTGCTACTTTTTGCACATTGATGAACAAAATATTGGAGTCTTTCCTAGACCGCTTCGTCGTAGTCTATCTCGACGACATTGTGATCTATAGCCGAGACGTTGCGGAGCATCAGGAATACTTAAGTGTTGGAGGCCCTTCATCAGAACGAGCTCTACGTGAAAATGGAGAAGTGATTGTTCACTCAAGAGGAAGTCATATTCTTGGGAAACATCATTGGCAAAGGCCAGATACAGATGGACCAAGGGAAGATTCGGGCTATGAAAGAGTGTGAACCTCCCACCAAGGTAACATAGCTGCAGACATTCCTCGGATTGGAGAACTACACCCAGAGATTCATCCGAGGATACTCAGTTATCACGGCTCCTTTGACGGACTTGCTGAAGAAGAATCGAGCTTGAAACTGGAGCCCGAAGTGCCAAGAAGCATTGAGGGATTGAAGAAGGCGGTAACAGAGGAGCCGGTTCTCTCCCTTCCAGACTTCAGCAAGCCATATGAAGTCCACACCGATGCGAGTGACTTTGTCATCGAAGGGATGTTGATGCAAGATGGGCACCCCATCGCCTACAAGAGTCGAAAACTAAACGACACTAAACGGCGGTATACTGTGCAAGAAAATGAAATGACGGAGGTGGTCCACTGCTTAGACTATGGAGGCACTACTTGGGTCTAAGTTTATAGTAAAGACGAACAATATGGCTACCGGCAACTTCCAGATGCAGAAGAAGCTGTCCCCTAAGCAAGGTGACATGACTTCTTGGCAGAGTTTGACTATGCGTTGGAGTACAAACCAGGTCGAGCAAACTTAGTGACGGATGCACTAAGCTGGAAGGCAGAACTCGCAGCTATGGTGAGCCGTCTGTAAAGTTTATTGCTCGACCGCATAAGAGAAGGCATAACACAAGATCCAACGGCAAAGTCCTTAGCGACGTATGCCAATGAAGGAAGGAGGTGTTGGCTTGAGGGCGTCTTGCTCTATGCCAAAGGATTGCGGGTGTATGTGCCATTGTTCGGAAACCTAAGGTGTGAAGTTCTGAAGGATGTAACGACTCTCCATGGGCTGGGCATCCCAGAATGCATTGGACACTGGCGCTACTCCAGGATGCTTACTATTGACCTCGTAAGCGAGATGATATTGAGGCCTACGTGAAGACTTGTCTTATGTGCCAACAAGACAAGGTTGAACAAAGAGCACCGATAGGACTCCTCGACCCATTGCCGATTCCGGAGAGACCATGTGAAAGCATTTCCATGGACTTTATCATGGGTCTACCTAAGTCCGAAGGGTGTAATATCATCCTTGTGATGGTCGACAGATTCTTAAAGTATGTGATCTTCATTACAGCACCAGCAAAGTGTCCGACGGAGGTAGTTGCCCACTATTTCTAAAGCCCGTGTTGTAGTATTCGAGGCTACCAAAGACCATCATGAGCGACGTAGATGCTTGCTTTGTGGAAAGATTTTGGTCGGAGCTCTTTAGATTGATGTGATCTGACTTGCGCTTTTCTACCAGCTTCCACCATCAGACAGATGGCCAAACAGAGAGGGTGAACAGTCTACTGGAGGTGTAGCTTAGGCAATATGTGAGTGCCAACCAGCATGATTGGGCGTAATTGCTAGATGTGGCGCAATTTTCATGCAACTTTCAGAGGAGTGAGTCGACCGGGAAGAGTTGTTTGAGATCGTGACGGGACAACAACCACTCATTCCGAACACTGTTGCGACGGGCTATAAAGGGAGTAGTCATGCGGCCTACAAGTTTGCTAAGGGGTGGAAGATCAGAACGAGTTGGCAAGATCATGCCTTAGCAAGGCTGCAGAGAGGATGAAGAAGTAGGCTGACAAGAAGAGGAGATATGCAGAATACCAAGTGTGGGACTTAGTATTTATCAGGCTTTCGACACTGGATCGGCACAAAGGACTACATAAGAGCCTGATAAGGAAGTATGAAGGCCCATTTCCAATCGTTAAGAGAGTAGGGAACATCGCCTACAAGGTAGAAATTCCTCTAAACATCAAGTACCATCCAATCTTCAATGCGAGTATGTTGAAGCCATACCATGGAGAACCAGAGGACTCAAGAGGACGGAAGTCTTCTCGTGTGCCAGCAAGAGCGCAGACGGAATTCAATAAGGAGGTCGAGTAGATCATCGTGGATAGGGTGGTTCGAGAGGCTAATAACCATCCACAGCTTGAGTACTTCATCAAGTGGAAGGGATTGCCGAAAAGCAAGAGCAGTTGGGAACCTGCGAAGGCTCTAGGGTAGTTCGAGGACTTGATAGAGGAATTCCACAAGGAGAAGTCCATCGCTGGGATATGCGGGGGAGAAGGTTACAGACGACACGCCATCGCCTAGTTGGCTCCTATTTGGCACATAAGGTGACATTCTCTAGAGTATTCTAAGGGTATACTTGTAAATAAGTGTATCTAGAATCTTCTTGGTTATTCTTCTGTATTCTTAAAAGGGAGAATAATATATGATCTAGACACTCATCCTAAACCATTGGATCAAGGAAAACTCTAGAAGCCTAATCTACACCATTGGTTGTAAGGTGGCATCACCTATAAATAGGGACAAGTGGAGGTCATTTGTATACATCAAGAGTTGAAACAATACAAAGGCATTCTCCAAGCTCTCTTGTGTTCTCTTGTGTGCTTTTAAGTTCTTTCTTGAGAGTGAGAGTTCAGGTTAGCCTGACTTAGCTATTCTAAATAGGGTGAGTGAGCTAAGTGCCACACGGGATTGTGAGAGTTAAGTATCTAAACAATCCACTTGTGACACAAATATGGTGGCAAAATGTGACGACTGTCAGCGTCACAAATATATGAGGACAGCTCATGGGGGTTTGCTACAGCCCCTATCTTTGCCAGATCGGGTCTGGGAAGTGTCGATGGACTTTATCGATGGTCTATCGAAGTCTAAGGGGTATTCAGGTATCATGGTACTGGTAGATCGGCTTAGCAAATATGCACACTTTGTGGCACTCCAACACCCATATACTGCAGTGACATTAGCGACGGCTTTCATCAGGGAGGTGGTGAGATTGTTTGGGATTTCGTAGTCCATTATGACTGATCAAGATCAGATCTTTCTTAGCCATTTCTAGCGGAGTTGTTCAGGATGCAGACACAGTTGAAGAGGAGCACTGTCTACCATCCCTAGACAGACGACCAGACGAAGGTCGTCAACTGGAGCATCGAGACATATCTGTGTTGTTTTGTTTTTTTGTTTTAGAAACTCTGAAGCAGTGGGCGAGGCGGTTAGCATGGGTAAAGTATTCGTACAACACATCTTTTCACTCGGCCGTTTAGACCACTCCGTTCCGAGTTTTGTATGGACCTGACTCTCCGCACGTACTTCACTATGGTCACAGCTCTATACCAGTCTCTCAGGTGGAACAATATTTAGATGAGATAGATCGGGTGCTGGAGGAGTTGAAGCGCCACTTGACGAGAGCCCAGCAGATCATGAAGACCCAGTCTGATGGCCATATGAGGAAGGTGCAGTTCGCAGTGGGTGACAAAGTTTGTTTGAAGCTATGGCCCTATCGATAGTATTCTTTGACACATAGGAGGAACGAGAAGCTATGAACCCCGCTACTTCGATCTACGTTTGTTTGAAGCTATGGCCCTATCGACAGTATTCTTTGACACATAGGAGGAACGAGAAGCTATGAACCCCACTACTTCGATCTGTACAAGATTGAGGCAAAGATTGGTCAGGTGACGTATCAGCTGAAATTGTCACCGGAGTCAGCCATCCACTCAATTTTTCATGTATCGCGGCTTCGACAAGCCATTGTGGACCACACATCTTCTTCACTACCACGGACTCTGACGGAGGATATGGATGTGCTCTTGAAACCGACCAAGTTGAAGGGGGTTCGCCATGGAAGTTTAGAGAGCGGGAGGCGTTGATTTAGTGAAAGGACCTTCCATAACATGAGACCGCTTGAGAGCCTTGTGTGGTTATTGCGTAACGATTTCCATACTTCCACCTTGAGAACAATGTGTCTTTTTTGGGGGAGTAATGATGAGATCATAACCAATCAGAGGCGACGTCGCAGAGCGGATCGTGGAGTGGCCAAATAGCCTAAGGGCATTATTGTGAAGTTTTGGGTTTCTAGGAGGGTCTTTGTAATTTTGGACAGATCTGCCCTATTTGTGTATTTGGGCGAGGAGTTAATGTTTTTATGCAAGAATTGAGAAGAAAACCATAGAGTACAGAGTAGAACATTAGAAGTAGAGAGATTAAACTGTGTCTCTTAGATCTAAAGCTTGGAGAGTGATTTGCTCTCGAATGAAATCAATTGTATCTTGCAATATTTTCTTATCGATACAAATCTGAAACTTTTCTATTAAAACACCTAGAGTTTCCAATCAACTAAGCAGCTTGAAAACACTATTATATGTGGGAAAAAAGCTCAGCGAATCTTAAGTAGTTACCTTTGCAACTGCTTTGGGAGGATATCCTCCATTTAGCCTGGCATCAACACATTGTTTTACCTTGTCTTCGCTAAGTCTCGGTGTTGCCTGCACATTTATACTTTAGTCCATGAGGTGTACACGGGTTTTTTGCACAAATCTAACATTCATGCTGCGAAAAGATCCATGTGTATGTGTTTTTTTTTTGCTTGAAAAATTCTAGAGGAGGATTTGGAAGGGAATATACAACAAAAAAACCAAAGAGGAGGATAAAATGAAAGTACCCATGTTACGAGACTCTGCTGGCCCCGTGGTAATGTATGGTCCACAGGTTTATGGCCAGTCAAGAGTTCTAGAAGCACGACACCGAAACTATAAACATCACTTTTAGAACTAAGATGCCCAGACAATGCATACCTGTACCGCAGGTCAAAATAATTGAAATATGAGGGCACAAGCAGATACAATCGATAAATAGAAAAGTTGTTTGGCAAAAATCTGTATGGCATATACTGATTAGAAATTTTAAATGAAGGAGCTATAGAAACCTACTCTGGAGCGTGATAGCCAAATGTTCCAAGCACACGAGTAGAATGAAGCCGTGCTGCCGTGTCAGGGGCTTGATTTGACAGGTCAAAATCAGCTATCTTTGCAACATCATCATCAAAGATTAGAACATTGCTGGACTTTATGTCACGATGAACAATGCTTGGTTGTGCCTTCTCATGAAGGTATTCAAGGCCTTTTGCAGCTCCTACTGCAATTTTCACTCGTTGAACCCATGACAGAACCGGACCAGGTTGTGCTCCTTTAACACCTTTTTGTCCTACAGATCATGCGGTCAGTATATTGCTTTTTCTTCATTACGACAAATAATCCTATGTTTATAGCTATGAGTAATAAGCCTTGTCCCAACTCCCAAGTGACCAGGGCGTGGGTTGAATACCATCTTTGACATTTAGCTTTGTTTTAAAAATGAAAAGAATTTCTGAAAAAAGTTCTTTAATTTACATTTGCAAAGTGTCATACTTTTAACAAAGAAGGGTAGCGTGAGATGGAGGATATACGAGTACAGTATTGCACATATAAGCAGCTCAGTGTTCATATATTATCAAGAAAAAAGATCTAAAAATATTGCAGACCATGTTTTATTGTAGCAAATAACAATTTAAAGTCCTTTTGGTCATCTATCTAAAAGATGCATCTTTAATACATTAATTAGTCATAAACCATGAACTTAAATTTTACACGTTTTTTTTTGTTTGCTTGAAGTTTGACATGATGGTTATATTCTTAACCGCAGGTTAAAGAGGAATTTCAGTTTGTGACTTGAAACTACATCATTCTAGTCTAAAGTAACGAATCAATAAGAGTCGTCATATTTACACATTGCCTAAACACCAGATGGATTGCCTGCAGTTGTCCAAAATTTTGTCGTCATCATTATCATTATCAAAGCCTTCATCCCAAAAATTTGGGATCAGCTTAATAGACTCAACAGAAATAATTGTATCTTATATGATCCAACAAATTTCAAATAATAGAAAATTAAATTTCTTACCATGAAGAATGTCGTGAAGCGATCTCTTGGTCGCAAACTCATATGCAAGGATGCGTAAGCCTCCCTCAACACAATATCCAACTAGCTGTAGAACATGTTCATGGTTCAGTCGAGAAACCATGGATACCTATAAAAACATTCTATAAGGACATATTTCATATAGAAAGAGATTCCCAACTAATAGAAATTAGCACCAGACCTGAGCTAGAAATTCTTGCTCTGGCTGCTTACTGGCATCTAATTTTTTTATGGCTGCAGCTCTTCCATTTTTAAGAAGGCCATAATACACTTTACCGTATGATCCCTCCCCAACCAAAGCCTTGTCGCCGAAATTTTCTGTTACTTCCCTAAATTCATCTAGAGGAATAGAGGGGACTGCAATAGGCTGATATCTGACAGCTGGAGCAGCCATAGGAACAGAGTTTAGGGAATGACGAGCTCCATCCATAACTGCAGAAAAAAATCACACTCGGATGTTGGGAAATAAACTAGCATTAGAAGTGTCACGTAAAAGAAAATACATCGGAACATGCGCAAAACCGAAAGGACCTTTCTTCGGCCGCACGCATGCACGAATGGACTACAGAATATCACAAGTATGCACTACTCCAGCACACATGCAATCACAGACAGAAATGCAATGGAAATTATAGGCATGCAACATTAATTGACAATCACAATTTTTTAGGGTTCCAAAAAAATGACAAAACTACAACATGAGGTTAAGAAATATTTGGAACATTATCAGTAAAAGCTATGAAAAACCATGCAAGAAATAATAATGTCAAGACTCGTGCCCAAACCCCGTGGTTCTGCATTCACACAAAGGTCATACATTCATTTGAAATATATATATCCATTATTAGTATGTACGTCCAATTTAATTGTTAAGAAAAATAATCACACATTGGAAATAACAGAAAACGTAAGGAATATAAAATTAAAGTTGGGTCTCTACCAAATAGCTTAAGCTTTTGGTTAAGAGTGTCTCCGCCAAGAGTATACCAGTTAAATTAATAAGTTGTTGCTCGCTTTTTTCTATTATTTCCAATGTGGGACTATTTTTATTAACATAAATAAATATAAATCAAAAGAAAGAACTTTGTAAAATACTTGGGTGGTTTTTTTTTGATTTGCTTCTTGTTTTTTCGTTTATTTTTTTGGGAGGAACACCTATCTCTCAAAACGTTACTTGAAATGTATTGTGTGTACCCAATATCAATATGCTTTTAGCAAGGTTTGAAATCTCGGATTCAGTCTCGGCCGATGATTTGTGGAATTAATATCAGGTGTATAAGAAGTTTCAGGCGACACCGATTGGAAGCACTGAACTTTAGGGCATTGGTTGCTAAAGTTCAACATGGCTACTAGTTGTATGTGGATTTCTATCTTTAGCAAGTGTTTCATCTTATATAGATAATATCTATCAAACATGTTCAACACATAGTTCCACTTTAGAAATAATAGGAAAAAGGGTGAAACATGAAATGGATGTTGGGCCTTAACCTCGTAATGTAACATTTTGGGTTAGAGCATCTCAAACAATACTAGGCCCTCACCAATTTGACTCATAACGGGGCCCCTATATCTAATTCTAAAAGCTTTAACATGGTATCGGAGTATTGGTTTATTATTTGGAGCATTCTCTTCTTCCAATTCTTTTCCCATTCGGCAATCAGATTCTCTTCTCCCAAATCTTCCCCGATTCTGTGCACATGTTCCCATTGCCTGATTCTTTCCTGATTCAGGTATCATTACTATCGTTCATGCTCAATTCCTCCTCTAATTGTGTTTCCAAACTCAAGTTGAATCCACATTGAGTTTGCGGGAAGTGGTAAAGAAAAATAGTCTCACATTTAAAATACTAGAAAATTGAGGAAATTTTTTTTGAAAGTTAGGTATCTACCTCTTAGCTGAAGCTTTTGGATTAAAGTGTCCCACCCAATATTATGCATTCACCAATTTGACTAATAGTGTGCCATTGTATCAAATTCAAAAAATTCTAACAATCCAAGACACTATCTTTTCTTTTTCAAACCTACTCCATCAATGAATCGTTCTTATGAATTATTTAAACCAATCGGTCTAACTTATTGTTTCAGAGTTTAATGTCTTAATTTCATCCTACAGTCAAATCAACCCATGCTACTGTATGTGTATTGCAAAACATGAAGATTTCCAACTAGTGCCAATAAAAAAGAGCTATTTCTTTGTCCCTCCTACAAATCCGACCTGAAATTGCAGGTATGTATCAGCATTGATCAATTTTTCGAATCTTGATTTAACTGTTAAATGAGAATTTTTTTCAACCATTGTATGAAATAAAAAAGAAAGCTAAATTTTGGTAATTTAAATATCAAATCCCCTCTTATATTAGTTATTAGTTAGTATCCGTGTATAAGTTAGGTTCGGATGGATTACATCGGCATGCTTCGAATCTAATATAGTACGAACAATAAGTAAATCCCCTCTTATATTAGTTATTAGTTAGTATCTATGTATAAGTTAGGTTCGGATGGATTATATCGGCATGATTCGAATATAATATTATACGAGCAACAAGTATCAGTATCAGTCGAGATTTTAAATCTTGGTTTTTATGAATCTTGTTATGCAAATTAGCTTGAGCTTTAATTAAGAGTCTGATAGGTTTTGGGGCTGAAATTTGGGATTTTTATTAAAATAAAGGGAAATACAAGATAAACGGCCCCTTTCGAGAGGGAGCCGACTCTCCACAATAAATCTACGACTAACTACTACTAAACTTACTAGATCTATGAACTACCACTCTAAAACTAGGGTTTATCACTCGAAATTTGCATGAAAACAGCTGTCCTAAACATTTATAGGAGCGGATCTGGTCATAAAAGGAAAACTACTTAATCAGCCCCAAACCTTTCAAAAATGGAAATTACTAAATCAGCCCAAAACCTTTCACAAATGCCCGATAACTAATATTGCTCCGCTGATCTCGCGCCTCCATTTATGCGCCTCATTTGTCACCTTACTTTATTTGTCGCCTTAATTTGCGCCTTGATTTGTGCGCCTTGATTTGTGCCTCCATTTGTGTGTCACCTCCGCCGATGATAGGTTATGATCATATCATTACTCCGCCCCCCAAAAACTACATTATCCTCAAGGTGGGGCATGAAGTCTGTGGCGGTAACTGCTCCACGTGGAGATGTCCATCTCCCCCGGATCAAAGGGCCACCGAGGAGCTCCATCTTCCTCGTCGTGGTGTGGCGCAGCCGATAGTGGTAGCGGCGGGACGCGATCTCGTCGGAGTTGTCGCCAACGTCGGCGCGATGCACCGTCGGGGTTTCTTCCGCGATGCACAAGGCCCCAACAGCCTCGTTGGGGCCGGCGAGGCCCTCCAGGGGGTCGTCATGGTCTACTGGGACTCACCGTGGTCGCGGCGACAATTTGGGGGCTCACCGGGGCCAGATCTGGTTCGTCGTTCACCGTCGGTGTCGGACCTGGGTCACCGATATCCGCAGGCTTCAGATCAGCGCCATTTTCCTCCGTCTCTTTCAGATCTGAAAGTTCTACAGCTTTTCGAGCCTCCTGCGTCGCTTCTTCTACATCAGCGATTTCGTCTTTTACTTCATCCTCTTCGAAAATTCCCTGGGATTTTATCATATCGGCGTCCGCAGCTTCATGAAGACCCACTGCTTTGTAAGCTTGCTCTCTATAAAAAGCCGTCATATTCTTTGAGTCGTAACCCAAGATCTCCGAACCCAATTCAATGCAATTTTGATAGTGTCTAAGCACCAGATAACAACCCATCAAATGTTTTAGGCAATGCAAGTGTTGAGCTCCCCCTTAACTACGGGATTGCAATCAAAGTGAGCTTTTGCAGAAATATATTCGAAAGCCGCCCTCGACGAATCGTTCCTTTTGGTATAGGTTGTTCCCTTCCCGTCACATCCGAGCTTGTTGTAGCAAATCATCTATGCATCGTAGATGCTTTGATACCAATTTGATAGGTTTTGGAGCTGAAATTTGGGATTTTTACTGAAATCAAGGGAAATACAAGATAAACGACCCCTTTCAAAAGGAAGCCGACTCTCCACAATAAACCTACGACTAACAACTACTAAACTTACTAGATCTATGAACTACCACTCTAAAACTGGGGTTTATCACTCAAAATTTTCATGAAAACAATTGACGGCTGTCCTAAACATTTATAGGAGCAGATCTGGTCATAAAAGGAAAACTACTAAATCAGCCCCAAAACCTTCCAAAATGGAAATTACTGAATCAGCCCAAAACTGTCCACAAATGCCCGATGACTAATTTTGCTCCGCTGATCTCACGTTTCCATTTATGCGCCTTATTTGTCACCTTACTTTATTTGTTGCCTTAATTTGCGCCTTGATTTGTGCACCTTGATTTGTGCCTCCATTTGTGTGTCACCTCCGCCGACGATAGGTTATGACCATATGAGAGTCATTGTATTCAAAAGTCCATGTGTTAATTTTGACATAAAAAGCTACCAGGATAGTGGTTAGGGTCCATCATTGGTTACATTTGATTAACATTATATCATTTGGCACAAATATTTTTGAAACTTTTTAAAGACTTTTTCTGCTTTATCTTTCTATTGCGGTAAATGGTATGAAGGCAGAATATTCATAATACTCATCAATATTATCTAAATGCCTCCCATGAACAAACACCTTTCCCCCCAAGATCAGCATACTTAGGAACTCCAATATCTTTATTATGACAGAAAAAGTAACAAAAAATAATGCAATTCGTTTCAGAGTTTTTAAAATGTCAGATACAAGAAAAGTTTTAGACAGTAATTGCAAACAATTGATGTATATGGTATGAAAACTTCAACTTACTAAGTTTTAAAATACATAACGTCGAATCATAGATATTTGAACGTAGATCCTCTCACTGATTGGACACATGGCATGCACATAGACACAAAGTTAAAGTATATCTGGATGGTTCTCTATTTAGACCCTCTAATGCCTAAGTCATCCTCAGAAGAAACCAAGATATAACATTAGGATTGATAGTTATATGATGCATTGTGTACACCGATGACAGGTGTAGGTGAGGACTGTTTATATGTAAAATAGGCAAGAAATATGCCGGTAATTGTATACGCTATTAAGTTAGGTTAATTACCATAATTATAGACACAACTAAGTGGATTGATGTGCTGGTATTGCCTATGTCAAGGCAAGATCCAGTTGGCCAAACAAGTTTTGTAGCATTACTGGACCAACAAGCCATACAATTGCTTATTTGTTAGGCTGTAGTATTTTGATTTGTAACAATTACCACACGCTTGAATTCATTTCATTGAGTTCGAGAGTAGAGATCATGTACTCTGATTTATAATAACTGAAATGTATATCCTAATTTGATCTGCTTATAGCTGTGGTAAGGAGGCTGAAGACTGAAGATTTGGCATTGGTTGTTTGGTGAGAATAAAGATCATAAACTTGTCATGGTTGTGATGGTTGTGATGTGATCATCACATACATGAGGAGACGCGGACGCATGGCTGAACCAGGGACAAATTGGTAAATTCTGAACTTGGGAGGCTTTTTCGTAAATCTGCCAAAGTCTGTAATTTTCTCCTTTATTAGGCTAGGGCCGGCCATGGAGGGTTTTTATGCTTGATTTGTGAGAAGATTATTCTACTAGGCATCCACAAACCTTAGTTTGGAGATCTAGGCTTTCAACTCGAAGGGAATGCTAGAAGAGAGGCATCCTCTCGTAAAGAGGACATTTATCTTATTATTTTCGGATTCTTTTCTCAATAAAATTCCTTTTTTACTATTTTCCACCTTAATAATCCTATTTTTATTCCGACGAAAACCTAGATCGCATCAAATTGGTATCAGAGTAACGACGATCTATGACGACGACGCGATCCAATAATAAGATATTGAGCTCTCAAATCCTGCTTGCAGCCGTCTCTCGCCATTGTTGTCGATTGCTCAAGCTTGCCTGAAATTCAAAAGAAACAGACACAATTGCAAAGCAATTCTGAAAGGAAGATTGAAAGAAATCAAAAGAAAAATAAAAAAGAGGAAAAGCTCTGCAGAACTGAGACAATTTCATAGATTTTCCATATGGATTTCTCCTTCTTACAGCCTCGGCTTTATACCCAAATCCTAACTGATTTCTGTTACAAAACCCAGCTAAATTCGCTGACAGCTTGGCTTCTTACAATCAGTTGAACAGTTAGCAATGGCTGGCAGCTGTAACCGTCGTCAGAATAATGTAGAAGCTGTCGGAATTTTGTAGAAAACATTGGATCTTTCCATAAGAAAAAAGCTTTGTTCTGCTGAGAAAGCTCTGTTCTGCCATGTTTCCATTATTTCAAATGGAGGAGAAACCCAAGGGCTAGGAGCTGACGTAGCAAGTGAATGATCTTAAGTCAACGGCCACCAATTAATCCATCATCTCCAAATAAACTGTTGCCCTCCAGTTGATAGGATCCAATGGCTTAGCTTCCTCCCAGCCGATACTCCAATGGGTACGCTGCCATTCCTCTCCCTCCTAGTCGCACATCTATGAAGCCGATGCCGACTTCCAAGGCCTCCAACATTCCTTCCACTGGTAGCGTTGTCGACAGAATCTGGTCGGAAGTCATGAAGCTCGGTTGGGTCTTCAACAGACCCACCCTCTCAAAATCGACCTTGTCCTCAAGGTCGAGGGACTTCTCTATTTTCCTTTGAGCTCCCCATTCTACCGAACATCTTCTTCTGCCCACCGAAATTGTAATATGAGTTGTAAAAAGCTGTGAATAGCTGAGATCTCATTTGACCGGCAAGAGATCCTCTGCCTTGTCTTTGAATCCATGGAAGTCCACCAACAGCCACAACTTCTTGTAAACTGATTTTAAGATCATTGGAGTCAAAATTCTTATGATGTATATACAATCTTCCTCCTGGATCAAAGCAGTAGTGCTCCATTGATTCTACTGAAAACTCTATATCATTATTAAGCCTACTCCACCTCTGAATAGCTATGTTCTGTAAATGTGGGCCTTTGGTCATAATGAACAAGGCAGCTTGCACTCTTTTTCCATGACTGAATTGCTCTTTAGAAGTTGATCTAATAAATGGAGGGTAGTATTGATGTATTGATGGTGGATGGAATCGTAGCAGTTGTTTCTTCTTAGTTCTGATCTGAACTGAAACATCAGCTTGCATCAGAGTTTTAACCAACTCCTTTCCCCTCCCAACATCGACCTTGTCCTCAAGGTCAATATGTACTAAATCTTTCCTGAATCTCATCAGATTATCTAAATTTGTTCCAACTACATCCTGAATTTTCAGCAAGGACTCTTGATGACATTGTTCATGTAGAGTTGTAATCTCAGCACTTGCTACCAACACCCTCTTCTTCGTACAATTCCACCGGAATCAAATGGGAAGTGCTTCTTGAAGCAATTTGTTATCTTGAATTTTGGTATCATCTGCCGGACCAAATGTTGGAGACCCAGCTCTGGCCGCCGCCGCCGCCCCTTGAGATGAGTCTGAGCTCTACAATTGTCCATTGATGCTCCAAAAACTGCAAGAGCACCGGCCTATCAAAGAAAACAATCCATTGGTTGCAGAGATCCATTTCTTTTTGGAACCCATAGTATCGAACGAGATCCTTTTGGAAATTAAGAGAACCTTGAACCCAAACTGGACCTCCTCAGAGAAGTGATCCACGATAGCAGATTTATCCTTGGTTGCATATACCAATCCCTTCCCATTGAATTTCTTTATCTGGCCAACAACATACTCATTGGTGGCCTCGACCATGATGACCTTGTTTTGCTGAAGTACTTCTAGGGAGATGTTGAGAGGAAGATCGTTAGAATCCATGTTCCCCTTGTCAAACCTCAAGTAATCTGGAATGAGCTTTCCCATAGAGAAGTGCTTCCTAGCAAGGTGCTCTACACCTTCTTTGGTGATCTCTTCAGGCTCGAAAGAGAAAGGAGAAAACTGAGGTTGACACAGAGAGATCTGCAGAAACAAGATCCTCATCTTGATATAGATCACCTCCAACCAGAGACGCGCTATCGGAGTCATAGCAACTGAGTACATTGTAGTCGGGGTCTCCACTGCCACTTACCTTCAACCATTATATCTTCAGAGAGCTCCAATTCAATTCCCTGGAAAACAATATCCTCTTCCATCACATTTTCTGCACTATCCTCCTTCCCAATGTCATTCTCTAATTTAATTTCCAGCATCTCCGATTGATTTACTACAGAGAGCAGCTCTTCAATTCTATTGTCCCAATGTGTATTGCCATCATTCTACTAATCTTCTCTTCTAACCTTTCTACTGATACTCCTCTAGGATCAAAGGAAAGATATTCCGACAAGCTATCTATCTCCGGGTAATAACACTCCTTCATTTTCCTTTTTTTTCCTTTTTTTGTTTTCTTCTTCATTTTGTTTTCATCTCTACTGTACCAATCCCCGTCAAAATTGGAGAAATTTGTAATATGAACTCCAGGATCAAAAACCATTCACTCGCCATATGAAGTGGGAGTAGAAGTAAGCTGTCTATCCACAGGTTGAGTAATCCTCACACCTTTATAGTGAACCCCCACCCCACTAATTCCCAGTCATCCGGGATCAAAACTGAAAACTCCATAATTTCCCACCTTGAGTGCACTGTTATAGGATGACTTGGGGCTTTGCTCGGACCCTCCTTTAGGTATGTCGGCAACCATGACCTTGAAGTTTTGGTCTCCTCTTCTTTCAATACCAATACTGCCAACTCCTGTCAATGGCTGGAAGAGAAAGCCATTAGAATCTTCTTGAGAGCTGGGTACAGGTAAGAGGTGGTCATCCTGATTGTAACCGTTGTAACCAACAGAGTTCCAAATGTAACCTTGCTGGAAATTGTGATATGTGGAACAAGCAACGGAGTCCTCCACAAAAGAATCCTCAGTTGGGCATATGAATTCTCTGGAAATAAACTATCCAGTTTCTTCTTCTTCACACTCACTATCAACATCTACATCATGGTTTGAGGTTTCGGCCGATACCCTGGGTATCGGCAGTATCGTTTCGGTCTCGGTGGGTAACGAGACCGAAACTAGAGGTTAGTTTCGGTATCGGCCGATACTGAACGGTATCGATCAGTTTCGGTCGATACCGGCCGATACCGGCCATACTGTTCAGTATTGGTCGAAGACGGAGAAAAAGAATGTGTAATTAAATAGAATTCTCTAAAACAACCCAAAAATAAGATATTGACACGCTATTCACACCCTACATTTGTCTAAACATATTACGTATTATGTACAAGTTTGCCATATTGTAACTAACAAGAGTGTGTTTTTAGCTAAATGGTTAACATGAATAACATATTTTTAACTAATATTGTTCAAAATTATGTTATAAGTTACAAATTATCGTTATTAGTTTGTCATTATCTTATTAGTAACAAATTTTAACTACTATTGTTAGTTACATATAACTTACAATTATTGAAACTAGCGATACGGACGAACCGAAACTCACCTCCGAAACCGCCGAAACAGACGATACCGATACCGAAACTTAAATTTTCAGGAGAGCGATACCGAGACCGAAACCGAGACCTCAAACCTTGATCTACAACCTCCACCATTTCTTGAGCTTCTCTTCATTCATCTTCATTTTCAAGAAAGTTTCCATGAGATTTCAACATCTCGGAGTCCGCCGCTTCATGAAGATCCAAAGCCATATAGACTTGTTCTATCTAGACAAAAACTGCAACATTCTTTGAATCATACTCCAAGATTTCTGAACCCAATTCTAGGCAGCTTTGATAGTGTCCAATCTCCAAATAACAACTCATCAAATGTTCTAAACAATGCAAGTGTTGGGCTCTTCCCTTGGCTACGGAAATGCATTCGAATTGAGCTTTTGCACAAATACATTTGGTAGCCACCGCATGGAATCTTTCATCTTGGTATAGCTCGTTCCCTTCTTGCCATAGCTTCCGAGTTTGCTGTAGCAAATCATAAAACACTTGGTGCTCCTTTGCATGATTGCTGAGGAATCGATCGATTAACTTTTGCATCAGGGATGTCAACTTGTGAAACTCAGAATTCATATCGAACGTCGCTTTGAGCTTGGAGAGCCGTTCATCCTCCTCCGAACGATGTTTCCCCATGACTCGTAGCCGCTCTGATACCAAATGTTGAGCTCTCGAATCCTGGTCGTCTCTTGCCATTGTCGTCGATTGCTCAAGCTTGCTTGAAATTCAAAAGAAACAGACAGAATTGCAAGGCAATTCTGGAAGGAAAATTGAAAGAAATCAAAAGAAAAATCAAAAAGAGGAAAAGCTCAGCAGAACTGAGACAATTTCATAGAATTTCAACATGGATTCCTCCTTACAACCTCAGCTTTATACCCAACTCCTAACTGATTTTTGTTACAAAACCCAACTGAATTTGCTGACAACCTAGCTTCTTAAAATAAGTTGGACGGTTAGCAACGGCTGGCAGCTGTAACCGTCGTTGGAACAATGTAAAAGCTGTCGAAACTTTGTAGAAGACATTGGATCTTGCCAGAAGAATAAAGCTCTGTTTTGCTGAGAAAGCTTTGTTCAGCCATGTTTCCATTATTTCAAATGGAGGAGAAACCCAACGGCTAGGAGCTGACGTGGCAAGTGACTGATCTTAAACACCGGCCACCAATTAATCCATCATCTCCAAATAAACTGTTGCCCTTCAGTTGCCAGGATCTAATGGCTTAGCTTCCTTCCAGCTGATACTCCAACGAATACGCTACCATTCCTCTTCCTCCTGGCAGCCCATCTTCGGTAGCTGAAGCCGATGCTGACTTCCAAGGCCTCCAACATTCCTTCCACTGGTGGCATTGTCGACAGAATCTGGTCGGAAGTGATGAAGCTCGGTTGGTCCTCCATCACAAGATCGACGTGTTGGAAGAGAAGTTCGACGATGAAATCAAGGAGATCAAGAAAATCATAGCGGAACAGAGACCAGAGACGAATCAGCAGATCAAATAAGTCCTTACATTGCAAACAAATCAACAAATCACGGCATTGACAAAGGCGTTTAGACCAGATCTGGTCGACAACCTAGATCTAGGTCAAAATGAGCAATTTTGGGCGAAGTGCAAGGAAACGATTGAGACTTGGCACGAGGGGCTTCAATCCGATGCAGATCTGATGTCGGATGAGGAGATCAATAAAGGAGGTGAAGGCACATCACAGCGAAGATTAAGACCATATAATCACCGGGTAGGAGCGTCGGAGGCAGGCAAGGCTGCCAGGGAGCCGCCTAGCGACTCCCCAGGGCATCACCGGCCCCTTGGCGGCTCGCCAAGGCTCAATCGAACCCCAGACTGGCCGCCAGGACACCGCCGGCACTGGGGGGCTTCGTCAGGGCATTGTTGAGGCCCTGGCGGGCCGCTAGGGCATCGTCGGCCCTGGGTGACCCCGCTAAGGCCCTTACGGATCACTGGCAGGCCGCCAGGGCCCAACCGAGCCTCAGCATGGCCGCCAGGGCTACCATGGGCCCCCTGGCGGCCCGCCACGCCTCGGTCAAATGAAGACGTGCTATCGAGGCATTACATGCTATCGAGGCATTCCTGAGCCCTTGGGGGCCCAACGAAGAGGCGTCAGACACATGCATCAGTTTCGGGGCTTCGACAAGGGTCTAAAGGAACGTCGAGAGGATTTTGATGCTGATTTCTTCAGAGGAAGACCCCAAGGACTTGATGTGGAGTACGATGACTATGTCAGGTACCGCAAGGATGATCGTAGTGACTTCGGGGATGGAGGTGGGGCCGACTAGGGATAGGCGGAGTGGGAGAATGATGATGGAGAAGATAGTGCCATATCAGGAGACTATTATAGCATACATGACCATCACCAGCCACGACGCCACGACCATCATCAGGGAAGAGGAGCATTTGGGGGTTTACAACTGAAAACATGGTCAGGAAATTGAAAATGCCGATCTTTACGGGGGAGGACCCAGATGGGTAGATCCACATAGCAGAACGATATTTTGATGTCTTGCAAATTTTTTAGTCTGAGTGGTTGAGGGCCGTTGGGATATGCCTGGAGAGGAAGATACTGTCGTGGTACAGGTGGAGACAACGGCATCGGCCTTTTCGCTTGTGCGAGGAGTTCAAGGCCTGCCTTATAAACCGGTTCAGGAAGACTCAGGGGGAGACATGTATGAGTAGTCATATACACTGAGGCAGGAGGAAACCGTCAAAGATTACATAAAGAAATTTGAGATGCTGGCAGGCCGTGTTCGTGTCGGTATCAGCCTATCAGGAGAGTCATTAGAGGGGTGCTTCATGAAAGGACTAAAATCCAGTATCAGAGCGAATTTGCGGCTTCAGCGGTCCAGAGGGTTATTAGACAGGATGCACCTGGCCAGGATGGTTGAGGACAGGCTAGCAGAGGAGCGAGTGCCAGAGGAGCGTGGGGAGGACCTTCTTTTCGTGGATAGGCCCCTGCAGGAGGACAGAAGGCAATCACAGGAGGAGCGACGCCCAGTAAGGTGAGAAGTGGATAGGCACGACCATAGGGTAGATTAGGCGTATGACAGAATATGAGATTAGGGAGAAGTGTACCAAGGAACTTTGCTTCAAGTGCGACAAGAAGGTTTCAACAGGACACCGATGTGACGATTGCACCTCACAGTTGCTAATAGTGAATAACGAGGTCAAGGAGGCCGTGGTGGAGCTTGAGGCAGGTGAGGAGAATCAGGAGCACTTACATCTGGACATGGCGGAGGTATCGCTCAACTCCGTGATGGGGTTCACACCGAATTACACCATAAATTAGTAGTGCATGTCGCAGAGCAGGACGTCTCGGTGTTCGTGGATAATGGGGTTACCCACAACTTCATCTCTCACAGATTGACAGAGATGCAGGGGTTGCAGCTTAGTGCCACTAGTTGCTTTGGAGTGGTGCTTGGGACAGGCCATGCTTCGTTGTCGAGGTGTATGTCGAAGACTAATACTGACTTTACATGAGGTTCAGATCATGGCGGACTTCCTCCCTCTGGAGTTGGGGAGCACAGACAATATCTTGGGCATGAGGTGGTTGCAGACGCTGGGAGACACTAAGACTAATTGGAAGTTACACAGACTGAAGTACCAGGATGGGGAGGACTGTAGTGTTGCAGGGGGTCCTAGTTTATGTCGTTCCATGGTTTCATTCAAAACCATGGCTAGAGCTCTCCAGGTCAAGGGAGTGTTCTTGGTGGAGTTTCAGGGGCTGACAGTCGACGGGAATGACATGCAGCAGGAGCAGTAGATACTGACAGAGTTGGAGAATATGCTGAGTCAGTTGAGGGTTTTTTTCAGACACCGCGTGGTCTCTCACCACCACAAGACCACAAGCACGCGATCGTTCTATGGGAGGGTGTCTCCCTATTAGCATGTCCCTATAAATATTCACATGTGCAGACGGATGACACTGAGAGAATGGTCGAAAGATGTTACATGCTGACGTCATCCAACCGAGTATGAGCACATTCTCTAGCCCGGTCCTGTTAGTGAAGAAGAATGATGGCATCTGACGGTTTTGCATAGACTACATGGCCCTGAATAAGGAGACAGTACCTGACAAGTTTCAGATCCCAGTGTGACGAGCTGCTAGACGAGTTACACGGAGCAGTGGTGTTCTCGAAGATAGATTTAAAATCTGGGTACCATCAGATAAGGATGTGGGTGGCAGACATTCCAAAGACATCATTCAGGATGCACGAGGGACATTACGAGTTCATAGTCATGCCATTTGACCTGACGAATACCCCAGTGTTCATGTCCTAATGAACAAGGGTTTTCGGCTCTACTTGCAGAGGTTTGTACTTGTCTTTTTTGACAACATTGATATACATCCATACCATGAAGGACCATATGGGGCACTTACAAGTCATGTTGCAGGAATTGCAGGAACACCAGCTATTTGAAAATATGAAGAAGTGTCTCTTTGGACAGCATCAGGTGGAATATTTGGGACATGTATCTGTAGAAGGGGTGGCAACGGACAGGACGAATATCTTTGCCATGCTGGATTGGCCCCGACTTACCACGTTACGAGCCATGCAAGATTTTTTGGGACTCTGACGGGATACTACCAAAAGTTTATTCAGTGGTGTAGCACGATAACATGGCCTTTGACAGAGCAGTTGAATAACAGCTTTCGGTGGGGAGATGACACGACTAGGGCTTTTAAGCATTTAAGCATGCAATGTCTACGATGCCAATGCTCCGCTACCTGTCTTCAACCAACCATTTGTAGTGGAGACTGACGCCTCAGGTCATGGTCTGGAGGCCGTGCTGATGCAGGATCAGAGTCCAGTGGCATATTGCAGTCAGGTCCTAACAGCACGAGCGAGGCTGATATCAATTTATGCGCGAAAATTGATGGCAATTGTGCATTCCATACAGAAATGACAGCCCTACCTTCTTGGTAGGAGATTCATTGTGCGGACTGATCAGAGGAGATTAAAGTACCTATAGGAGCAACGCATGGTCAATGTGGAGCACCAGCAATGGCTTTCCAAGCTTGTTGATTACACCTTCGAGATCAAGTACATGTCGGGCTTGAAGAATAAGGCGGCAGATGCCTTGTCCCGAAGAGAGAAGATGATAGAGGTGGCAGTTATCTCAGTTCCAATCTTACTTGATTGGAAGCCCATGGAGAGGGAGATCGAGGACGAAGAGGGGTTGACTCGGATACAATAGGCGTTGTAGCAGGGGTCAACAGAGCATTCTAGTTACACACTCACGGGCCAGAGGCTGTTGTACCAAGGGTGGTTGGAATTACCATGGACCTCATCACATATCCCTATGATCTCTCAGGATTCCATGGCAGCGCGATGGGAGGATTTTCTGGGGTATATCAGACATATAGCAGGCTGGCAAGTGAGCTATTTTAGCCAAGGATGAAGATGGACATCGCCAGGATGGTGGAAAAGTGTGACGTCTGACAGCATCACAAGTACTTAGTTATGACTCCTGCAGGGTTGTTGCAGCCGCTAGCTCTACCGGAGAGGGTATGTGAGGAGAACAGTATAGACTTCATTGAGTGGCTACAATGTTCTGAGGATTTCTCTGTCATATTTATTGTGGTTGACCGCCTTAGCAAAAATATGCCCATTTCATAGCTTTTCGGCATCCTTATACAACAGTTACGGTTGTAGCCGCTATTATGAAGGAGATAGTCAGCCTACATGGGTTCCCAGTATTAATTTGTCTCCAATAAAGATAAAGTGTTCATGAATAGTTTTTAGAGGGAGTTGTTCAAGGAATAGGGGACGACCTTGAAGAGAAGTACTGCATACCATCCGCAGACTAATAGCCAGACAGAGGTGGTGTATAGGAGCGTTGAGATATACTTGCATTGTTTTGCTTCAGATTCACCCAAGCAGTAGGCCAAGTAGTTGGCATGGATAGAATATTGGTATTATACATCATATCATTCGGTGGCATAGTGCACACCTTTTCAAATACTCTATGAACGTGACCCACTCACTTGATCTACTACAGCAGCGGCTCGACCCCAGTGTCCCAGGTGGAGTAGTATTTGATTAAGCTGGATAAGGTGTTGGAGGAACTAAAGAGACACTTGACTTGGGCCCAGCAAATCATGAAGGCCAAGGCAGATGGGCATCGTAGGGATGTACAGTTTGAGGTGGGGGATAAGATATATCTAAAGCTGAGGCCATACCGACAGAAGACTTTGGCGTATCGTGGCAATGAGAAGTTGACGACACGCTACTATGGGACATTTGGGATTGAAGGTAAGATTGAGAAGGTGGCTTACCGACTGAGACTTCTGACGTCGTCTATCATACATCCAATTTTTCACGTGTCACGGCTGCAGCGGGCCATTGGAGACCACGTCCTCTCACCTACCTTTTCACCCACCCTGACAGACGACATGGAGGTGTTGCTTGAGCCACTGGAGGTCAAGGTAGTCTATCGGAGCACTGCAGGAACTAAGGAGGTGCTTATCAGGTGGCGAGGGCTACCAGACTATAATGCCATGGTAGAGTTTTACGAGGTGATCAGATAACAATTTCCAGACTTCCACCTTGAGGATAATGTGGCTCTCTCAGGGGGAGTAATGATGCGATCATCACATACAGAGGAGACAGACGCAGGGCTAAACCAGAGGCAAATTAGTAAAATCTGAACTTGGGTGTGATGGAAATTGAATTCCACCCCAAGTGATTTTGATGATGAGCACACCAAATGAAACTTAGTGTACTAACTACACTACAATTAAGTGTGCAGGATATGCGAAGCTTTACTCATACTCAAAGAAACGCAATCTACGCTCAAAAGACTAGGACGAACATGACTAAGATCAAATAATGAAGTTCAAAGCTCAAATAGAACAAGAAGCTCAAGTGAAGCTCATATCTACTTCATCAAATTGATCAAACTTCCGAAGACGTGTCCTAAGTCTATAGTGAGTGTGTTGTGTCTCTTTAGGGTATTGTTAAAGCCAAAACATATAGACAAACACACACACAAGACGATTTGAAAATATTTTTGAATATCTTTTAAAACATCTTCAAAAATGTTTTTGAGAGCTTTCTCTAGTCAACTTATAAATTCTGTAGTGAAACTCCACACACCCTGGAGTTAGCTACCTGTCTGATTAGCTGTGTCGCAGGAAAAACTCCTCTGGGAGTCGACTACCAAAGGTAGGGAGTCGACTACCAGCTGAGAATCAAGATTTCCTGAAACACACTGGGAGTCGACTACCACTCATAGGGAGTCGACTACCAGCTGTAAAAGTTTAACGTTTTTGACTTGTATTTTGAAATATCGTTGAGCGATTTTCTCCATGATTTTTGGGTCAAAAGTCAAAGTATTTTGAAATTCGAATTCTCAGTTTTGTCCTATAAATAGAGGACCGTTTTCATTTGAGAAATGTACAACAACTATCGAATTCAAAATCTCTCGTGCAAACGCTCTAAAGTTCTAAGCTCTCATTCTTTCTCTAGCCAATTCGATTTTATTTGTGATCTTGCAAAATTCTGTCATTATTTTTTAAAGATCATATTCTCATTTTATTGGCTAACTGTTTTTCAAATCCGTATTACTTTTCTTGATTTTTTGTTTAAAGGATTTTTGAAAACCAATAGATCTAGATCACAAAGAATTCATTCGTATCTTTGTGTGATCTAGAATCTCATTCTATCAAGCCACTACACACAATTTTGTCTATCATTGTTTGGCTATAGAATCTGGGTGTAAAACCAATCTCCACCAATTTATTGTGTTGAATTGGATATCATTTTTATTGTGTTGTTGTTGGAACACTAGACAAGTCTAGGTGTTGCCAGTCGGAAATCCTGGTCAAGACTAGGTCGTTGGAAATCCTAACGAGTGGAGTTAGGTACTTATATTTGCCAAGGCAGATAGTGGAAAATCTCGTACCGGATTGGTCGGGGACTAGACGTACCCAAAAGTTGTGGGGAACCAGGATAAAAATACTTGTGTCTGCGATTGCTTATCTGTGTTTGTTTATCTTTGCTCTTACTTTATTATTCGCTAATTGTTATTCATTTGTTGCAAAGATCACTTACTTTTATCCGCTGTGAATATAATATTTATCTTACTTGCAATCTTATCTGTGCTTATAAATACTCTGGGAGTCGACTACTGTTCATAGGGAGTCGACTACCTGCTGTGAAATTACTTTGTGTATTTTAAAGATTATTTTGTTGATTAAGAAACAAGCGTAGATCGCTCTACTTGGTTTCTTAGGCAACATTAGAAGGACGTTTATTAACAATCGAAAAAGTTTATTATTTACACAACACTATTCAACCCCCCTTCTAGTGTTGTTTGCCATCCCCAGGATCCAACACTTGATATCAGAGCAAGGCTACAAAGGTGATGGCGTCAACATCCTTTCACTCTGAAGGACTGAATACCATGCGACCACCACTGTTCAACGGAACCAACTACGCTAGCTGGAAGATCCGAATGAAGACTCACCTAGAGTCATTAGACATTGAAGCTTGGACCGTTACTAAAGTCCCGTACATCGCACCTACCGACGTTGAGTTTGGAAAATGGTCTGTCGACGACAAGAAGATAGCTAATCTCAATGCAAAAGCAATGAATGCACTATTTTGCGCCGTTACAGGAAATGAGTTCAATCGAGTCTCCCAATGTGAGACAGCACACCAAATATGGCATACTCTTCAGGTAAGTCACGAAGGAACCGAAAAGGTAAAAGAATCCCGCATAAATGTTTTACATTCAAAATTCGAATCTTTTAAAATGGAAGAAGGTGAGAGTATCGCCGATGTGAATACTCGTTTTACTAATATTACAAATGAGCTCGCAGGATTAGGAAAGAAACTTTCCGAATATGAGCAGGTAATGAAGATACTAAGATCCCTCCGACCCGAATGGAAGGGAAAGACAACTGCCATCCGAGAAGCTCATAATGTGAAAGACCTCACCATTGAAGAACTAATGGGAAATCTCATGGCATATGAGATTGAGCTTGAAGAAGACAAGAAGATCGAAGAAAAACCAAAGAAGAAGAATCTCGCGTTCAAAGCCCAAGAGGAAGATTCCGATTACACGGACAAAGAAGACCATATCGCGTTCATCTCAAAGAACTTTAAAGAGTTCATCACAAGTAAGTATGGAAAACGATCTTTTAGACCCACTAACGGTATTATTTGTTTTGGTTGCAACAAACCAGGGCATGTCAAGAGAGACTGTCCATTGGAGAGAAACAATCGTGATTCCAGAGATCGTGGAAAGAACAAAGATAATAATGAAAAACAAAACAACGGAAGAAACAAATTCCGACAACCAAAGAAGGAAGCTTACGCAGCCTTCGACCAGAGCGACGATTCCTCATCCGATGAATCCTCGGAAGAAGATAACAATGAAAGAAGAGAAACAACACACATGTGCTTCATGGCATCCACATCCTCCAAGGTAAACACACATCATGATTCATCTAGCGACAATGATTCGTCATCAAGTGATGATGAAGACATGGATTATAGGGGAGCATATAAGGAGCTATGCAAAATGCATGAAAAGCTCATAAAAGAACATAGAAAAACACTTAGAAATATTAAAAAGGATACTAAAGAAAAAGAAGAAATCATTAAAGAAAATAGTCTCCTTAAAGAAAAGAATGATTTTCTGCAAAAAGATATTTCTTTAGTAAATGAAAAGGTTGGGAATCTGAATAATCTTCTTGTATCTGTCAAAGATAAATATGACGCTACAATGAAAATTATTGAGAATTTCAACAAAGGAAAAGGAAAGCTAGATAGTATAATAAAAGATCAAAAAGCCTCATCTAGCAAAACCGGACTCGGTTATGATTCACATCATACCAAGAAACGGGTTAAGCATACTAGGATACATCATTCTAACGACAATTTTTTGAGCATCTGGATACCAAAGAAGTTATCTGATCAACGAAGGAAAAGGTACGCTATCGACTTTGTTCAGCAAGTTCATTTAAACAAAAATTATAAATATATTGTTCATGAGGGAACTAAACCATACTGGGTTTGGCTTCCTAAAGACTAACTTATCGGACTCAAAAAAAGAGTACCATAAACATTTATTTTTCAGGTACTCCAAAGAAATGAAAGGAAGAAAACGAGATCAAACACTTTGTAAAGGTTCAACATCAACAACTTTCTTGCGCAACTCAATTTTTTTTCTTTGCTAAATATATATGATTAAATTTAATTAAATAAATATTTTTTCTTTATTTGATCTTATGTATTTGTGTTATACTCCTAAAATATTTTGTGTTCAGAAATTGCACTCGACTTGGATCAAAAACCCCTCGGGATGAGAAAACGACTCAACCCAGTAGGGAGTCGACTACCTACATGAGGGAATCGACTACACCAGCGTGTATGCGAATTTCTGGGTTTGTTTTTGAATAAATCCTATTGGGTTCTATAGAGTTAATGGGTTCATATCCTCAAAGGCAACTTATACCCAATAAGCTAAAACTCTATCCTAACCATCCAACACTTGATCCTAAGGCCCTCATTCCTCATCATCTTTTATCCCATGTTAAAAACCCCCAAGAGAGACCCTAAGGGTAGCCGACTACCCCCTTTCATCTCTCTCTCTTGAAAATTCATCTTGGTGCTTGATTGCTTGGAGCTCTTTCTACTCCATCTCTTTCTCAAATTACTCAAGGTAAATTTTTTTTACTTAATGATCTTTACATCATTATTATTTTTCTCTCTTGCTTATCTAGCATTGTAAAAATACCGTTTTTACTCTTTCTAGATGCCTCTCAAAGGAATCTTTACCAAGAAGAGAAAAACCTCATCTGAAATTGACTCTGAGAAAGAAACCATTTTACCATATCTATTCAAGAACACCACTTATGAACACTTCAT
The DNA here is from genome assembly GCA_030789695.1 of Scilla litardierei. Classification (NCBI taxonomy): domain Eukaryota; kingdom Viridiplantae; phylum Streptophyta; class Magnoliopsida; order Asparagales; family Asparagaceae; genus Scilla; species Scilla litardierei. Next base: position 140,399,180 of record CM061140.1, on the reverse strand, counting down.
CAAAATCACTAAGAAACCCATCCTCCATGAACGTTTTGTTAAGCTTAATGATGTTATAAATTATGGCATTGATAGCTTACTAGATTTTCAGAACTTGGCCAACCTATTTTCCTCTGAAAATACTTATCTTTGCTATCCAAGGCTTGTGCATTTGTTCTATGCTAATATGGACAACGACCTTGCTAAAAGCCGCTTCATAACCAAAGTTCTTGATACAAAGCTTGCCATTACTGTTAAATCCTTAGGAGAAGCCCTAGGAATTCCATATTCTGGCATGCTGCTTGATAAAATAGAAATGACTGAAGGAAGTATTCTAGAGAGAATGTATTTGCCAGGAAGACATTTTCAAACTAAACTTCCATGTAGAGATCTTCGCTATCCGGCAAGAATTCTGGCAAATATATTATCCTATAATATTACTCAGAAATCTGGAAGTCATTCTATCCTATCTGAGAAGCAGGCCAAATGTATCTATGCTATACTAGGTAATATCCGCATCAATTGGGCCAAAGTTATCATGGATTCTATTCTTGCTTCAGCTTCTTCTAATAAACCCTCATCCACCTTAGCTCATGGGCACTATCTCACTATCTTGTTTATTAGCTATAATGTGCCTTTGGATCATGAAACCTCAATTCTAGAACCGGCTCGAGTTTTTGATGTTCATGCACATGAAGAATGAATCTACACCATGATCTTGATGAGAACAATCCCGAAGAAAAGCTTGCAGCTGAAGGAGGATCATCATCCTCCAGGAGAGGTAAGAAAATTGTTGTTTCAGATTCTGGGGAGGAAGAACAAGGAGAAGAAGAAAGAGGAAGCGAAGAAGAAGAAGAAGCACCGGCGTATATTCTTGAGCTTCAAGAAATGCTTCTAAAGAAGATTGGGAAATTGAAGATATCACAAGAGAAAGGTTTTGAAGACCTTAACCAAAAGGTGGACAACCTTAAGGAGCTCGTCGTGAGAAGCAACAAAATGACGGAGGACACGCTTGTCAAGATCCTTGATGAGATCAAGGAACCAAAGAAGAACGGCGGTCATCCTTAGCTTCTCTTAAAAACAATGGTTTTTTCAAACAATGGTTCTCAAAAACTATGTCTTTAAAACTTATGGTTTGTAATAACTCTTTAATTGTGTGATGCTTGCTACTATGAACTTATCCTCTATGCAATATATTAGTTAACATCTCTCTTTCAGGAATATGGAATTGAATTCCCCTCCTAATCATACTATGATTCATATGATTTAATACTTTGTCATTGATATGTTTTGTTGATGATAAGGGGGAGAAAGATATGAAATGCAAAAATGAAATATATGTATTGTATTGCTAACAGCTTCGATGCAGGGGGAGAACCGCATCAAAGCAGGGGGAGTAAGTATACTTTCATGTACTTTCAAATTTCAAACTTACTTCATTTTTCATTTGGGTGTCATCATCAAAAGGGGGAGAGTGATGGAAATTGAATTCCACCCCAAGTGATTTTGATGATGAGCACACCAAATGAAACTTAGTGTACTAACTACACTACAATTCAGTGTGCAGGATATGCGAAGCTTTACTCATACTCAAAGAAACGCAATCTACGCTCAAAAGACTAGGAGGAACGTGGCTAAGATCAAATAATGAAGTTCAAAGCTCAAATAGAACAAGAAGCTCAAGTGAAGCTCATATATACTTCATCAAATTGATCAAGCTTCCGAAGACGTGTCCTAAGTCTATAGTGAGTGTGTTGTGTCTCTTTAGGGTATTGTTAAAGCCAAAACATATAAACAAACACACACACAAAAACGATTTGAAAATATTTTTGAATATCTTTTAAAACATCTTCAAAAATGTTTTTGAGAGCTTTCTCTAGTCAACTTATAAATTCCGTAGTGAAACTCCACACCCTGGAGTTAGCTACCTGTCTGACTAGCTGTGTCGCAGGAAAAACTCCTCTGGGAGTCGACTACCAAAGGTAGGGAGTCGACTACCAGCTGAGAATCAAGATTTCCTGAAACACACTGGGAGTCGACTACCACTCCTAGGGAGTCGACTACCAGCTGTAAAAATTTGACGTTTTTGACTTGAATTTTGAAATATCGTTGAGCTATTTTCTCCATGATTTTTGGGTCAAAAGTCAAAGTATTTTGAAATTTGAATTCTCAGTTTTGTCCTATAAATAGAGGACCGTTTTCATTTGAGAAATGTACAACAACTATCGAATTCAAAATCTCTCGTGCAAACGCTCTAAAGTTCTAAGCTCTCATTCTTTCTCTAGCCAATTCGATTTTATTTGTGATCTTGCAAAATTCTGTCATTATTTTTTAAAGATCATATTCTCATTTTATTGGCTAACTGTTTTTCAAATCCGTATTACTTTTCTTGATTTTTTGTTTAAAGGATTTTTGAAAACCAATAGATCTAGATCACAAAGAATTCATTCGTATCTTTGTGTGATCTAGAATCTCATTCTATCAAGCCACTACACACAATTTTGTCTATCATTGTTTGGCTATAGAATCTGGGTGTAAAACCAATCTCCACCAATTTATTGTGTTGAATTGGATATCATTTTTATTGTGTTGTTGTTGGAACACTAGACAAGTCTAGGTGTTGCCAGTCGGAAATCCTGGTCAAGACTAGGTCGTTGGAAATCCTAACGAGTGGAGTTAGGTACTTATATTTGCCAAGGCAGATAGTGGAAAATCTCGTACCGGATTGGTCGGGGACTAGACGTACCCAAAAGTTGTGGGGAACCAGGATAAAAATACTTGTGTCTGCGATTGCTTATCTGTGTTTGTTTATCTTTGCTCTTACTTTATTATTCGCTAATTGTTATTCATTTGTTGCAAAGATCAACTTACTTTTATCCGCTGTGAATATAATATTTATCTTACTTGCAATCTTATCTGTGCTTATAAATACTCTGGGAGTCGACTACTGTTCATAGGGAGTCGACTACCTGCTGTGAAATTACTCTGTGTATTTTAAAGATTATTTTGTTGATTAAGAACCAAGCGTAGATCGCTCTACTTGGTTTCTTAGGAAACATTAGAAGGACGTTTATTAACAATCGAAAAAGTTTATTATTTACACAACACTATTCAACCCCCCTTCTAGTGTTGTTTGGCATCCACAGGATCCAACAGGGTGGGCTTGGGGCTTTTCTGTGAATATGCTAAAATCTGTAATTTTCTCTTTTATTAGGCTAGGGCCGGCCATGGAGGTTTTTATGCATGATTTGTGGGAAGAATATTGTACTATGCGTTCACGAACCATAGTTTGGAGATTTAGGCTTTATGCTTCGGAGATTTAGGATTTCATCTCGAAGGAAAAGCTAGGAGGCTTCATAAAGAGGCCTTTTATCTTATTATTTTCAGATTCTTCTTGAAAAAAATTCCTTTTTTTTTCATTTCCACCTTAAAAATCTTATTTTTATTCCTACAAAAACCCTAGATCACATCAGGTTGTCATATAAAAATGTTTAAGGTTGGATGATGAAAGCTCACGTGTGGATGTTAGAGCGAGAATCGATGGTCGACTCCTTCTTGGGAAAGTTGGATAAAGAACAAATTTAGATTGTTATCAGTTCACGTGTGATTGCTGGGCAAGCTGTTTGTAGTTAAGATAGTTACTTTTGTCATTCAGAGTTGTTGAGCTGTTATGGTTCAGATCATAGTATCTATTTCAGCTATTACATGTTAGTGTACATGAACTTATACTCTCGAACTTGACGGATCGAATTCAAAATTGAATGTAATTGTTACATATCAAACTATTACAGCTTACCAAATAAGCAAGTATACGATCTGTTGGATTATGTAACTGTAACATAAATTGTTCAGCTTATTGAATCATGCTTCGATGCAGGTAAGATCAACCCGTAGATCAACCCGTCAGTTCACTCCAAGATGACTACAACTAACGAATCAATCGATCAAGGAAATTAACCTAACTTAATGATCAAGTTAGGGTCCCATAATACATTTACATACTTAGCCCTCAACTACTCTATATATGCAGGCCTCATCTACAGCAACAGGTACGCATAATCTTCATTATAACTATCAATACTAATGATTTATATCAATTTCAACTATGAATAACTTGAGCATCGAAGGGTTTTGGGTTGAAGTCATCCGGACCTGCACTAACATTGTGTTTCTTTGTGCATACCCTTGGGTCTACCAGCCGGAGATCTACATCCAAATGTCTACAGTTTAACGTTAGGTAATTCAACCACTAGTTAGTTGAACTGTTGAAGTATGGCACATAAATTTATTGTTTGCAACTGCTTTGTAAATATTGTGTTGTAACAGTTTACTTAACAATAATGTTTCACGGGTATCCATCTGTTTTCATATTAAATTCTATTTTGGTGTATTACGGGATGGAGAAGAACAATTGCAATTCTACCCATCAAACAAAGTGGAATCTTAACTTGACCCAAATATAGTACCTTTTAGGTTTCTTATAAAGTTGAGCACACCCCATAATCAGGGATGGATCTATGTTCGAGCTCAGGTGGGATACAGCCCATGTTACTTTTTGGTGGGCTATTGAAAAATTCCTGACCGTAGCTTGTGGTCCTCTATAATGAGAAGATCCTTATCGAGGTCCTTTACAACATCAACGAGCAACTCCAAATTGATGACATCGACATCGCCTTGACTAATGTTCAATCCGTTAAGAAGATCACGCTTATGGTCATGATGGGTGATTGAGGGCTTTGCAAGGGTTTTAATAATATGATCATTAAAAAGGCATAGCAAAGGATTGTAGAGCTGAAAAGGGGTTGAATTATACTATTATTAGCAATGGGAATGTTAGATTTGGGTGAAAATGGTGATTAGCCTCTAATGACGGCTATCACTTCTTATTTATATCAACGCTCTCTTTTCTTTACACACACACAATAACACACAATACTCCCCCTCAAGATGAGCAAAAGATATTTATCGTGCCCATCTTGTTACAAGCATCATCTACTCCTTTAGAGTTCAACCCCTTTGTAAGGCAATCAGCTAATTGCTGTCCAGAAGTAATGTAGGAGATCTCCAACTGTTTCTTGTCCAATCTTTCTTTAATGAAGAACCTGTCAATCTCTATGTGCTTCGTTCTATCATGTTGCACTGGGTTGTTGGCAATGTTAATTGCTGACTTGTTATCACACAACAACCGCAATGGTCCTTCTCTCAGCAGACGTAGCTCTTGTAGAAGTGATCTCAACCAGATCATCTCACAGGTACTAAGCACCATAGCACGATACTCTGCCTCTGCAGTGGAACGAGCCACCAAATCCTGCTTCTTGCTGCGCCAAGAGACTAAGTTGCCCCCAACAAACACAAAGTAGCCCGAGGTCGATCTCCTATCATCCAAGCAACTGGCCCAATCCGCATCACAGTAGCCTGTCACATTCATGTGACCATGACTACCAAATAATATGCCTTTTCCTGAACTATTCTTCAGATACCTCAATATCCTGAAGACTGCCTCCATATGTCCAGTCCTAGGATCATGCATGTATCTACTTACCACACTGATAGCATAGGCAATGTCAGGTCTGGTATGGCATAAGTAGATAAGGCGTCCAACAAGTCTCTGGTACCTTTCTTTGTCTACTGGCTCCCCTGATTGTGAATGCAATCTATGATTCTGATCAATAGGAGTAACTGCTGGACGACACCCCCAACATACCAGTCTCAGCCAGTAAATTAAGGGCATACTTCCTCTGTGAGAGAACTATACCCTTCCTGGACCTAGCAATCTCCAGTCCAAGGAAATACCCCAACTGTCCAAGGTCCTTGACCTCAAATTCTCTCGCCAATCTAGCCTTCAAGTGAGAGATTCCCTCTTCATCATCTCCAGTGATAATAATATCATCAACATACACAGCCAGAAGGGTAATCCGCTATCCTGAATGCCTATAGAATACAGTATGATCACCATTACTCTGCTTGTAGCCCATAGTGATGACTGCACGCTTGAATCTGTCAAACCATGCCCTTGGAGATTGCTTCAGCACATATAAAGACTTGTCCAGCCTACACACCTTTCCCATCGTCTGTTGTGTGCTAAAGCCAGGTGGAACCTCCATGTATACCTCCTCCTGTAAGTCTCCATGCAAGAAGGCATTTTTACATCCAACTGATGCAATTTCCATCCAAAATTCGATGCACATGATACCAGTACTCTCACAGTACTCATCTTTGCCACTGGGGCAAATGTCTCATCATAATCAATCCCATAAGTCTGACTGTAGCCCTTGGCAACCAGCCTCGCTTTGTACCTGTCCACCTTCCCTTCTGGAGTTTGCTTTATTGTGAATACCCACTTGCAGCCCACAGCTTTCTTCCCTGCTGGAAGTGAGACAAGTCTCCATGTCTTGTTCTTCTCCAGTGCTTCGAGTTCTTCGAGCATTGCTTTCTTCCACTGGGGATGTTGCGTTGCCACTCGCCAATCACTCGGTATAGAGATAGACTGTAAGGATGCAATGATAGCCCTATATGCAGGTGTAAGAGAAGCATAGGAGACATGATTAGCAATATCAGTCTCGTATCCATACCATACAGGAGGCCTGCCGGCATTGATACGAGGCTCCCTACGAGATGCAAGTGGAAGATCTAAACTAGAGGAAGGCAAAGAAAGGTTACCATCCGTGTTAGGAGAGGAAGGCAGTAAGGAAGTCGGGACTCGAGCAGGCGTGATAGACTGATCAATCTCGACTTGTGGCTGTGGAGCTAGTGGTTCTTCAATGGGGGAGATGTCTTCTTGTTGTTCTCCATCGCCATGACTACCCTTCTGTCTCCTGCTATATTTCTTGCCGTACAACCTGTCTTCCACCAATGGCCTTTCCTCCTCTTCCACCAAGGTCTTTTCTTCCTCCCTGCTATCAGTACCAGTACCAGTAGGCCTGACAGGACACGGTATAAGTCCAACCACTACCCTCCTGTCATCAGTCTCCCCCTCTCGACCAAATCCTCCTGTGTTTGGAGAGGCACCAGTATCAAATACTGGTATAGAATCTGTCAGTCCTCCATAAAAAGGCTCAGTCTCCCTGAACGTCACATCCATACTCACAAACAGCCTTCTTTCTGAGGGACTCCAACACCTATAGCCTTTCTGATTTGAAGGATACCCAACAAATATGCATTTAATTGCCTGAGCATCCAGCTTCCCCACAGAAGGTCTATGATCCCTCACAAAGCATGTGCATCCAAACACTTTTGGTGGAACTACAAAAGTGTTCTTTCCCATAAGAATCTCACATGGGGACTTCATACCAAGCATCCGTGAAGGCATCCTGTTGATGAGATAGGTGGCTGTCATCACTGCTTCACTCCACATTATCTTAGGTACATTCATGGTGAGCATGAGTGACCTAGTTACCTCCAACAAGTGTCTATTTTTCCTTTCAGCAACTCCGTTCTGTTGAGGCGTGTTGGGACAAGTGGTTTGGTGAGTTATCCCACTCTCAGATAGATAAGATGCAAACTCCTTATTTACATACTCTGTCCCATTATCCGTTCTCAAGATGCGGATCTTGGCCTCATACACATTTCTGACACTTCTATGGAAGTCCTGGAAACACTTCAACGCTTCGCATTTGTTTTTCATCATGTAAAGCCATGTCATCTGAGAATGATAATCTATGAAAGTGATGAACCACCTGAACCCACTTACTGAAGTCACTGGGCAGGGCCCCCAAACATCTGAGTGAATAAGATGAAATCTCTCTACACTCATCATCCCCACACTAGGATATGATGTCCTAGTGTGTTTCCCAAATTCACACGCATCACACTTCAAATTCATTTTATTCACTCTATTCAAAATCTCAGGATACATTTTATTCAATATATCAAAAGGCAAGTGTCCCAACTGACAATGTAATAAAAATACCTCTCTTTCCTTCTCTTCACCAACGACGGCCAATGCAGCATCCCCACTAGCTCTGTCAAGATACCACAGTCCATCACGCCTGACGCCAGTCCCAAGCCTCCTCCCAGTCTTCCTTTCCTGCAACACACAATGAGTAGAGTCAAAAGTAATGCTACAGTCAAGATCATCAACAATAGAGCCAACAGATAAAAGGTTGACTGGAAAAGATGGGACGTGAAGGACTGAAGAGAGGCATATGGAGGGAGTGCACTGAATAGTGCCAATCCCTTTAATGGGTTGGGATGTGCCATCAGCTGTCTGAACAGTTTTATGAATAGTATGTGGTTTATATGTGGAAAATTGTCTATATGCACCTGACACATGGCTAGATGCACCTGAGTCAATAATCCACTCTATATGATCTCCACATGAAAGAGCTGAATGGTTACCTGATCCTGTGTGAGCGAAGTTGGCAAAATTACCGAATGGCGAAGCAACATCTCTAGTCTGGTCTGCATGACTCTCCGAACTCTCAGTAGTAGACCTGGACTGTCTCCGCTGCTCTAGATCTGACGCCTCAGCTGGCGTAGCCTCAATCATCATTGTCTCATGTCGTCCATGAGCAGTAGCAAAGTTGGCCCGTGGGCCGCCACGACCTCGTCCACGGCCTCCACGGCCCCAACGACCTCCTCCTCTGCCTCTTGTGCCACGTCCTCGTCCACTACCCTTCTGTGGGCAGTTAAAGCTCAGGTGCCCCTTCACCCCACAGGTGTAGCACTCTCGATCCTCGTTCACTGCTGCCACTGCCGGTACAGCCAGTGCAGCCCGAATGACTTGAGTACCCTCATCCTTCATAACTCTCAGTCTGGTCTCCTCCTGTGCCATTGCAGCTATGGCATCCTCCAGAGATGGGATAGAGGATAAGTGACACATACTCGCCCTCCTGACCTTAAAATCTCCATTCATGTTCCTCAGAAAATGAGTCACACGCCTACGCTCCACCCACTTCCTGTGTATCGCAGCACTCCTAGGATCAGGCAGATCAATAGGGTCATAGTGGTCTAACTCTGACCACAGCCTTTTCCACTCCGCAGAGTAGGCTAGAATAGACATCTCCCCCTACTTCAAGGTGTCGACCTTGCCCTGAACCTCCATCATAAGCATCACATTCCCTGCTCCAGAATACATTTTCTCCACCATACTCCATATCTCTGCAGCACTCTCTATGGCCTCCACCATCCCAGAAATGGGTGGAACCATCGATGTCATCAACCAAGCAGCCACCAGTGAGTTGGTGGTGCTCCACACTTTCCAATCATCCCCAGTCTTATCCACCGGTTCACTACATGAACCCAGAACATGGCCTTCTAACCCCTTCGACTTCAGGATGAGAAGCACCCTCCTGGACCAACTGAGGTAATTCTTCGTCCCTTCCAATTTCACATCATTGGGCATCAACTCCAGCTTCTGCACTGGTCGTGAAGGCGTCGATCCACTCGAGGATCCCAACTCCTTCGAAGCAAGCAGCTTCGTTATCTCCCCAATGAAGGCTTTCATGTCAGCTGAGGTAAGATTGTCCCCCATCTCTCCAGATCCGCAGATCTCTCCTTTCTCCCTCCTTAGATCCGCAGATCTACTTCTCTTCTTCCTCTTCTAGGTCATACCCTAACCGTAAATCTATGGAGTCCTTTTCATGACTCTACCATAGATCTAGGGTTAGGGTTTTTGGGGTTCTCTTTTGTGGCTAGTTAGGGCTTTGTGGCGGCTAGAAGAGGACGTGGAAGGGTAGAAGGATCACAAAATGTGGAGCAGCGGCAGCGGAAGGGGGCTAGCGACGCACGCGCACGCACAGCGGGTGGCGGAGGCACGCGCAGGTGGCGGCGGCGCGTGGGAGGGCGGCGCGGCGGGGAGGGCTGGCGGCGCGGCGGGGAGGGCTGGCGGCGGCGCGTGGGAGGGCGGCGCGGTGGGGAGGCTAGGGTTTTGGTGTTTTAGGGTTTTTTTGGGGTAGGGTTTAGGTTTGGCTCTGATACCATGTTAGATTTGGGTGAAAATGGTGATTAGCCTCTAATGACGGCTATCACTTCTTATTTATATCAACTCTCTCTTTTCTTTACACACACACAATAACACACAATAGGGAATGTGGAGAATTCATATTTTCAGAGAAAGTTTCGGATTCCGATGGATCGATTTCTTGATGGGGGAAGCTTGCCCACTAATAAAGATGTCCATATCTATGGATTTTTGGGAGGAAAGTTAGAATTGTTTTTGAATCTTTGATATAATTCATAATTAACGATGATCAAGATGTAACATTTTTTTGTCAAAATCCTGACTAATTTAGTGTATATACTGGTAAATTCATATTGATATAGATTAATGACCAAGGTGCAATCTTTTATAACTAATTGATATCTAGATGAACATATTGATTACTTTGCAGTGGATAAAGTGAATAGCATTAAATATTTTCAATTCGGGTTCTAAAGAGTGGCTTTTACAGAGAACTGAGTTCAAGATTTTAAATACATCTTCTCGTGTCCAAACATGACCTATGCTCAAGTTTTCATTCAACACATAATAAAACACTATTTATAAATAACTAAATTGTATTTGCAACAATACTGGGGCCTAAAAAGCCAGGAAAAATTGTTCCAAAATGATTCATAACCGAAGCATATTACCAAAAAGAAAAGAAAAGGAAAGGAAAAAATCAACATCACCACAAAAATCTCCCCAAAACGCTTGCCATTAGACATTTTAGCCCACCAACTATCAAAATCCATTATCCCAAACCCAATCCACATCCCTTGTATATTTGGCTAGTATCACATGAGGGAAAAAAATCCTGGCTCCGCCTTACCCACAATCTCACACTCATTATAGATTACACTCACGCTTGACCAGTTGCAAATTCTATGCGGCAGTATGCATAATTTTAGATCACTAATCATCAATGAAGAATGAAAAAGTTCTAGCTTAACAAGCCTAAAGTTATGCCCAACAGTATTGGGCGTGTTCACAAAAACTAAACATGGATGACCCCAACTGCTTAACGATCAATTAATTGGACATCTCAAACAATTTAAATCCAACCAATAATATTTACACCTGAAGATTGCTTTGAACTGTAGTGGCCTCTCCCATGATCAGTCTCTTGATGGAGCTCTTCCTCTCCACAGCAAGAAAAAAACCCCATTATTCGATCTTCTCTGCTCGAAGAACAACCAATTAGATTTGATCATAATTCATAGCAAATATAATATTTAAAAAAATCACAACATCACTAAGCGCAGAAAAATAAATTTTACCTTGTGGGTTCTTGTTTTTTTGTTTTGGTTTTTGTTTTCGTGTTTGGGATGGTGGTGGTGGTGGGTGGGGTGGTGGGTGGGGGGTGGGGGGCGAGAGCGGGAGAGGGAGAGAGACTGTGAGGCGACAAGAATTTGGTAGCCGGCGCTGCGCAGGGTAGCAGAATCAGCGCACGTCAACTCCGGGGTCGCCGCCGGCGACTTTTGAGGGTTGAAGTAAGCGGGTGCGGTCCAAGACTTTATTACAATATAGCTCTTACATGGAAGTGAGAGAAGGATATGTGTCATTTATAACAAAAGGTCCCTTCCATTAATGTGAGGTGGATATAGCACCAATCAAGACAAGAGCATGAAATAGCATGTGAATGGTGTAAATGAACAGAACAGACCTGGATGCCTGCTGATAAAGTCTTGGACTAATTGCTATATGCTATGAATAAACCTTTGTTACTTTTGGTATTATGACCGGGGGCGGAACCAGGATGGGACGATAGGTGAAGCCAGACAGTGTTACAAGAAGGCATACAAACTGCATTCGTAAAATACATTGATGCGATGATGTTCAAGTCGGCGAGTCCAAAGAGACTAAGAGGGTGTTTTATCATTACGTTGTCTATTTGATGTGACGAAGTGGACAACAAAGTAGATGTGAAATACATAGCGTAGGCCCTATGCAACATATGTCTTACGGATCAAGTAAGAAATCAGAAAACAAAAACAAGTTTTAATTATATAAGAAAGAAAATAAGTTACAAAGATTCAAATTACTTTAAACGATTAACAAATTTCCCCATGCATTTATTAAACACAAAATCGTTCACGAAAAGACATGAACGAGGAACTAAGGTTAATTACTTTGTTAATTTGCAAAAAAAATGAAAATTTAAAAAATTTAACTCCAACAAGAATCGAACCCAAAACCATCTACAAATCAACCAAACACACAACCAATCTGCTGCTACTGAGGCAACCTGTTTTTGATTGAAAATATACATAACATTGTAATAATATATATGTAAACTGAAAAAGAAAAAATTTTAGGTAGTACGGGCATTATTTTAGGCAATTACAAACTCAATTTCGACACATTCCTTACTAATAACCCGTATTCTACCCAAAAATATAAAAACTTAATAGATAATATGCCTCCCGGAATTGAACCCACGGCCATAAGAGTGAGGATGAGGCGCTCAACCACCAAGCCATATGAACAACTATGTTACTTATCATCACTTTTAATTACTTAGCCTTAGATTACAGAAGTGCTGCCATGTATATGTATGAAAGTAATTTTTGTAAAATGGGGGGGGGGGGGGGCGCCCCCCCCCCCCCCCCCCCCCCCAACGTGGATCCACCCCTGATTATGACCTTCGGTATCTACCATAATTGTAAAAGACCAGTGGTATCCCATCTTTTTATATATATACATATACATACATGTATATATATATACAGATGTATATATATATATACATGTATATATATATACATGTATATATATATATACATCTGTATATATATATACATGTATATATATATATATACATAGCAAATAACCCGTGCACACGTGCACGTGGACTGGGAAAAAAGGTCGGGAATGGGGGAAGAATAAAAAGTGTGGGTGTGTGTGGGGAGGGTCTAGGGGCAAAAATGCAAAACCAGGGGTTGTATGTACAAAATTCTCCACATCTTCTATTATCTCTCAAAATCTCATCACAAAATTCCCCACCTCTTCTCTTATCTCTCAAAATCTCATCACTTATCCAATTTCTCTTGTCCAATTTCTCTTGTCCAATTTCTCTTGATAACATCTCTACTTTACAGAATAGATATATATACATATATATATACATACATACATACATACATACATATATATATATATATATATACATATAAACATATATATATACATATATATATATATACACACACACATATATATATACTAGCCATAACAAGTGCCCGCAGACACGGCGAAATCTTTGTTCCCCAAAAAATTATTTCCACGGCCAAAAATTTAAAACAACAAAATTAGCGTAAAAATATTTAGTGGTACCGGTGTCGTTGGCATGGGTGCATTCGACACGGAACAACAAATTCGGCGTGGGCGCCTTCAGCGCGAAACAACAAGTTCTGCACCGGCGCCTTCGGCACAAAACAACAAATTCGCGTAAAAAAATTTAGCGGTCGCCTTCGGCGCGGAGTAAAAAGTAAAAGCAGACGTGCGCAGAGCAATTCGAAAAGTTCCCTTCAAAATTAAATCCGAACCGTCTTTCTATCAACCTTTTTGTCGTAGTCAGCCTGTCATAGTCAGCAAATCAATTCAAAAAAGTCCTCAAATGTATAATAGATATTTTGATTTTATGATCTCTTTCTATTTCCATGCCTTTGCGACTTCTTAGTTCTTATTGGTGTTAGATTGATTTAATATTATCGGAATAATAGATATTTTGAATCTGTTTACGGGTGTTTTCTCACCACAGCTCGTTGACCGTCGGCTGTATGGTCAACGTGGTCAAGGGGCCGACTTGAGGGTCCCTTGGGTTCGCCGAGCCCGCTTGTTCTCGGCACTACAGAGCTGAGGGGAAGCCTCGGCTCGGTGAGTCACGCTCGGCCTCGGCTGGGTCGCGCACGGCCTTGGTCGTATCCGCGTCGAGGGGTAGCCTCGGCGCCTTGCGAGTGGGTCGGTACTTGATCAGTCGTCCACCTGACGACTGCGACGGTGATGGCCGACCGACGCTGAGGGGTAGCCTCGGCGCCTCGTATGTCTTCTTCCTGGACAGATGAAGAAACTCGTCAGGGAGGCCGGACCTAGGTTCCGGCCAAAGCCCCTCCGATGCCTAAGTCAGATCAGGGTCTGAAAGGATACTCGACGGGGGAGATCCGGCTTGTGAGGAAGCCGGAATGTCAACCCAGGCGGCGCGAGTTTTGGGGGAGGGAGGAAATGGAGTGGCGAAAGCCTAGGTCGTTGATGGAGTACCTCTGTGTTGGTTACCTGAGTTTCGATCCCCCTCTTCGTCGTCCTGGCCTTCCCCTTATAGGGTCCTTCGTGATTGCCCCACGTCCTGCCTCCTCTCACGTCCCCACGATCCGCCTCCGCCTCCTCCCACTCGCGCGTCGTCGTGGGGTGGCCCATTAACGGGTCCGTTAATGGCCATCATGGGATCGCGGATTCAGAGGGGCGGTTAATCCAGCCGAATGGGGGCCAGTCGGGTGTACCCGAGGGCGAGGTGGCTGGGCCTTCCGTTCCGTCCGTGGGCCCCCTTCGGGCGGGCCCGTCTTCTCTAGTGGGCTTCTCCTTTGAGGTCGGGCCATGGGCCGTTGTGCTTCGGGCTCGTTGATATTAGTCGTAACAATTGCCCCCATCGCCCGGACCGTTCGGCTTCCGTCGGTTCGGTTCGGGTGATGTGACTCTTTCGTGACCCGATGGATGCGCCAGTCGAGGCCCCGCTATTAAATGAATGTCATTATTGCCGCTCCGTTTGAACTTCCGCTGGTGCAGTTTTCGAGGCATCGCCGCCGTTTTGATGTCGCCACGCGATCTCCCCTGACGGTTCAGATCCCTCCTTCGCCCTTTATATATATACGCTCCAATCCCTCGGGCTTCAACTCTTTCGCGCTCGTTCCTTCTTGTTCTCCGTTTTGCCAGCTTCTTCTTCCCGTCATCTGTCTTCTTTCCCGCTCTTACCAAGGTAATTCTTCCATTCTTTAACTCGGGCTATGGCCAGGCTTAGGATAAGTGATACCCGTTCCGTCGGACCGACTTCCGGTCCCGATCATGCCCCTTCCTCGAGGCCCAAAGTTCCGTCGCCATCCCCGGGGGTCCCAGATAAAGGGAAAGGAAAGCTTTTTCCGGATCCCGTCGGGGACGATGTGGCCTCGTCTTCCGAGAGATTAGGCATCCCTCCATCGATCCTCCTATCGTCATCCATGGCCCCTTTCTTAGTCACTAGGGAGATACGAGAGAGGTACCTATGTTATCCCTATGACGTTCGGATTCCCTTTGGAGACGAGCGGATCTGCTTTCCGCGGAGTAACGAGGTCGGCGTATACGTCGAGATGTTCCATCTGGGGCTCCGTTTCCCCCTCCACCCTTTTATCATTCGATTCACTGACTCCTTGAAAGTTGCCCTGTGCCAGCTAACGCCATCCTCTGTCGTGGTGCTGACTGGGTTTATTATGCTTTGTATCACTCACGGCCTGGAGCCGTCTCTCCCTCTTCTCTCTCATTTTTACCGGATCCAGACGGTTGGACTCGGTTCTTGGGTGCACCTCCGAGCCCGTGCGGGGCGAGTGTGCCTGCTCGGTATACCCCCTTGGTCGGGGAACTGGGACTCTAGCTTTGTTTTTGTTGTCTTTCCCCGGGTCTCGGTTATCTTGACTGGTTGGGGGAGTTCGCAACAAACCGACAGGACGGCAACCTTATCCGAGGCCGAGCGAGCCGCGGCCCGTCTCATATCGTCACTTTCTCTCGAGGAGAGGTCGGTCTGGCATTTGCTGGACGACCTTCTTCTGAAGTGCACTCTGTGGTCCCCCGGTTAGTTGTCTCCCTTCCCTCCGTTTAACCTCTGGCTCACCCTGATTTCTCTTTCTCTCGCAGGCATGGCTGGCCGTGAGTTCACCCATGACGTCGACGAGCTTATTCGCCTGGGATCTCGCCGGGGCCACGGGAGCTCTTCTGGACGGGCGCCTCGCCGCTCTGTAGATGAAGAGTTGCGCCGGTCTGAGCCTCCTTCGGGAAGGATTGAGGCCAGGTCCCCCCACGGGTCGCATCGGATGCCCCTGGAGGGGAAGCCACGGGGGTCGACCCTCTCCTTGTGGAGGGTTCCGGATCGGCTCCTCGGCCGTCTGCGGGCGGGAGCCGTAAGCGCTCTCCCCCAGCTTCCGCTGGCCCCAATGGGAAGAAGTCGTGGAAGAACGGTGGGCGCGCCGCTTCTCCGACTCCCACCGTCGCGCCGATGGGTCCCGGCAAGGCGGTAGTGTCGACCGTTTCGCCCGACCCTGCCGCCCACGCCGTCGTCACTCTCTCGGCTTCCCCCTCGGTCCTGGGGGCCATCAGCGTCCTGCCGAGCGCCTCAGCGGGGCCCGTTGATCCCTCCGGGGACTTGGTGCCCCTTGATATGGCCTTGGCGAGTCGGCCGGCGGCGGACTCCGTCCTCCCGGGGGACCGTTCCCTCTTGGAGTTGTCCCCCGTGGACATGTTGTCTAATTCTCTGGTCGATCATCTCCGACAGGTTCGAATTCCTGTCTTTCTCGGGCAGTTTGTCTTGCCCTTTAACATTCCTTGGTGTAACCCACCTTTCTTTCGTTCGCAGGCCACCGCGATGGCTGTCGAGGCGCAACGCCGGGCGACCCAATTGAGGAGCCTCGAGAATTCCCTGAATCGGGAGCGCGCTCGGGCCGGGGAGGCTAACGTAGCCCTTCAAGGTGCCCGCATGGAGGCTCGTCAGCAACGCCGCCGCGCCGACGAGCTCGAGTCTCAAGTACATGATCTCAAGCGAGATCTTGTGGATGTCCATGGCGTGGTCCGGGAAGCGGAAGAGAAGTTCCGGCGGGAGAGGGAGGATCTTTGGGGACAACTCGCCGAGCTGCACCGGAGGCTCCGTTTTGCCGAGGAGGCTGAGAAGGGCGTCGACACGGCCATAAGGCCGAAGATTGCGTCGGTCCTGAGGGAGGTCTTCGGGACTTATGAGGACCTCCTTGCCCCTCGCATAGTGGAGGTCGTTAGGGAGTCATTCCGGCAGTTTGCGGAGCTCGCCCGGGCGCCGATCCTCCCTCCACCGGGGGACGCCGATCCCCACTGTTCGGAGCAAGGCGAGGCCCCAGATGACGCGGTCTCTCGCGCTCCGGACCCCTGAGGGGCCCTTGTATCATGTCCCCTTTCTTGGGTGACAAATTTTGTTGTCAACAACAGTGCTCCGGACCTCTGAAAAGCTCTTGTATCATGTCCCCTTTCTTGGGTGACAAATTTTGTTGTCAACAACAGCGCTCAAGAGGACGTTGCTGAGTGATATGTAACCCATACCATTAATGAAAATGATATCTTCTGGTCAATTCTTCTTGCGTCACTGGTCTCTTTTTCAGGGGTTCCCCCTTTTGGAATAGCCTTCAATGTTCCTAGATCGGGCGAGCGTCTTCGCCCTCGTCTAGGGGTGTTGTCCCGGGATCGTCTGGCTTGGGATGTCGTTCTTCCCGTCGAGCCTGTCCATTGGGGTGATTATCCTCAGCTAGGCGAGCGAGTGGGTCACTCGGTTTGCGAGGGAGGTCATCCCTTGGCTTTCGGCCGGCTGCCATGCTCGTCGGCTGGGTGAGTTGCCCCCAACCTTACGAGCGGGCGAGTCGCTCGGTCCGCGGGGGTAAGTACCCCTCGTCTCACGAACGGGCGTCGGGCTCGTCAGTTAGAGGAGTTTCCCCCAACCTTATGAGCGAGCGAGTCGCTCGGTCCGCGAGGACAAGTCTCCTTCGTCAAGGAGATTCGTTCGGTGTCGAGGGGAGTTGCCCCTCGGCTTACGGTCGACGATGGAGATTCGTCCGGTGCCGAGGGGAGTTGCCCCTCAGCTTACGGCCGACGAAGGAGATTTGTTCAGTGGTGAGGGGAGTAGCCCCTCGGCTTACGGCCGACGAAGGAAACTCATTCGGTGGTGAGGGGAGTTGCCCCTCGGCTTACGGCCGACGAAGGAGATTCGTTCAGTGGCGAGGGGAGTTGCCCCTCGGCTTACGGCCGACGAAGGAGGTTTGTTCGGTGACGAGGGGAGTTGTCCCTCGGCTTACGACCGACGAAGGAGATTCGTTCAGTGGCGAGGGGAGTTGCCCCTCGGCTTACGGCTGATGAAGGAGGTTCGTTTGGTGGCGAGGGGAGTTGCCCCTCGGCTTACGGCCGACGAAGGAGGTTCGTTCGGTGACGAGGAGAGTTTTCCCTCGGCTTACGACCGACGAAGGAGATTCGTTCGGTGGCGAGGGGAGTTGCCCCTCGGATTACGGCCGACAAAGGAGGTTCGTTCGGTGGCGAGGGGAGTTGCCCCTCGGCTTACGGCCGACGAAGGAGGTTCGTTCGGTGACGAGGGGAGTTGCCCCTCGGCTTACGGTCGACGAAGGAGGTTCGTTCGGTGGCGAGGGGAGTTGCCCCTCGGCTTACGGTCGACGAAGGAGGTTCGTTCGGTGGCGAGGGGAGTTGCCCCTCGGCTTACGGCCGACGAAGGAGGTTCGTTCGGTGGCGAGGGGAGTTGCCCCTCGGCTTACGGCCGACGAAGGAGATTCATTCGGTGGCGAGGGGAGTTGCCCCTCGGCTTACAGCCGACGAAGGAGTGGGCAGCTGTGATTCGGGCTGGTCCATATTAGTCGGACCGTGGTTGCCTTGATTGAACCTTCCTTCGTGTCCTGAATCGTCTGTTAAGAAACAGGTGATAGAATTTGCACTGACATTGTATGCCTTCATTTCCGTGAGACAATACATTTGGAGTAATGGAAAAAAGGAAAAAGGCAACAAGACCCAGGGGAGGTTCTGGCAGGGTAGCCCTCCCCTGGTGGAGCGGTGGCTGTTTACTCTATCTCCTCACTCGATGATACGCGTGACCGTCTGGACCGCATTCACCCCTTTTCCCCTGTCCTGCTGTTTGGACGTTCCTTCTCCCGAGGCGGGGTCGTTGGCGGAGTTCTTTAGGTGCCCCCGGCTCACCAGCTTCTCGATGTCTTTCTTCAAGTGCCAACAGTCGTCGGTATCGTGGCCGTTATCTTTGTGGTACTTGCAGTATTTCTCTTCATCCCTCCCACCTCTCCTCGTCCTTCAGGGAGGTCGGCTCGCATGTCCTTCCTTCTGGGCTTGCGCTAGGATCACGTCCGGGGCGGTGGTCACCGAGGAATGCCGGGGCTCTTCCCTTCGCGGTCTTCCTCTGGCCCTCTTCTCTTGTCGATGCTCCTCCGTCCCGCGACGCTCGTTCTCGTCGCGCTTGGTCCCGCGCCTGGTCTTACCCTCATCCACGGCCAGGGCCTCTTCTGTCAGCATGAAGCGCTCTGCTCGGGCCATAATTCCGGTGAGGTCCTTCGGTGGGTCGCTGTGTAGCGATTTCTTCAATCCCCTATGTCGTAGCCCCTTTTTCAGGGCCGCCTTTACCACCAGCTCGGGGCAGCTATCCACGCTCAATCGCTCCACGTTGAAGCGACGCATGAAGTGCCTCAGCGACTCGGTCGGTCCCTGCACCACATTGAACAAGTGTTCTGAGTCAGGTTTTACCTGCCGCCTGGCCATAAACTGCTTGCAGAACAACTGGGTGAGCTCCTCAAAGCTGTCTATCGACCGACCAGGCAGGCTGAGGTACCAGGTCCGAGCAGCCCCCCGTAGGGTGGAGTAGAAGCCCCTGCAGAGCAGGGTGTCATCGGCCCCCTGGAACGCCATGACCCCTTCGTAATCCATCACATGGTCTGCGGGGTCGCTAACGCCGTTGTATTTCTCCAGCGTCGGTACCTTGAAGTTCGTGGGTATCCGCGCCTCGGTTATTCTTCGAGTCAGGGGGCATCGTTCTCCGCTGATGCACCCGGGTCGCTCCCCTTCGCCCGACTCCTTGCCGTTTGGCTGCAACGAGGGGGCCGGCGGAAGCTTGACCTCCTCTTGGGTCCTTGCCAGCTTGGGTGCCGGGCTCGATCGGCGCGAACATTCTTTCCGGTTCTTCTGATGGTGGGCCTTTGGCTGTTGGCTGCCTCCGCTCTGGTAAGACCGGACGCTCGCTGATCGACGATCATCCCGCCTACGTTTGTGCGACCCCAGGCGCGCGCGGACGAGGCCGTCCTTGAGATGTCACCCGTCCGCTCCGAGTTCCCCCCATTTCCCTCTCTGAGTGAGGTGCGAGTGGGAGATCGCTCCGGGGAAAAACCGGGCATGGTGAACCTCCTTTCCGTGTTCTGCGCTCCTTTTCCGTGGTCGGCAACCACGGCGGAACGAAGAGGTCGGCGGGCCTCTTCCTGGTGAGAGGCCCTTCCCTCCCCACCCTCAGGGGTGGGAGTGCTGCTAACGAGCTGCTGAATCGTCGCGAATAAAGTTTGGATGTTGGCGTTGGTCTCCTGCGCGTAGGCTTGGAGTTGCCCCTGCGTGGCTAGCTGGGCGTTGTCGGCCTCCCCGGTGGTGCAGCCGTTTGGGGTCTCGACAGGGGCATGGTACACGACCTCCTCCGGGATGGGCGGCATGCGCCCTAAGCCGTTGCTGATTGGTTCCATCTCGGTGGTTTTACGTGGGTGTCAGTTCGTTCCCACAGACGGCGCCAGATGTTTACGGGTGTTTTCTCACCACAGCTCGTTGACCGTCGGCTGTATGGTCAACGTGGTCAAGGGGCCGACTTGAGGGTCCCTTGGGTTCGCCGAGCCCGCTTGTTCTCGGTGCTACAGAGCTGAGGGGAAGCCTCGGCTCGGTGAGTCGCGCTCGGCCTCGGCTGGGTCGTGCTCGGCCTCGGTCGTATCCACGTCGAGGGGTAGCCTCGGCGCCTTGCGAGTGGGTCGGTACTTGATCAGTCGTCCACCTGACGACTGCGACGGTGATGACCGACCGACGCTGAGGGGTAGCCTCGGCGCCTCGTATGTCTTCTTCCTGGACAGATGAAGAAACTCGTCAGGGAGGCCGGACCTAGGTTCCGGCCAAAGCCCCTCCGATGCCTAAGTCAGATCAGGGTCTGAAAGGATACTCGGCAGGGGAGATCCGGCTTGTGAGGAAGCCGGAACGTCAACCCAGGCGGCGCGAGTTTTGGGGGAGGGAGGAAATGGAGTGGCGAAAGCCTAGGTCGTTGATGGAGTACCTCTGTGTTGGTTACCTGAGTTTCGATCCCCTTCTTCGTCGTCCTGGCCTTCCCCTTATAGGGTCCTTCGTGATTGCCCCACGTCCTGCCTCCTCTCACGTCCCCACGATCCGCCTCCGCCTCCTCCCACTCGCGCGTCGTCGTGGGGTGGCCCATTAACGGGTCCGTTAATGGCCATCATGGGATCGCGGATTCAGAGGGGCGGTTAATCCGGCCGAATGGGGGCCAGTCGGGTGTACCCGAGGGCGAGGTGGCTGGGCCTTCCGTTCCGTCCGTGGGCCCCCTTCGGGCGGGCCCGTCTTCTCTAGTGGGCTTCTCCTTTGAGGTCGGGCCGTGGGCCGTTGTGCTTCGGGCTCGTTGATATTAGTCGTAACAGAATCTATGATCTCTTTTTATTTCCAAGCTTTTGTTACTTCTTAGTTCTTAATGGTGTTTGATTCATTTAATTTTTATCGGAATAGAAAGATTTTTTTTTGGATACATCGGAATAAAAAGATTTTGATGCTACTATTTAGCTGATAGACTGCAATAATAATGCTACCTGATTACAGTCCCGAAGAATAAGTGCAAGATGATTTCAAGAGGAGAGATAGGGATATGTGATTAAATTATGAGGATTGATTCTTTTTTTCCTCCTCTTTTGTGAGAAATAGATACCATATCAAAAATAAGATTTCATGCGCGCTTTCCAAAATTTTGGCCCGGATAATTAATAATAATTTAATCGCTTGCAACAAAGCTGTAATCAAAACTTTCCCCCAAAAAATTTTGATTTTCCCCCAAAACTTTCCACAAAATCTCCTCACAACAATTGATTCATCAAGATTAAATCTCAGCCGTCCTTCTATCAACCTCTATGTCCTAGTTAGCCCTAGGATTCAAAAACAGTTGTCAAATGTAATATATATATATATATATATTTATGATCTATGGCCTCCACCATAGAGATTGATTCGCATCACGTTATCAGCACGATTACGCTCGTAGAGAAGGAATAGATGCGGCGAAGCTCTGACGAATTTTTCGCGGCGTCTCGATAGATGAATCGATGCACGGAAAAAGCTTCACAGCACACGCGATCTAAAGGTATTTCTAGATTTGTGCAAAAAATCCATTTTTTTAATTATTCATGATCATGATTTTCAAGATCTAATTTTGTTTTTAGATCACAAAATATCATTTTCTTTTATGCATATAGATCTACAAACATATTTTTCACTCATCTAGAGACCTAATCTAGAAATCTAAAGAACTATTTAGACATAATACTTGATCAATTGTGCAAAAACATCTGTTCTTATTGTCTTGAAAAATAACAACCCAATGAAAATCATATATTTATCGAAGACAGCCTAATGCTGTCACAAAACTCCACCCCCATGGCCATCTCTGGCTAGATTGGCCTCGGATCCGGCCTCGGGCTATGGATCTGGCCTGATCGACGAGATCTTCATTTGGATATATCAGCATGAATAATGCTGTCGTTGTCATCCATTATATTGAGTGTGCATGCTTTTGCGTTAATTTTTTACATAAGATCATGCTAATCATGCCCTTGACGTCTTAATTCAGATGATCAATGATCTTTTATTTTTGATAATATGAATCTAACAATGCAAGTTAGGATCCATAAAAATTCATCAATGTATTATTTACGATGAAAATTCCTCCAAATTGAGATTATCGATGGGTATGAACCGGCCTTGGGCTAGACCTGTATGGGCATGTAAGGACACTGGCTATGAGGAAAATACTAGAAGGGGTGTTGAAGTGTTTATAAAATTTAAACGATAGTTACACCAATTTAAATTCCTAACCAATAATAAATGCAGAATTATAAATAAACCCAAATTGAAACAATGCTAACACAAAGTATGTTTCAAGGGTTCGGATTACCCAAGTCAACTACCGACTTGTTCCTGGTAATCCTACGTCCCTTCCACTCAGATACCGCCGGATACTCAAGTTAGAACCCTAACTTGGGGTTTCCTTTAAACCCACTTATAGCAACCCTACAAGTGAAATCGAAACACAATTGATGTCATTGACTCCCACAACTTGGGAGCAAGCAAACCACTCTCACAAACCGAGAGTTAAACTAATATCGAAAGATATGAAATAATGAATTAGCAACACTTACAATCACCTATGCCTTGAAGTAGAACTTGAATTGGAGCAAATGTGTTGTGTGTTGAAGTCGCTTCCAAGAAGAGAGAAAACCCCTTTCTCCTGTCACCACCAATTGCCTAGAGGATATTACTTTGATTCTATGTTGGAGAGCAAGAGAGAATGAGATTGGAATTTTTGGGCTTTTGAATTTGAGAGCTTTGAAAAACTTGAAGTTGAAGGCAAGGGTTTTCAAGAGATGATCAAGAAGATGAGTAACCCCTCAATGGAATAGTAGAAGATCTCTTTATAGGTTCCCCAAAACCCCTTAAACAGAATCCCCAAAAATCCCTTTGAAATCCGTGGAGAAAAAGCCAATGGATAGAATTTACACACTCGACAGTCGACTGGTGAAGAAATCAAAGTCAACTGCTGCATTATGTCAGAGAGTAGGTGAGAATTCAAACGGTAACTTACCACGTAGGACAGTCGACTGATGATGAAAAGACATGCGCCTGTAAATCTATCAGGCGACTATAAATCCTTCTACAAGCGACTAGCCGCAACATGGGTAAGCTGAGAAAAACTCAAAAAGTTTGAGAAGACACGACAGGCGACTGATGTGGAACACACATGCGCCTGTGCCATGGGCAGGCGCTTGTGAAACCAACATCAGTCGACTGTCACTAATAAGTGAAACTTTCCAGAGAGCAGAGTCTGCAGAGAAAGCATAGACATGCGATTGTTGAAGCATTGACAGTCGACTGTGCCTTGGACAGGCGATTGTCAATCCAACATCAGTCGACTGGCAAATGAAAAAGAAAGTGACCTTTGGGCAGGAAAGAGACATGCGGCTGATTAACAAATCACATGCGCATGTAGCTTGGATATGCGCCTGTCTTTTGTACAACAATCGCCTGACTAAAGTTAAAGCTAAAAGCCCAACAACCAATTGATAAAGTATATGCATAGCAGGCGACTGTAGAACAAATCATATTCGACTGTTTTGAGACAGGCACCTGTAAAATGTTCAGCAGTCGCCTGTTGAAATCCCAAAACGCACATGCTTGAGAAATGTGAATTGGAGTCTAAGGAAATGTGATCTAATGATTTCCTAGGACAGAAATGAAGATGTGTGTGCGCTCCAACATAGTTCTACTTCTAAGCTACATACTAGAAGAGAATAAAAAGATTACATTTTTGTATAAAACTCTCTTCTATCCAAAGTATGAGCTTGAAGTCTTCTTGGAGCTTCAATCACCATCTTTGATCATCCAATCCACTTTTCATGATTTGATTGATCTTTGAGTGACATCCATTGCTAATTGATTTTCATGATATGCTTAGGCAATGGATTAACTGCAAATAGGGGATTAGTCACAAGTATTTATGTTTGCTCATCATTAACACCAAGTAGTGAGAAGTCCAATACTTAACATTATCCCCCCCTTTTGGATGATGACAAACAAACATAAACAAAAAGATAAATAATTGTGCTTAATGAAAACTTACTCCCCATACATAGATGCCAATCAAGTTAGTCAAAATATATAAGGGCATCTATAGATCAATTGAAGCGAGCATGTAAGATATGTATGAATGAAATGATTTTAATTCTTGAAATCTAGGATTTTATAATCCAAGTTCATTATATCTTACTCCCCCTGAATCTAAGGCAACTTCAGTCTTAGATTCAAGTTTAGAATTTACTTAGCACATAATTATGATATGTTTGTTTCTCTCCCCCTATGGCATTATCCAAAAAGTGGGAGTAGAGAAACAACAACAATAGTGCTAAATAAGTACTAAAACAATCATGAGACTCTAAAGATAGGATATATATATCTAATGTGATGCCAAAATATAATCGAAAAAATCACAAAGGTGCATCTCATTGATATATACCAAACACTCATAAATACAAGAAATCTTAGTTGACGAAAGGAGCGAGAATCCAATATCAACATTTCAAAAAAAAAAATAAAAAAAACGTCTCACATCACAACATGTATATAATAGAGCATACAAAGAGAGACAATTTCACAATGTACACACAATCAACATAAAAATTGAGACACACTGTGAAGCAGCATATGATAAAGTAAAAGCATCATATTTTTTTTGAAAACTCAGAAAAATCCCCAACCCCCTCCCCCCGCCTTTGGCTTAGGAGGGTAAGGCGAGAGCCCGGTCGAGACTATGCAAACTGGGGTGACCGCCGTGCCCCCAACGGCCCCCGGGTTAGTCCGCGAGGGGAGATATAGCCCCAGGGTAAATAATTCCACAACAAATTCCACAACAATTACAAAGACACGGCGGCCATAAGCCTCGAACCCCGCACCCCTTGGCTTTGGAGCGGAATGACTTACCACTAGGACACCCTCTCGTGGGCAGCATCATATATATATATATATATATATATATATATATATATATATATATATATAATCAAAAGATACAAGGAGTACAAACGACAACATCAACTCCATGTATATCAAAAGTATGATCATCATACATATAGCATCATCATCCATTAGTACGGAAAAAATCAAAATACAAACAAACCTCGAACTCTCAACCCTAACAAAATAAATCTAGGCCTAATGGTGAGTAGTCTCCGCGAAGTGTCAATCCAAATCAGCAGCTGAGGAGTGTACAGGAGTAGCCAACTCAACTCGGAACTCCAGGGCCTTTGGATCATCTAGAGTATCCTCAGGAAGAGGAGCAGCAGCAAAAGTAGTGGGGACATCCTGAGGAGCCGGAGAAGCAATCGGCTCAGGAGCAGTGTCAACAGGATGCTCAGAAAGCTCAGTGATAACCGGAGGAGGATGCTGAGAAGGCTGAGGAGATGGTACAAAAGATCTGAGATGATCAGGGAAAGGAATGCCTCGATGCTGGAACAACAGATGGAACAACTCATGGATACTAGACACCTTCTCATCCAACAGATCACGAGAGAGTGCAGCAGAGGAAGAGGGCTGATCGGTGGGTGGAACGGTGGATGAAGACGGAGCTGAAGAAGACTGCCTCTTCTTTGATGCCGTCTGCAGAGCCGAAGATGACTTCGACTTAGCAGAAGCATTGAGAAGAGGGCCAAGTGGCATGGGCTCATATGGAGTCAGATTGATCCCGAAATGACGAAAGACTAAAGTGAGGAGTCCTCCATATGGCATGTGAGAGGAGGCAGTAGTGAACTCGATCTTGTCCATCCGATCAAGGAGGACTCCGGCCCAGTTCACAGACATGATAGATGGCGTGCAAGCAGCGAGGATCTCCTGAGAAGGCTGATCAGAGGAGCCATATTTCGGTAAGATGTTGGACTCACCACTAGGTGAACAGCTCAACCTCTAGCAGAAAACATGGAAGCCCTGATGCCAGAAGAAAAATATGAAGGGATCACAGAGAACATGTCCTGAAGTATAGTCTGATCAAGATCTGCAACGTCTGAGAGTGAGATATCAGCAGATAAGGAGCCAGTGGAAGGAATCCTAAGAATGGTTCCTAGGAGAGTAGGGGCAAGCTTGATACGGGTCCCTTGAACAACTGAGTCAATCATACCTGTGTCAGCATATTCACCGCGAATGCGATTGGCATAAAATAGCTTGACAAGGAATGTATAGGCACGAGGGGAGTTATCATGAGAGAAACGAAACAAATCACCCAAATGGGTCGACGTGAGAGTCTCGGATAGTCTCTCAGCAGTGAAGGCCTGAAATACAATGAAACGCTCTCGAAGGAGCTTGATCCCAAGCATAGCATGAAATTTTGCCAGACAAGCATCGTCTCGGCAAACGGGGACAAGAAGATCAGCAGGAGGAGGCTTGGAAGGATTTTGGCCTTGGGTTGAAGCGGGAATAGCCTCGGGATGGGTGTCAGCAGCCACACGAGTAAACTCAGCCTCAACGATAGGCTCATTGATGCGAACACTAATGGGTCTACACAGACACTTTGGAAGAGGCTCAATGAATTTTCCTTCTTCGCTGGAAGAAGAAGTGGAGTCGGAAGTATTCGAAACATCGGAGTGAGGTTGTGGAGTGAGGTTGCAGAAATTTGGTGCAGGCTCTATAGGGTTTCTTGGGTTCGACAACACTGTGCTTAAGGCTTCTAGGTCTCCTAGGAACAATGGCTTTCCCTTTGGTCTTGGGAGGAGCCATCGCACGAATCAAGAGAAATGGTAATATGAGTTGTGCACGAACGAACGACAAAAGAGAGATATACCTAATCACGATGATGATGGAGAAGGAGAGCCACATACTCTCAGTTGAGTGAACGGGGAGAGAGATCGATGGGTTGGAGCTTCCAATCAATGAGGGAGGAAGAAACGGTTGGAGTTCGAAGTGGAAGACGGGGGAAGTCGAACGGATGAGAGAGAAAAATATCAACGGCCTTGTGAATATATGAAGGGGTCAAATGAATCTGGACCGTTGGATCGTCAGATCGACGGCTCAGATTGAGTTAACGAACCTCCACTAAAGTGGATAGTCGACCGATGTGAAATCGGCAGTCGACTGGCCGAAAAGATAGAGATTATCTTGAGTTGACAGCCAGTCGCCTGTTGAGTAACTCACAGTCGCCTATCGGGGAGACAGTTGACTGTAATTTACGCAACATTCGTCTGACAGAGGGTCAAAAAATATGTTGAAGAAACAGAGACATCTCCAGATTAGGACAGGCACCTGATGAACAACTTGTAATCGTCTGTCGGAGAGACGGTCGATTGGAAAACGTTCACCAGTCACCTGTGAGAAAAATTCAGACATCAGTAGGAAAAATAGAGTTGGTCAGGCAACTGTCGAAGGAATGACCGTCGTCTGTCTTGGTCTAAAAGTGTCCAGAGAGGCTGAAATCCAGAGGATTCAGACAACTCACCCTAAGACATATACTCTAACAATACTCTAATCAAGATATCATTATCAAAATAGTATAGATTAACATACAAATCACGTATATTAATCCAAACAATCGAAATCATCAAAATCTCAAATACATCTCTTGAAAACAGATATGAAAAACATATAGCATATCATAACAAGAGAAGTAAAAAGATGACATGAGTTCAAGGCAAGATATAATCATAAAAGTATGAACTCCTATAATTCAGATTCACCAATAATCCCTAATTTTTCACGCAACCTCACAAATAAATCTTCTTTAAGAGTTTTAGTAAAGATGTCGGCCATTTGTTTTTGGGTTTCAATGTACTCTAAGATGATGTCCTTCTTGTTGGATATGGACGACATAAATACACCCATGAGGGGATGTATGAGGGTATACGGACCTCAGATGTCGTGTGCACGAAGGCGTGCGTGAATGGAACCTTTTCTCGTGTGAAAAGGACCACTCGATAAGTGGAAAAAGCCACTCGATAAGTGGAAAAAGCCACTCGATAAGTGGAAAAAGCCACTTTATAAGTGCAAAATGACACTTGATAAGTGGATAAAGAAGAAGATAAATGAATGTGCTAATATAGGCTAATAAGCTTATATTTAGTTATTTCTTACAATAACTACCCCTAAAGCCTATAAATAGGACCAAAGGGTAAGGCATTCATTCACACTTTCCATGCCATAAGTTTGCATAAGGCATCCATATGGTCTTCTTCTCCCTTCCAATAAAATCCTCTTCTAGTTAGAGATTTAGGCGGTGAAACTCTGCTTTGATCCTCCGTGACAAAGTATCGACCGTTGTGGCGAATCCGAGGGCAAAGTTTAGAGACTACCGTGCCGCATACGCAAACGTAAGTCTCTACTTTATTTCGATCCTAACAACGTTGTTTTGACAGGATCCTACATTGGTATCAGAGCCATACGGGTTCGCCCCAGTCAAACCGCCGCCCCTTTGAACCGATGAACGAGGCGTTGTCTTTTTCACGAATGGGTATCCTACCATTACGGATATGGTAGGAACGCTTCGTGACGGAGAGAACGCAGCGGTTGTTCTTTTCACGTTAGGGTCTCCTACCATTACGGATATGGTAGGAACTCTCCGTGACGGGAAGAACCGACCGTTCATATCGTCAAGCTCGCTCTCTTCATGGATGCTGAGTCTCCATTCATAGGGAATTGAACTCTCTTCATGTGGAGCGCGTAGTTTACGAATTTTAAAGTATGTTAATTTTTCATTTTGGCACACGGCCATTAGAGAATAACTACTTTCTCGACGAACGGGTGCTTCATCGACGAACGGGTGATTCATCGACTTTCTCGACGAACGGGTGCTTCATCGACGAACGGGTGCTTCATCGAGGAAGAAGATGGTAGTTATTCCCATCGGGGAAGATAACTTTTGGTGCATGATCACCATGGCCAAATGGGCTATGGAGGCAACGCATCCCCCCTCCTCATGCGGAGGGGGTTGGCTACGGCCAATAACCACCACGGCCACCCCTCCGGCGGGGGTGTGCGGCCAACCCCATGCAAGGGGGTGGCCGGCCATGGCCCATATGGCCATGGCCGGCCAAGGCAATAAGACCATGGCCCGGCCATGGCCGGCCATGGCCATGGCCGGACCTGGCCGGCCACGGCCAGGGCCAGGGGGCCCTGGCCGTGGCCAAGGCCAGGCCTGGCCAAGACCAGGCCAGGGCCAGGGGTCCCTGGCCGGCCTCGGCCAAGGCCAGGGGCCGGCCTGGCCGGCCCTGGCAGTGGCCAGGGTCGGCGCCCTGGCCTCTGCTAGGGCCAATGCCCTGGCCTCAGGCCAGGGCCTGGCCGGCCCTGGCCGGCCTCGGCCAGGGCAGAGGCCCTTGGCCGGCCCTTGGCCAGCCCCGGCCAGGGCAGATGCCCTGGCCAATAGGGTGCCAAATAATTGATTGGTCGGTATTGGTCGACCAATTCGGGATTATTGGTCGACCAATTTAGCCAGAGGCATTGACAATGGTTTCGGCCCCGGTAACCTACAAGCCTAGCCCATACGGGGCCGAAGGCAGTCGTCTGCGGCAAAATTCTCCAATAAGGGGGAAACGCCTGGATCCATACGGGAGCCGGCGACGATAGTTTGCAGAAAAATCCCCAAAAGGGGGATCCGACCTTGGCACGGCTACGACTCATCCCGGCAAATGGCAGGAAGTGCCGAATATTTCACTAGTATCATAAGGGTACTAAGTTGAAATATACATTTTTAAAATACATTTTCTAACGTTTTGAAAAATACGTTTTCAAAAACGCTTTTCCGCTGCAAAGTACTATAAGAGTACTTTTATTTGATAAAGTGATGGGGAAATACTGAAAGTTACTCTAGATGGTGATTGGAAACGTAGTGACCTTTCCGATTCTAGGGTAACATCTTCAGTATTTTTTCGAAAGTAACTTATCAAATTATAAATGTCGTTCCAAGTGGGAGTTGAAATTAGAACTATCCAAATGGGATATTCTATTATCACTTCAAATGGGAATTATATTTTAAGAATTTTTCAATGCAATGTTTTTGATCAAACCTTCGGTTTTTGTGTCTTTTGCAGCATTTTAAAAGTAAAATGTCTTCCGCTTCAAAGAATATCGTCGCTGAGTTAAACAGAGGTGAAAAACTCAACGGCGACAATTACAAACTTTGGTCCATCAAGATACAATACGTTTTAGAGAAGCAAGAAGTGCTCGAAACTCTAAAGAACGTAATGATTGAACCCGAGTTGGGCACTACGGCCCAATACAGACGAGACAAGGAAGCTTTTGATGCTTGGTCTCGGAAGAATAAGATAGCCCGCATTACGTTATTGAGCAGTATGGCCGATGACATAATGCGCATCTTCCGAGAGCATGACCTAGCCATGGACATATGGTCTAAGCTAGAGGAGAAGTTTGGTGGCACATCGATGTCCAAACTTTGCCCCTTAACTATAAGATTTGATTCATACAAGAAACGTCCAGATCATTCCATGGGGAAACATCTGCGACATATGGCAAATCAAATCTTAGAGTTAATGGACGCATGTCATGTGCTCACTGATGAGCAACAAATCCAAGCAGTCATACGTTCCCTACCAAATGGGTGGGACCAAATGAAGATGCATCTCACTCATAATGAGAACATCAAGACCTTCAGCGATGTTTCCAAGCACCTCGAATTAGAGGAAGAGCGGCTTGCGGCTGCCAAGCCTAGTGCGGAAGTGCACATGGTTGCTAGTTCCTCACATGGGGGAAAGAAACGGAAAGATCGTTCGAAGTCTACTAATGAACGTAATAAGCAACCTGAGTCTACCAAGAAACCCAAACATAAGGGTGGACACAAGAAATGGCACAAGAAGAAAGACTTGAAGAGGATCAAGTGATTCAAGTGCAACAAACTCGGTAACTATGCTCGTTCGTGTACGAGTGGAGGCGACGAGGTAACTTGTAAATATACTAGTTACATATGTGTTTCTAGTTCAATATTTCTTGTGGAATCTAATCCATTTTGGATAATTGATTCAGGTGCCACCGACCACATAGCAAGGGACAGACGGTCCTTCGTGGAGTATCACCGGATACCCCAAGGAACGAAGTGGATCTAGGTAGGAAACAACACACATGTTGAAGTGAAAGGCGTTGGGACTTGTAAGCTAGTCTTGGACAACGGCCGCACTCTCCTACTTCATGGTGTCCTCTTCGCTCCAGATATTCGAAGGAATATAATTTCTGTGGTCGTGTTGATGGGTCTTGGCTATAACTGGTTTTTTCATGATTGTAATGTGGACTTAAGTTGTAATAATACTCTTATTGGTACTGGGTTTGTATTTAAAGGATTTATTGTAATGAGTACAATGTATGATTCCTCATGTAATGAAAATTTCCTTATTGCAAATTCTAAGACTTATGAGTCTGATGTGATTTATTGGCACGCAAGGCTTGGTCATATTGGACCAACGCGTATGGATAGAGTTGCCAAACGTGGCCTTCTATCCAATGTTTCAAAGGTTAAAATGTCGACCTGCGAACATTGCCTAGTGGGGAAATCTTGTCGCAAGCCTTTTGGAACCGGCACAAGGGCCGAGGTTCCATTACAGCTTATCCATTCGGACATATGTGGTCCGATGAATGTCAAGACAAGACGCGGGAAGTCCTATTTCATCACTTTTATTGATGATTTCACCCGATTCGGACATATCTATTTGATATCCCACAAAAGTGAAGCATTGGCTTGCTTTAAAAACTATATGAGTTTAGTGAATAATCAATTAAATCGCAAGATTAAGGTCTTGCGAACCGATAGGGGCGGTGAATATCAATCAACAAGTTTTAAGGAACTTTGTGATGAAAAAGGCATAGTACATCAGGTAACTATGCCTTATACTCCTCAACAAAACGGTGTTGCAGAAAGGAGAAATAGGACTTTAATGGAAATGGTCCGTTCAATGATGGCACAAGCTAACTTGCCAATCACCTTTTGGGGTGATGCATTATTGACGGCCGCTTTCATTTTAAACAGCGTACCCTCGAAATCAGTTAGCTCCACTCCTTATGAGTTGTGAAACCAAATGTCTCCTGACTTAAACATTTTGAAACCTTAGGGTTGTGCATCCTACGCACATATTTCGTCCCATAAGTATGGCAAACTTGGGCCACGGGGAAGGAAATGTATCTTTATACGATACACAGAAAACTCCAAAGGTTATGTTTTTGTTAGTTAGGAAGACAATGGTGGGCTAATTGAGTTTGAGTCGATGGATGTCACTTTCTTGGAAAACGAGTTTCCAAGACAGGGCGAGATAAGTCAGGACTTATCTCTATTTGAGATTTATGATCAAGAAGGATTACCTCATTCGAGTGGGAGAATTCTTGGTGAAAACGAAAATACCAACCTTCACCAATGGATTATACGAATGACGATTATCCTATTCCATACGGGAATAATGATCCAAGTGGGAGCAATTCTAACGACATTCCAAGTGGGAGTGATATTAGAATTGATCTAAATTCGAGTCAACAAGGACTTGAAGAATCTCAAATACGACGTAGTAGTCGTACAATGTTGTCTCCTCTAAGATTTGAGGATGAATTTCCGTAAACCTTTATGACTTTACTACAAGAAGATGACGAGCCTGCTACTTTCAAACAAG
Organism: Scilla litardierei; assembly: GCA_030789695.1. Classification (NCBI taxonomy): domain Eukaryota; kingdom Viridiplantae; phylum Streptophyta; class Magnoliopsida; order Asparagales; family Asparagaceae; genus Scilla; species Scilla litardierei. Next base: position 140,366,090 of record CM061140.1, on the reverse strand, counting down.
CCGTATCTTGCCCTGCTAAAGACAAATGGATGGAAGCGATGCAAGAGGAGTTAGAATCCATGAAAGTTAACCAAGTCTGGGACTTAGTTGACTTACCCAGAGGACGTAGAGCTATTGGGAACAAATGGGTTCTCAAGATCAAGCATAAGGCTGATGGCTCTATTGACAGATATAAAGCTCGCCTTGTCGCGAAAGGTTTTACGCAACAGGAAGGGATATACTACGAAGAGACCTTCTCACCTGTTGTTCGTTTTACCTCGATTCGACTGATTCTGGCAATGGTAGCTTGCTTAGACCTCGAATTACATCAAATGGATGTAAAGACTGCCTTTCTCAATGGAGAATTGGACAAGGAGATCTATATGGAACAACCAATAGGGTTTGTAAAAGAAGGAAACGAACATAAGGTTTGTAAACTTCTTAAAACCATATATGGTCTTAAACAATCCTCGAGGCAATGGTATATACGATTTCAAGAAGTTGTCTTATCAAATGGTTTTACCATGCTTGATGAAGATAACTGCGTATATATCAAGAGGATTAAAAGCAAGTATGTTATCATGTCTCTATATGTAGATGACATTTTAATAGCCGGAAATGACAAGGGCTTTGTGATGGATATCAAGGCTTGGCTTTCATCAGTTTTTGAGATGAAAGACATGGGAGAAGCCACATATATCCTTGGAGTTAAGATTTCAAGGAATCGTTCGAAGAAACTTCTTTCTCTTTCACAGGAGACTTATATAAAGAAGGTTCTAGAACGATTTAATAAGCAGGGCTGCAAGTCCATTGATACTCCTATAAGCAAAAGCGATAATTTATGTCTGAAATCATGTCCTAAGAACCAAAAGGAGAAAGAGATTATGGAAAAAGTTCCATATTCCAGTGCAGTTGGTAGTCTTATGTACGCTATGATGTGTACAAGACCGGACATCTGTTTTGCCGTTGGAATGGTAAGTCGTTACCAATCCAACCCAGGGCAAGTACACTGGAAAGCGGTTAAGAGGATAATGCGGTATCTCAAAGGAACTGTAGACTTTGCTTTATGCTATCAAGGAGATGCCTTGAGGCTCGAAGGCTACACTGATGCTGATTGGGCGGGTGATCTCGATGAGCGACGATCGACCTCAGGATATGTTTTTCTACTTAGATCTGGTGCAATATCCTGGAGTAGCAAGAAACAATCCTGCATCGCACTTTCAACCATGGAAGCCGAGTTTGTAGCATTTAGCATGGCAGTCCAAGAGGCTGTTTGGCTTAGGAAGTTCTTAGACAGGCTAATTAATGCAAGTGACTCAGGTGTTGTACCCATACACAGCGACAGTCAAGCATCTATAGCCTATGTCAAAGATCCGAAATTCCATTGTAAGACCAAACACATAGATATCCGCTACAAATTTACAAAAGACTATGATAAGACCAAGAAGGTAGACATAAGATACATATCTACGCATGAGATGGTAGCGGATCCGCTTACGAAGGCGATCCCCAGAGATGTGTTTTACAAACACTTATCATCTCAAGGATTGCGTAAGAGCTGAGTTGTACCAATATAAATTCCCATGTCTGTAAATGATCAAATTTAATAAAAGAATAAGTTCTTTTTCAAACATTGCATATGAATTTCTTGAGAAATGTTTGTGTACATTTTTTTGAAATCTCAGCTATACTTTCTAGTATGTCGGACAGATTGAGGTTTGCTCTCTCACATGAGCAACCGCCTTATTCTATCAGACGGATAGAATAGAGATGAGGCCTGTTTAAAGTCAAAATCATCAGACGGATGATTTAGAGTCATGACTTAAAAAAATGGTCGCATGAAAGATCTGCATCATATGGATGCTTACAGAAGATCTAAGAGGATTTTGAAATCCTATCTGTCTAAATGCGGGATGTGAGTCCAAAGGATTATTTGAGTAGAAAAAGGGACTCAAAGTCAGACATTGTGGTGTCTGATCATCATTCTTACAACATCATTGAGACATGCACTCCCTGGGAAAGGAGCGATGGTGTAATACGTATTCATACTACGTATGCATTTTTGACCATTGGGTTAGAATAGTAAATAAGTTTACTATTATGTGAGACCCAAAGACCACATGGGTCTTAATACATTACCCTTATGGACTCTAATTGGTTCCTTTAGATTTGACCGGGTGATTGCTATCTTAGCATGTTACTTATGGACTATGGTTAATTCGGTCCGGCGGGACATGTTAGAAAAGCAAGTCAAGTCAAGATCGAAAGGATCGCAAGAAGAGGAAGATTAATTTCGCATTCACATTTGGACTTTAAAGATTCAAAGCTGGCCAGCCAATTGCAATCCAGATGGGATTCAATTGTTGAATATAAAGTATAAGAAATGTGAAGAAATGATCTAGGGTAAAGCATGCGTTGATCTACTCAACTTTGCACCTCGAGGAGTGTTTTGTATCTCTAACAAGTGCACAACATCGGACTCTATGCGCATGACGGTCACACGGCCTATTTCTCGGTATGATAAACAGAAGAGTTAGAGGAAAATAAGTTTCCTTACAATCCCCTCAAGTGTGGTGGGAGATGTTGGATATGGACGACATAAATACACCCATGAGGGGATGTATGAGGGTATACTGACCTCAGACGTCGCGTGCACGAAGGCGTGCGCGAAGGGAACCTTTTCTCGTGTGAAAAGGACTACTCGATAAGTGGAAAAAGCCACTCGATAAGTGGAAAAAGCCACTTTATAAGTGCAAAATGGCACTTGATAAGTGGATAAAGAAGAAGATAAATGAATGTGCTAATATAGGCTAATAAGCTTATATTTAGTTATTTCCTACAATAACTACCCCTAAAGCCTATAAATAGGACCCAAGGGTAAGGCATTCATTCACACTTTCCATGCCATAAGTTTGCATAAGGCATCCTTATGTTCTTCTTCTCTCTTCCATTAAAATCCTATTCTAGTTAGAGATTTAGGCGGTGAAACTCTGCTTCGATCCTCCGTGACGAAGTATCGACCGTTGTGGCGAATCCGAGGGCAAAGTTTAGAGACTACCGTGCCGCATACGCAAACGTAAGTCTCTACTTTATTTCGATCCTAACAACGCTGTTTTGACAGGACCCTACACTTCTTAGCTACATGATCATTAATAAAGTGATGCCTCACATCTATATGTTTGGTACATGAGTGATGTACCGGATTCTTGGAAAGACAAATTGCACTTTGGTTATCAACCATGATAGGACAAGTATCACAATTGACACCATAGTCTTTGAGCGCGTGTCTCATCCAAAGTACTTGTGCACATGCAAGACCCGCGGTAATATATTCTGCTTCAGTCGTGGACAATGATACTGAGTTCTGTTTCTTGGAAAACCAAGAAAGTAGGGAATTTCCTAGAAAATGACAAGTGACACTAGTACTCTTCCTACTGGATTTGCATCCGGCAAAGCCGGCATCACTATATGAGATTAGCTCATATGTGCTAGACTTAGGATAAAGTAACCCATAATCTAGTGAATGATTAAGGTAACGAAAAATTTGTTTAACCGCAATCAAGTGTGACTCCTTAGGTCTAGCTTGATATCTAGCACAAAGACATACGAAGAACATAATAGCAGGCCTACTAGCGGTTAAATAAAGTAAGCTACCGATCATATCTCGATGTAGACGAACGTCTACATCTTTCCCGTCCTCATCCTTGTGTAGATCGGTTGTCGTACTCCTGAGAGTCCATTTGCTTGAAGACAATTCCATCCCGAATAGCTTGATAAGCTCCCCGGTGTACTTTGTTTGATGTATGAAAGTTTCATCCTTCATTTGTCGAATTTGTAGTCCAAGGAAGTAGTTGAGCTCACCCTTATGGCTCATTTCGAATTCATCCTTTATAGACTTAGAAAATTCTTGGCAAAGATTAAAGTTAGTAGAACCAAATATTATATCGTCTACATAAACTTGAATTAACAGGATGTCATTTTCATAATATTTAATAAAAAGACTTGAATCAACTTCACCAATTTTAAAACCTAAATCCAAAAGAAATGTTTTGAGTCGATCATACCAAGCTCTAGGAGCTTGTTTCTGATGGAAATTGAATTCCACCCCCAAGTAATTTTGATGATGAGCACACCAAATGAATGCTTAGTGTACTAACTACAATACACTTTAAGTATACAGATTTCGTGAAGCTCTACTAATACTCCAAGAAGCACGCATCAACGCTCCATGACAAAGACGAACATGGCTAAACTCAAGTGATGAAGCTCAAGCTCAAACAAGCTCATCTTCACTTCATCAAGCTGACTAAACTTCCGAAGACATGTTCAGAGTCAAGTGTGAGTGTGTCGTGTCTTTTAGGGTATTTGTCAAAGCCATATCAAATAGACAACACACACACACAAATGATTTCGAAATAATTTTTTAACTATCTTCAAAATAGTTTTCAAGAGCTTTTCTAGTCACTTCATAATTCTCGTAGTGAAACTCCACGCACCCTGGAGCTAACTACACCTTTTGACTAGAACAACAGGAAAAACTCCTCTGGGAGTCGACTACCAAAAGTAGGGAGTCGACTACTTCTCAGGGATGAAAATTTCCTAGATTCCTCTGGGAGTCGACTACCTATAGGAGGGAGTCGACTACCTGCTGGAAATTTTCAGACGTTTTGAATTTGAATTTTAAAATCTTTTGAGCAATTTACTCCGAAATTTTTGGGACAAAAGTCAAACGAAATTTGAAATTCAAATCTCAGTTTTTCCCTATAAATAGAGCTTAATTCTTTTGTGAAAAAAAAACACAACAATTGAAAATCAAAATTCGCAAAAGCTCTCGTGAATCAAAGCTCTCTAATTTTCTCTCTAGCCAGTTTTAATTTCAGTTTTTGATCTTGCAATATTTTCCCAATTCTTTTTGAAGATCATATTATTATTTTATTGGCTAAATTGTTTTTCAAAATCCTCTCTATTATTTCTCTCTAATTTTATTTGAAGGATTTTTGAAAAAGCTCTAGATCACAAAGAACTTCTCTCATATCTTTGTGTGATCTAGACTATCATTCTATTAAGCCACTACACAAATTGTCTATCTTTTGATTGGCTATAGAATCGGGTGTATTTACCAATCTCTATCATTTATTATAGAGTATTGGACAAATCTCTTATTGTGATTGATTGTTGGAACACTAGACAAGTCTAGTTGTTGCCAGTTGGAAAGTCCTCGGTTTGTGAGGCAAGGGTGAACCCTAGACAAGTCTAGGTGTTGTGTTCGGAAATCCTGGTCAAGGCTAGGTCATTGGAAATCCTAATGAGTGAAGTTAGGTGCTTGTATTTGCCAAGGCAGATAGTGGAAATCTCGTACCGGATTGGTCGGGGACTGGACGTACCCAGGGTTGTGGGGAACCAGGATAAAAATCCTTGTCTTTGCGTTTGCATTTTCTGTGTTTGATTATTTATCTCTGCAAGCAATTCTTATTTACTTTGTTATTATTATATCTTTGTTCATTTGCATATTACAAAGATTGTACATTTAATTCCGCTGTGTAAAGATCTATCTGTGTGTAAAGATCTCTTATCTGATTGTAATCATAATTGTTTATCTTTTATATTTCTATAAGATTAATTAAGTTGATTAAGAACCAAGCGTAGATCACTCTACTTGGTTTCTTAGGCAAAATTAGAAGGTTTTGTTTTGTGTTGATTGATTAAAGAACGAAAAAGTTTTATCTTTATACAACACTATTCAACCCCCCTTCTAGTGTTGTTTGCCATCCACAGGATCCAACAGTTTCAACCAATATAATGCTTTCTTAAGTTTGAAAACATGGTTTGGAAATTTTACATGAATAAAACAGGGTGGTTGAGAAACATAAACTTCTCCATTAATAATACCATTTAAAAATGCACTTTTAACATCTATTTGCAATAATTTAAAATTTTTATGGGATGAAAAAGATAAAAGCAATCTAATAGCTTCTAATCTATGTAATACCGTAGGTGTTAAATACGATAATTGTGTGACTATATAATTGTAACTAGTTGTATGTGATTTGTTGTATGTGTGACTATGTGTGAAGAGAGAGAGAGAGAGAGAGAGAGAGAGAGAGAGAGAGAGAGAGAGAGAGAGAGAGAGAGAGAGAGAGAGAGAGAGAGAGAGAGAGAGAGATACGTGAATATGTGTGGATATAGATGGTTGAGGTGTGTATGTATTTAGAGATATTATAAAGGACATGTATGTTGTGATTATGTGTGTGTGGCATGTATATTTGTATACTAAGTATACTTGTATGTATTGATGAGTATGGTAGTGTATAGTTATATCTAAGGTGGTATTTGATGTATTTTATATTTGTGTATGAATGTATATGTATAAATATTGTGTAAGTGGGTGTATGTATGGATGTATGAGTGTATAATAGGTGTACATGAAGATAGACATATGTGTATGTATAAATGTGTGTATTTTTGTATGTAAATGTAGTTGTATGTATGAATAGGGGCATGATTGTAATTATCTACCTAAGATGAGGGGTTGTTTCATAGAATGGTATTCTTGTTAATAGCTAGAAGAAGTGAGGGTAGAATGGTCATTATGCTTCTTGAGTTGGTAAGGGGTATAAGGGTCTTTTCCTATATGCCATGATAATTAGTTATTTTCCAAAAATCCTAAATTTGTAAGGAAGACACGTATCTCATTTAAGTGTCATCATGCATGCTAACCATGGCCTAAGCATGCCACCTCATGCTACACATGGCACAAGGAGAGGAAATGCCATGGTGATGAGGATGGGATGAGGATTAAAAGGAAACAATGAAAACCAAAAGAAAAAGGAGAGAGAAAGAGAAATCAAATGCTTTCATCCTCCTCTCTCTTCACCTATCCATGGAGCCTCCACTTGCTCATCCCTCTCCTCCACTACCAAGGCCAAAAATCCCCTACCATGATCCATTAAATTGTAGGAGGAAGTTTGGAAGAGAAGAAGGATGGATCTTTGGAAATGAAGAAAGAGTTCTTCAAGGAGAAGAGGGACCAAAGCTCAAGTAATTTTAAAGAACATATCAAGGTAAGATTATCTAACAATCCTAGTTAGGTGCTAGTTTTAGAATTGTGTAGATTTCCATCTCCACCTAGGTACATTTTGATGTTGCTGGAATTTGAAACAGATTGTCATGCTCATTTTTTAGTTTAGATCTCTTAATCTACAACTGTTAAGAGACTGAAAATTTTATGGCTAACAGTTTGGACTATTATCTATAACTTTCATGCTGAGCACTTTTGTTAATTCTGATTGTAATTATGTGTAAAAATTCTCTCTTTGCAATATGTCTGATTTTATCCCGTTTGAACACAGTTTGGCAAAACAGATATCAGTCACTGCACACTCTGTAAAAATTGGTGTTCTTGGTCTCGTTGAAAAGATAACAACTTGTTCTACAACTTTCATCTAGTCCACATTTTCGAGATTCTAATTGAAACCTGACTGAAGTTAGCAATCTTTACATCTCTTAGAATCTATCTGAAAAATAGTTTTGATAGGTCTCACCAAACAATTCACCATAAATCACCTAGTTCATCTCTTTGTATGAAATTTTATAAGTGAATTCAGCACTATATCTATAACTTCCAATGGGAGTAAAAATTATGTTTAATTTAAGAGTTTGGAGAAAACAGTATCTGAAGCTGACTGTCCTGCTGTTTCCAAAAAAACCTTTGCGACGCATGTTATGCTTTATTCTTCAAAACAATGACTAGATTATGTTAGTAGAACTTTGATGTGATTATGTTGGTATCACCATGCTTAATGAGTTTTAATACCATGCTTGGAACTTAAATTATATTTCACACAATTTTCTTAAAAAGATGGTCATTTTAATAGTCATGCTAAAGTTTTATGCCCCATGTAATGTTCATTTCATGTTGTTAAATGTGGAGGAAATGATAATAGTTTATTCTGTGCATTAATGTACTAATGATAGAGATGAAGTATTGTGGTGTTCCTCTTTACGAAATTTTTGATGCGATGTTCGATTGAACACGACATCAGAGAATTGATGAAAGACTGAAAAGATGTGAATCCGGTAAACAAGACCGTGGAAATGAATGTAATAAATGTGTTCTATAAATTGAGAGTGAGGAAGAGTGATAAGAATCTGGAGGCTTCAGTCCATTCTAAAATGGGCGAAGCTTTGAAGCTTTAGATGTGGGTTTTTTTTGGGGGGGACACGTGTAAAGAGTATGTCTTAAGGAGCGGACAGATGATAGATTTGTCACTCGCTTTGTCACTACTGGAAGGGGTAGTTGACTAGAGTTAGAGAAGCCGTTGGTGTACTCGTGATGCATCATGTGGTAATTGATGGTTTTATCTGTTTGTCCCATTAAAAATCGAGATTTGTCTCACTCCCGTAAGGGGGAGTTACGAGAGGCCCCTCCGGTGCTCGTGTCACTGGTTAAGGTACCACTTTTCGCCCACCCTGGGTGAAGTCCTGCTCCTTAAGTGTCATATTATTTACACGGGTTCCCAAACATGTGAATTGATAACTTAGAGTGATTGTCTTTTAAATTATAAATGTTGTTAACTTATCTCTATTTGTTCTTCTGTTTACTTTAATGTTGTTATCTCATATTGATCTGTACCTCTATTCATTTTAATGCAACTACCCTAAGTTAACATGTTCATATGCTTACTTTCCGCACTTGCATGTCATTTTATGGCTACTTATGCATATTCTTCAAGTTCTCTTTTCAGTACATGCATATTAGGGTATAAATACTTTCATAAGCTCTGTGACTGTACTTTTTGTAAACCACCATTCTTAGATAGGTAGTCCCCTTGTAGTGTTGAGCAACTCTGAGACTGGCCTCTACCTAGTGTTGTTAGACTTCCTACTGGGTCACGCTGTGACGTGTCCCACTGTGTGATTTCAGGTCTGGTTTGATAGCAGGAGTTGTGTCAGGGAGCTGGAGCTGTAAAGCTTATGTGAAGGTTGTGTACTTGAGAATGGGGTTAGTGAGTGAGATGAGAGAGAGAGAGTGCGTTGTACCTTCTGGGTTTTGTTTGGTGAGAGTGGTAAGGTGATGTATATGAGGTTTGTACATGAGGATATTGTGAAGGAAAATATGATGTAATACTGATGATGTATTAATAAAATCAATCAGTTTCCATTATTGTCTTTTGATTATTTCTATGTTGTTCATGTGTTGTCTGTGTTGTGGGTTTGGTTGGAGCATTGTCTATACTTCCCAGCACGTGCGTAGTGGCCTGCGAAGTTTTCTGTCCCGAGCAGTACTTCTATTCTCTCTCCTCATTTTTCTTCTTCACACCCATAATTTCGGGGATACCTGATACGGATTCGTACTCATCGGGTATCCTGGGAAGTGGGTCGTGACAATCTAGCTACAGGGGCAAAGGATTCTTCGAAATTAATACATTCCTCTTGCCGATAGCCTTGAGCTACTAACCTTGCTTTATTCCTTGTGATGACCTTGTTTTCATCGGTCTTTTTCTTAAAAATCCACTTGGTCGCAATCACTTGGTGACCACTTGGAAGAGGAACGAGCTCCCAAACTTCATTTTTCTCAAATTGCATGAGCTCTTCTTCCATTGCAACTATCTAAGAGCTATCTTCACACACCTCTTGGATGTTCTTTGGTTCAATATTAGAGACAAATGCACGATGAGAGAATTCATCAATTCTTGACCTTATTCGTACACCTACACCAATATCTCCAATAATTTAGTCATGGGGGTGATTACAAACGGTTGGATAAGCTTTGGAAATCCTTGCATCACTTGGAATATCTTCAACAATTTCATTAGTTTTGTTAGTCTCAATAATAGAATCATTAATTTTAACGTTACTAATGGAATTACATAAAACATCTACACTATCATCAATAACATGATGAATATCAAAATCTTCATAAAATGATATGTGTAGTGATTCCTCGATCGTTGAAGAGGTTTTGTTGTATATCCGGTAGGCTTTGCTACGTGTGGAATATCCAACAAAAATTCCTTCATCGGATCTTAGCTCAAATTTATCTAAGTTACCAAAAGTGTTCTTTATAAAACATTTTGAACCAAAAACACGAAAATATTTAACTTATGGCTTTTTATCATAAAATAATTCAAAACAAGTTTTGTTCGTTCGGGGCCTCACTAGGATTCTATTAAGCACATAACATGTTGTATGCACCGCCTCCGCCCAAAATTGTAGTCCAAGATGACTATTATGGAGCATGGTATGGACACACTCTATTAGGGTCCTATTCATTCTCTCAACAACACCATTTTGTGGTGGTGCGCGAGAAAAAGAAAAGTTGTGAGTAATCCACTTGTCATCACAAAACTTGGGAAAATGTTCATTCTCAAATTCTCCTCCATGATCACTACGAATAATGATAATGGTAGATCCTAAGAAATCTTGAATTTTCTTTGCAAATATAGTAAACTCTTCAAAAGCTTCATTTTTATAGGTTAAACATGAAATCCAAGTAAATCTAGAGAAGTCATCAATGACAACTAATCCATAGTGAGCATTTCCTAAAGAAGCGGGTTTAGTTGGCCCAAATAAATCTAGATGAAGTAATTCTAGAGGCCTCTTAGAAGTTATGCCTTCTTTAAGTTTGAAAGATGATTTACTTAGTTTACCTCTTTGGCATGAATCACAAAAGTTATTCTTACTAAAAACAATTTTTGGAAAACTTTTAACAAGATCATGCTTAGCTAACTTCTACAAGTGCTTAAAATGAACATGACCAAAACGGCGATGCCATAATAGTTGTTCATTTGCATTAGCAACTAAGCAATGTTCTATGGTTTTATGCAAGCTCAAATAATAAATGTTTTTTTGCCTAATACCGGTAAATAAAACATTTGAATCAATATCTACAATTTTACACATACCCTCTCCAAAGTTAACCTTGTAACCCTTGTCACAAAGTTGACTAATGGAGATAAGGTTATGACATAAACCGCTAACTAAATAGACATTTGTAATAAGTGGTTTGGAAGGATTACCGACTTTGTCTACTCCAATGATGGTTCCCTTTTGATTACCTCCAAAAGTGACCGTTGCACCATCCTTGATGCTAATCACTTCGGAGAGCAATGTGGGATCTCCCGTCATGTGTTTGGAGCATCCGCTATCGAGTATCCATCCTATATTTTTAAAGCCAATACAATTTTTATTGCTCTCTTTCTTTTTCTTGGGTACCTACATAATATACCATAAGCTAATTGTACCCAAGCTTTATTGGGTCCAAGTGGATTAGCCCTTCGAAAGTCAAGTCCAAGTGGACTTTTGCTTCCCAACATAATTACCACTATTTATTACATCACTAAAATAGGAGTTAACATAAGCATTCCTACCAATTATGCTAAAGTTCTTAGGACCCCAAATTTTTTATGTTTTGAGTGTCCTTTTCATAGTTGCATGCACATTTGGTTGAGTTCTATGTGGTGCGTGCTTCCTAGGAGCATGAGTTCTAGCATATGAAGATGGATGTGGATAAGCATAATACATATATGGGTTGTATGCAAAATTAGGAGAACACATGTTATATGCAACATATGGAGCATGCATAACATGAGGTGGATCAGCATACATGGAAGAATGATGTGTATGAACATATGAACGTGTAGGGGCACATGCATGAGTATTTCTCATGTGTGGGTTACATATGTTCGTGGGTGTGGAGCATAAAAAGTGTCATTAGTGTCCACATGTGAAGTAGGAGATTTTATACGTGTATGAGAGTTAGTGTACATATAAGCATGACTTTTCTTTTGGTTTCCACCCTTAGTGGGTTTCTTGCCAAAAGGAAGAGATTGTGAAGTGGTGGCCTTCTTGGTAGGTTTGCTACCAATAGTGTTTTTGACACCACTTGTGGATGCACCGGAGGATGGCCTCACAAAATCTATAGTTACACCACTATAGGAGGTGCGAGATTTGGATGCATTTGCTTCCACATAACCAAGTCCAACACGATGTGTGGCCGAAAATTGGTTTGCAAGCAATTCATCAAATTGCCATTTCCCTTTGTTAAATCTCTTAACTTGGGAGGACATGAGCTCATGTTTCTCCTTAAGAGAAGAAATATTGGTATCCAAGTTGGACACACGTGTTTTGAGCTCGTACATGAAGGGTTTTCTAGGACCCTTATGGCACAAAAACTCTATTCCCGTCCTAAGTCGGACGGAACATAGACATAAAAAATGCACATCGAAAGAATAAACAAGTTAATCTAAGTAACATGCAGTTAAACAATTTAACTTAGCCCTAAGGTACAAGACCCTTATCCAAGATCTATGCCGACTCGGGAAGGATCTGACCATCCCAAGAAGGATCTAGCCTATTGCGATTAAATTAAACTAATGCTTAAAACACATCTTGGAATCTCAACCCTGGGGCAGGCGAGATGTTCCGCACCGTCTTCCGAGTCGCTCCCCATCCCATACCGAGCCGCTCCTCGAACCGCTCCGCATCCCGATGCGAGCAATCCGCGTGTTGTCGAGCCAACCACGCGTCGAAGAAAGTTATATGCGAGTGAAACCTTTGCCTGGATTTCAGATCTGAATCCGCGCTCCTTTGCGGCTTTGCCAGAGGCCCAGGAGTAAGGCAGAAATATAGGAAGAAGAAGAATATTAATTTAAGCCTAGATCCGAGCGTGCTCCAACATTTACGGGAGTCGCTCAGATCTGGAGCTTGGGACGAGTTTGGAGGAAGGGGGAGGCCCTTATTTATATAGGCGGTGGACTCTTCCCTTTTCTCCACAACCGATGTGGGACTATTAATTAGAGTTAATAAAATCAATTTAGTTTGTCTTTCACAAAGTGCAAACTTCCGTGAATTTTAACTCCCTCACCGTTGAGCTTCATGATTGATACAACCTATCAATTCGAAGGGTGTTCAATGGTGAACGCATAGGAAAAAACGGCACGTCAATCGGAGTCTGTTTGACCCCTCAATTGAGTGTCCAAAGTTCAGCCCAAGGCTTGTTTTTCGCAAAAACTGAGCCCTCAAAAACTGCCAATAAACCTAGGGTTCTGCACCCTGTGGATGGGGCCCAGCCAGTGGGCCCCACAGTTCAAGTACTGCTGACTGGGCGCCTGGCCCAGACCTGGGCGCAGGCGCCCAATGCGCCTGGCAGGGCACCCGCCCTGGGTGCCTGGGCAGGTGCCAAGGCCTGGGCGCGGGCCCAGGCCCAGGACGCCTGGTGCCCAGGCCTAGGTCTGGCCCTGGCCAAGTGTCCAGGCCAGAACCTAGTCTGACCTGGGTCAACCTGGTCTGAATTTACTAGACTCATTGAACTGTTTTAGGTATATCTTGAGCATTTAGCGTCCGATTTGGACGCCGTTCGAACCTGTGCGTAGACCGGGACATTCCCGTCTTACCCGTGAACTTTTCCTTGTGTTTCTTATATTAAATATAGTCTTAAAAAATTTAAGACACATTTAATATCCTTTGCATCATATGCAAATTTGTCCCTATCTAAACTTAAATTATCATATTGCATCAAATGCAATTATTCCATCCCTTGCATCAAAATGCAAAATATTCTCCCTAACTAATTTCTACTTATTATTAGACGAAGGTCGCACTCTGTGTATGACCCTACGGCCTGACCCTACTACAGGTTGGGCTCGAAGCCCTATACGACGGTGACCACGAGCAGTGGCTGCCGTCCCAGTTTTAGAATCATCATAATGTGGTTAGCTCATCAACACGAGAATTGTCGGGACCACCCTGACCGTGTCTGTGATGATTTCATCAGTTATAGCCTCGTCGTCAAAACTATGTCGTGTAGATCAAGTCTAGGGTACGGTATAACTGTCAACTCCAATAACTTGACTCTGTTTAGTTTCTATCAATCTTTAGTCAACTAATGTTGGACTTCTTCCAAAATACTCTGCGCAGGGATTTTACTAAAGACCGAACTAACTCTACGACACTAACTCCCATTGACCGGGAGAGACGAATTCTCTCTTGGTCATTACTCTCCTCGTACGCTTCAAGTGACACCCAATCAAAAACCTTTCGACAGGCCTAGCGTCGAAGTTAGGTTGGTGATCTAAGTGGCACTGTTCACGCACAGGTTCGTAAAATAACCTCAAGTCAAAAGACCAACTAGCCTATCATCACTAAGAGTTATCATTGACAGATTGGTCAATGTAACCATATGATAACTCTTGCGGATCGTTCAGTGAACTCATTCTCTAATGAGCACCTGTGTCTCGTCTTCGACTTCACCAAGTCAAAACGATCATGAGATCATCGCCACCGCTAAACGGTGAAGACTAAGACACAATGGTCTATCTGATGTTTCGATATCCTTGTCTCGAAACATCTACGACCACGAACCCTTTTAGACTTATGCTACAGACGGTCAAACGTTTCTCCATGATCGAGATACTCATCTCGATACATGTTTGACCTTGCATAAAGTCTCGGGACTTTACCTAAGTTAATATCTAATGTTTACTACATTATAACTTGTAACTCCCCGCTCCCTGGGATACCCAAAGAGCGAGTGTTACGAAGGAAAAGAGGATCACAATACGATTACTCTATCAGGCCCACTGTGCATGTGCTGGGCAGTACACGTAATGCTCCATAATTAAATGCAACTCCAAAGTCCCACCAAATTAAAACCAACATATAAGAACAACAGAGATTAAAACATCCTTCATATTTATTGAAACAAAGTTCTTTTACAACTTACATACAACTCAAATTTACATACAACATATAACATCAATATACACCTCTCATTAGCAACATCACCTAACCATACCCAAATACAGCTCAACGCCCCCAAAATCAATCCCTCACACTGCTCCAATCCAAACACTGCCAACTAGCTTCTCCAACTGCCAATCACCTGAAAAATATCAACGGGGACACGTTACAGCGTGACCCAGTAGGAATTGCCAACTTCCACTAGTATGCTATTATGAAAATGAGACTACTTAACATGCAACCATGGCAATGTGCAGATGAAACATGAAATAAGCAAGTGAATCATGCTACAAAACATATGAGCATGGCATTAAAGAATTGCAATGACAACTACTTCACATCTACGACATAGCATAAGGCAAACAACAAATAAACATCAAGCATCAAATTGAAACATAAAGCAAGATGTAAGAGCTACAAAAAATGAAGTGAGTTATAATATCATTCCAATATACAAAGTGAGACTTATGGATACAAGAGGGTCTCTCATGGTTATGTGACAATAGCCTTACACATGCATGGTTCATGGGTCATCATGGCATGCCTTCATGTAAAAATATTTAATTCACATTTCCAACATATCATAACCAACATCATAACAAGGTGTCATGCACATCGTGCCATGTCCACCACACCACCACAAACATACTACATTACCACCAACATGAATGCATGCCATGTCCACCACATCCCTCCCACCATGTATAACAACTAAGGTCCCACATTCATGTTACAAGAACTAGTCCAATAACATTAGTCAACATTTTAGTATTCTCCTCCCTCTTTCATCTCTTCTCTCTTTTTCATTAAGCCTCACAATTTACCCAACGAGGCCCATGGCCAAATTTAATTAGCAACTATTCTTCCTCACAAAAATGAGGAGAACACTGCTCTAATCTTATTAGCACAATTTTTGCCATAAAGTTAATAACTTTATACATGACCCTTAAATGAAGAGACCACTACATCAAAATATCACCATATACATTTGAACTTTGATAAAGATAACAACTTGGATGAAAAAGAGAACAACTTGCATGAAAAAGATGGCAATTTGCAAATAATACCATAAAGATCACAACTTTACCACATGAATCAACAAATGAAGTGGACTAACAACACAAAGTTATCATTTTTCTCATAAATTTTATTAAAGATAACATCTTGCCAAGTATTACACAACCAATTAACAAGGAACTAAATTTAACATCACCAAATTATAAAGATGCTAACTTTAATTAAAAGATGCAATTCTACAACAAAGTGATATCTTTAATTCAACATGCCATGCAAATAACATAATAGAGAAAGTTGGCTTCCTACCACAAATTGGGATGTTGAAATCCTCCTCTGTTCCTCTTTAAGCTC
Source organism: Scilla litardierei (assembly GCA_030789695.1). NCBI lineage: Eukaryota > Viridiplantae > Streptophyta > Magnoliopsida > Asparagales > Asparagaceae > Scilla > Scilla litardierei. Next base: position 140,350,004 of record CM061140.1, on the reverse strand, counting down.
CATTTAGTTCTCCTTCAATCAAGGCCTTTAGCTCCTCTTTCCATCATCTTCTCTTTCCTTTACATGCTCCTCCTTAATTCTCCCTCCATCACTCCTCCTTCCTTCTTTTCTCTCCTTCCTTTTTTTCTTTCTTTTTTTTTTGTGCATGAGAAAATTTCGGCCCTCCCCATAAGGAAAGAAAACGGAGAAAAGGCAATGAAAAGAAAAAGGAAAGGAAAGAATGAGAAGAATTTATAAGAATGTAGAAGAATGAGAAATAATTAAAAAGAAAAGATATTTCTTCTAAGCTTCCATTTATTAACAAGTTTGCCACCCTCTACAAACTTCTCATCCCTCCTATACACACAACCCAACCCTAATTACAAGCATGACATTCTCTACACATGGCATGCTACTACACACTCTCTCCTAAAATTTAATTACAAAAATGACATCCTTAATAATAAAAATCTCATCTCTCATTCTAATGTCTCAAGCCCAAGAACAAGGCCCAACAAACAACTCACTAGCTAATAAAATTAGCTAAGGCCCAACTATATTAATAATAATCATTACTAATAAACACACCAATAATAATATCAATAACAACAACAATAATAATCTTTTCATAATTAATAATAAAACAATACCCACAACACGGCAACAATAGTAAGATTAATAATCTCATTATAATCTCATTACAACACCAACAATAACAATAACAATATCTTTAGGCATACTAATAACAACAACCAATAACACCCATATTAATACTTCCATTAACACTTACAACAACATTGTTATTAAATAACATAATAGTAGTATCATGCTACTATTATTAATAATACATCCCCACCAATACACAAGGCCATCCAAATAATGCTTAGCACTAACCACAATAAGATATACTCTCACTATTTGCACTTAGTGGTAATACTTCATATACTAACATATAAACCAATATTCATATACTAATAATCATACACCAACATTCATATACCAATATTCATATACCAATATATACACATCTCACTTCATACATTTACCAAGGCACGCAATCATAGTATTTTCACACATAGGGCATTATATAACTTAGATAAATTATTACCAAACAGCTTACTATTATTTCGAACAAGACATTTGTGCTATGCACACAGAGATAAATAGCCTCGAGGACATCATATCCCTACATCTCCCACTTGCACTCAGGTCCATTTATCTCGGTATCTTATACCGTTTTTACACATAAGTTTTTTCCGACTTCATGTGGTAGAGCCTTCGTGAGTGGATCTGCTAAACCGTCTACTCTATAGACTTAAGGGGTTTTTATGTTCATGTTAGACCAACCATTTGAATCTCATTCAAATAATTTACTTGGTCTTTCGGAATCGATAATGTTTTATTTCCTTGGATCTTATCCAGTTCATCGTACCTTACGATAATAATTAGTTAATGGTCATTTCAAATGGCTCATATCTATTTCTGATAAAGTGTCAAATCTTTTGATTACTTTTGTCAAAATAAATGTTCCATCCCTTTGATGCCTCGCATGTAATTTATATGCTGCCATTGGCCTTAAAAACTTTCTGGCCAATTCATATAAGTTGGTTCGTCTAAATCAAATTTAGAAAAACGAACTTATAAGTGAATGTTCCAGTTTTCATGGTCATCATGAGCATTTACATTGAGTTCGGTCCGAGTAATCCGTACACATCTGCTGGCGAGACGGGTTCAACATAATCCGTTTATAGGAATTAGGATGAAAACCGTTCTCGACCAACATGATTGTACTTCGCTATTTTCTTTCTGCACCATTCTTTCATCCTAAAGATTTACTTGCAGAAAGAGAGGAAACATTTTCCTTAGGCACGTAAACTAAATTCCAAAATTTTATTTACGCACACGGACCTATTCTAATTGCATCAAGTTATAAATCGGAGTTACTACTGCGAATTTTCATCCCGGAAGTTGACTAAGTCATCATCAGTTATGATGTCTAACTCGACAATTCGTCTCACGAGATTCGAGTAATTATACAACTTCCTTACGATTGATTTAATGAATATCTTATTGATAATGTCCTCATAGAACATTATCAAAACCTAGGCATTACTATTTGGGACTTAACCTAGAGGGAGGACTTAACTCAGAGTCACTTGCTATGGATCACACCAAGTCTAACTAAGCGTGATTCATACTTTTTAACACACTAATATGTTAACAGACTTGACCTGAGAGAAAATCACAATTTCTTTTAATTATGCAAGATTTTATGTAGCTAAGTATTTGACCATTCGATCCAATCGAATCAGTTTAAATACTTTTGTCATTTCGTTCTTTATTTTATCAGACTGTGTTTCATCAATAACACGTGTCTTAATAAAATATACGAATAACTTATTTTGGTTAATCTAGACTTGGGTACATCAGTATGTACGAGACTGAGTTCGACAACTCATTCTCCCACTGTCTCACAGATGGGTATCGGCCATTATATCTAAGAGGATAAGACTCACAAGTGTCCGCAGAATTCATAATACGAGAGGTCAGACCCATCTTTATGTGACTTGTGAAGCTTATTCTCTCGATAAGGCCTAGTCTATTTTGTCATACAAGTTTGCTACTATCTTGCGTATTTATATATTAACATTTAATACATATATTATCGTTATACATATTACTTATTGCTTCAGAAGCAATGTGACGACATTCGTAAAAATGTGTTAACATTTTATATAACAATAATTATGAAATCGTGACATCAGAATATGTCACATTTTCATTTCCTCTTCCTTATGCCTTTACTAATGATAAATTAAACTATTTATCACGATTGACTTTCCGGAGTGCCTTCTTCCTTTTCTAAATCACATTTAGATATTAAATAGCCTAACTTAAATGAATAGCTATGCAAGCATCTCATGTATCCAAACACCTGAAAGTTGCAATCTTGAGTGTAGCTCAAGGAGTTGCTTGTCTCAAGATCCGGTTGGGATACATAGTCTTGCACCGCTTACGCACTCGTATTCGACTCAAACAATTTGATCGAATTCTCGAACTTTACGGATCAAAATTGTTTGTCCATACAACCTTGAGTGTAGCTCGACAAGTTATAGGGAGAAACATACTTCGAATATCCTATATGTTCAAACTGCCTCATGTAGAGACGAGTGACATGTAGCGTGAATTCATTTGTTGGACCCAGAACTTAATGAATCATATTTCTTAAGTCTGTTCTTTATAAGATCATTTTAATGTTAACAAGAATATAGTTTTAATTCTATCAATTAGAATTTAACTTGATATTCAATTAATCAACCTTTTTGACTAGTTAACTTATTTCATTTAAAATATTATATTTTGATTCCTTCGGTAAACATAGTCTTGCCCTAGTTCAGTATATGTTAAATATTAAATATAGGTAGAATGGTTTTTATCTAGCTATATCCTCCCACTATTTTTACGATCGTTTCAAAGATTAATAACAAACGATTTAATCGAATTACAATTAATGGGTAAGAGGTCCAATCACCTTGAGCCTAACAACCTTGAGTATTGCTCAACAAGTTGTAGGACTCTATAATCGGAAGATGACTCTTCATCGATCATATCGGATATGACCCTCTTATCAGTTTTTACCCCTAGCCATTTGTGATCATGAGTGTGCTCATCCAAATCACAATGTCTAATCTAGTCGGACCCGTGTTTTCGTGTCTAGCCTGACTTGCCCCGGCGCTCGGTGTATTCACGACACGTCGGTTTGGGTCAGGTCTTAGACTACATCTAGCCAGACTACATCATTCTTATCTTACACCGGCACTCGGTGTATTCACTACACGACGGTTTGGGTAAAGTCAAGATTTCATCTTATGTATTTAAGGAGTTGGTTTCTACAAGGTTGCCATGTTACAGCTTGAGTGTAGCTCAACAACTATAACACGGGTCCTATAGTTGCCAACCCCTAAAACAAGGAGGGCTACGACTAATCTTGAAGAAGATTATTAACGTATTTGACTTAGATATAGTCCAGGGTGTTATACAATCATGATTCACGTCATTGCGGTCCAGCGGAACACGGCCAGGAAATTGACTAAGCTAGGATCACTATCCCTTAAAGGGTGAACCAGCAAACTTAGCCAAGCACATTGACTGGATCATGGTCCATTAAATGAAGCTTGTCATTTTTATATGCGTGCCATAGACTAAAAGGCTTTTATTAACAACTAATTAATCCTATCAACTAGTTGAATCCTTAAATTCAAAATTTTAGGATTTGTTTAATAACTTTTATTAAATCCTTATCAACTATAAGGTTCACGTGCTATCCTAATCATTATTAGGATTTTAATAAATTTATTAACAACGCTAAAAACGAAGTCCTTTAATGAGAATTAATTTCATAACAATTAAAATTAAAAATCCATTAAAGGGACTACCCTAATCAGGAATTAGGTCTTGAAGTGTTGTTAATGTTTTATTAAAACATAGCATGTCATTAGAATATATCTCATAAATTTTAACGAGTTCTTTAACGGCTAACCTAAGAGGTTGTCTTGTGTTTATTAAATAAGGCACAAGATGACATAGCCATTAACATAAAGTTACACTAATTTTATCACATAAAATAAAAGTGTACAACTATTTAACAATTAAATAGACTAATGTTTATCAGATAAACAAGTTTAGCATGCATACTTAAATTTAACATTTAAATTTAAAATTGTGATTTTTAAAACATTTTATTTTATCTCATAAAAATAAAAGGCTTGCTTTAAAAAGATCACAAAATTTGCATGCTACTTAAAATATTTATCGCACATAAATTTTAGAACTTTTAAAATCAGTTTTAAAATATCTCATAAATTTAAAACATCATTTTTTAAAAATTCCATGCTTAAAAATTTATCACATAAAATTTTAAAACATCTAATAACATTTTAAAATTATCGTATAAAGTTTTAAAATCTTAAAGTCAATTTTAAAATTATCATATAAATTTAAAACATCATTTAAAAAATTGCATGCTTAAATTTTTATCACATAAAATATTTAAACATCTTTTAAAAAATTTCATGCTTAAAATTTATCATATAGAATTTTTAAACATCTAAAAATCATTTTATAGGGCATCCAAATTTTTTTTAAAATTATCTCATAACTTTAAAACATTTTAAAAGTATTTTAGAAAAGCATTTCAATGTTTAATAAAATCGCAGTGCTAGATCGTTACGCAAAGCTAGGCTCTGATAACACTGAAGGGTTTTCTAGGACCATTAGTGCACAAAAACTCTATTCACGTCCTAAGTCGGACGGTACATAGACATGAAAAATGCACATCGAAAGAATAAACACGTTAATCTAATTAACATGCAGTTAAACAATTTAACTTAGCCCTAAGGTACAAGACCCTTAGCCAAGATCTATGCCGACTCGGGATGGATCTGACCATCCCAAGAAGGATCTAGCCTACCGCGATTAAATTAAACTAATGCTTAAAAGACATACCCGGAATCTCAACCCTGGGGCAGGCGAGATGTTCTGCACCGTCTTCTGAGCCGCTCCCCATCCCACGCCGAGCCGCTCCTCGAACAGCTCCTCGAACCGCTCCGCATCCCGAGGCGAGCAATACTCATGTCGCCGAGCCAACCACGCGCCGAAGAAAATTATACGCGAGTGAAACCTTCGCCTAGATTTCGGATTCGAATCCAAACTCCTTTGCGGCTTTGCCAGAGCCCTCAAGAGTAAGGCAGAAATATAGGGAGAAGAAGAATATTGATTTAAGCCTAGATCCAAGCGTGCTCCAACATTTACGGGAGCCGCTCAGATCTGGAGCTTGGGACGAGTTTGGAGGAAGGGGAGATGCCCCTATTTATATAGGCGGCAGACTCTCCCCTTTTCTCCACAACCGATGTGGGACTATTAATTAGAGTTAATAAAATCAATTTAGTTTGCCTTTCATAAAGTGCAAACTTCCGTGAATTTTAACTCCCTCACCGTTGAGCTTCATGATTGATACAACCTATCAATTCGAAGGGTGTTCAACGGTGAATGCATAGGAAAAACGGCATGTCAATCGGAGTCCGTTTGACCCCTCAATTGAGTGTCCAAAGTTCAGCCCAAGGCTTGTTTTTCGCAAAAACTGAGCCGTCAAAAACTGCCAATAAACCTAGGGTTCTGCACCTTGTGGTGGGGCCCAGCCAGTGGGCCCCACAGTTCAAGTACTGCTGACTGGGCGCCTGGCATAGACCTGGGCGCAGGCGCCCAGGCGCCCAGGGCGCCTGGGCCCGGGCGGGCCCAGGGCGCCCGCCATGGGTGCCTGGGCAGGCGCCCAGGCGCCAGGGCCTGGGCGCGGGCCCAGGCCCAGGGCGCCTGGGGCCCAGGCCCAGGTCTGGCCCTGGCCAGGTGTCCAGGCCAGACTAGGACAGACCCTAGTCTGGCCTGGGTCAACTTGGTCTGAATTTACTGGAACCATTGAACTGTTTTAGGCATATCTTGAGCATCTGGCGTCCGATTTGGACGCCGTTTGAACCTGGGCGTAGACCAAAACATTTCTGTCTTACCCGTGACCTTTTCCTTGCGTTTCTTATATTAAATATAGTCTTAAACAATTTAAGACACATTTAATCTCATTTGCATCATTTGCAAATTTGTCCCTATCTTGACTTAAATTATCATATTGCATCAAATGCAATTATTCCATCCCTTGCATCAAAATGCAAAATATTCTCCCTAACTAATTTCTACCTATTACTAGACAAAGATCGCACTCTGTGTATGACCCTACGGCCTGACCCTGCTACAGGTTGGGCTCGAAGCCCTATACGGCGATGACCACGAGCAGTGGCTGCCGTCCCTGTTTCAGAATCATCATAATGTGGTTAGCTCATCGACATGAGAATTGTCGGGACCACCCTGACCGTGTCTATGATGATTTCAGCAGTTATAGTCTCTTCGTCTAAACTATGTCGTTTATATCAAGTCTAGGATACGGTATAACTGTCAACCCCAATACCTTGACTCTGGTTAGTTTCTATCAATCTTTAGTCAACTAATGTTGGACTTCTTAATACTCTGCGTAGAGATTTTACTAAAGACCAAACTAACTCTACGACACTAACTCCCATTGACCGGGAGAGACGAATCCTCTCTTGGTCATTACTCTCCTCGTACGCTTCAAGTGACACCCAATTAAAAACCTTTCGACATGCATAGCGTCGAAGTTAGGTTGGTGATCTAAGTGGCACCGTTCACGCACATGTTCGTAAAATAACCTCAAGTCAAAAGACCAACTAGCCTATCATCACTAAGAGTTATCATTGACAGATTGGTCAATGTAACCATATGATAACTCTTGTGGATCATTCAGTGAACTCATTCTCTAATGAGCACCTGTGTATCGTCTTCGACTTCGCCAAGTCAAAATGATCATGAGATCATCGCCATCGCTAAATGGTGAAGACTAAGACATAATGGTCTATCCGATGTTTCGATATCCTTGTCTCGAAACATCTATGACCACGAACCCTTTTAGACTTATGCTACAGACGGTCAAACATTTCTCCATGATCGAGATACTCAACTCGATACATGTTTGACCTTGCATAAAGTCTCAGGACTTTACCTAAATTAATATCTAATGTTTACTACATTATAACTTAGATAAATTATTACCCAACATCTTACTGTTATTTCGAACAAGACGTTTGTGCTATGCACATAGAGATAAATAGCCTCGAGGGCATCATATCCCTACAGTACACGTGGGTTTTAAGAGAATCATTCTCAATACCCAATTGTGTGTTATGTGAAGATAGATTAATACTATCTTTAGGATAAGTTTGATCTAGTTGAGATTTGAGGGAATTCACCTCATTTCTTAAGATGTCATTTTGAGAAACCAAAGTGGCTTTCTCAAGTGTAAGTGTATTAACAATGGTATCATTGTTGATAATGCATGGCATGGATGATTTGCTAACATTTGATTTCTTTAAAATAGTATAACTAAGCATAAGAGATTGATACTTAGAAAATAATTCTTCGTTAGCAATACGAAGTTCATCCATGGTTACCTCGGGTTCATCGATGTCACTATCACTCTCATCGGAGAGTGGATCTTCTCGGGCCTTGAAGCACATATGTGCACTCTCACCCTTTTCATCCTCGGATTCACTTGAGGAATCTCCTCTTGAATCATCGAACGTTCCAACAAGTCCTTTCTTCTTGTCCTTCTTGTATTTGTCGGACTTGTGGTATTTTGGAGCTTTCCACTTTTCTTTGTTTCTATGCTTTGGGCAATCCTTCTTGATGTGTTCCGGCTTGTTACACTTAAAACAAAGAGATGATGTATTGTTAGTGGAATCAAATTTATTTTTGGAAAGAAATTTACCTTTGCGGAAGAAGCGTTAGAACTTCTTCGCCATTTGTACCATATCTTCCAAGTCCATTTCGTTCTCGGATTCTTCACTATCGGAGGATGAAGAAGTAGCCTTGAATGCTAACGTTGTCTTCTTGGTCTTCGTTGGGTTCATCATTGCTCTAATCTTCATTCGGTTCTCCCTTCTTACTTCGTAAGACATGATAGTACCGATGAGATTCACCACGATGTAATTCTTCATGTCATTGACCTCCTCAATGGTGATTGCTCTTCTTTTCCATTTCGAGGTCATTCCCATTCTTATCTTTCTCACCTTTTCTTCTTGGGTGTAGACTTGTCTAAGAGCTTTAAGCTTATTGGTGATGTCGGTGAAGCATCCGTACATCGTTGCAATGTTCTCATTATCATGCATATGCAACATAACGAAGTTTTGATTGCAACATATAATTTAGACATCTTTACCTTGTTCGTTCCCTCGTGGGTAACGACTAGATGGTTCCATATTTAATATGCATTCTTACATGTGCATATCTTATTGAACTCATCCGGATCCAATGTACAATGAAGAGCGTTCATTGCCTTGGTGTTGTTCACTTCGGTGAACTTCTCGGAGGTAGTCCATTTGTCAAAATCCTCTTTGGAGGGTTCAACGTATTCCTTATGGAGGGTTCTCCAAAGAGAAGCACTCCTAAAAAACGTCTCCATCTGGCATTTTCAATAGCCGAAATTCATGCCATTGAAACGCAGAGGACGAACCGTTGATTGTCCTTCGAAGACGGTAGATGCACCATCACGGTCGTGATTGTTGTACGAAGGAGGTGGAGGAACGTTGTTGTTGTTGGATGCCATATCTATAAACCCTCGCTCCGATACCAATTGTAAGTGCCCTGGCTATGAGGAAAACACTAGAAAGGCGGTTGAATAGTGTTTATAAAATTTAAACGATAATCATTCCAATTTAAATTCCTAATTAACAATAAATTCGGAATTATAAATAAACCTAAATTGAAACAATGCTAACACAAAGTACGTTTCAAGGGTTCGGATTACCCAAGTCAACTCCCGACTTGTTCTCGGCAATCCTACGTCCCCTCCACCTGGATACCACCGGATACTCAAGTTAGAACCCTAACTTGAGGTTTCCTTTAAATTCACTTGTAGCAACCCTACAAGTGAAATCGAAACAAAATCGATGTCATTGACTCCCATAACTTGGGAGCAAGCAAACCACTCTCACAAACCGAGAGTTAAACTAATATCGAAAGAAATAAAATAATGAAATAGCAACACTTACAATCACCTATGCCTTGAAGTAGAATTTGAAGGAGCAAGTGTGTTGTGTGTTGAAGTCGCTTCCAATAAGAGAGAAAAACACTTTCTCTTGTCACCACCAATTTCTTAGAGGATATCACTTTGATTCTAAGTTGGAGAGCAAGAGAGAATGCGATTGGAATTCTTGGGCTTTTGAATTTGAGAGCTTTGAAAAACTTGAAGTTGAAAGTTAGGGGTTTTCAATAGATGATTAAGAAGATAAGTAACCCCTCAATGGAACAGTAGAAGCTCTCTTTATAGATTCCCCAAAACCCTCAAACAGAATCCCCAAAAACCTATTGAAATCCATGGAGAAAAAGCCAAAGGATAGAATTTACACTCTCGACAGTCATTGGTGAAGAAATCATAGTCGACTGCTGCACTGTGTCAGAGGGTAGGTGAGAATTCAAACGGTAAATTACCACGTAGGACAGTCGACTGATGAAGAAAAGACAGGCACATGTAACTCTAACAGGTGACTGTAAATCCTTCTACAGGTGACTGGCCGTAACATGGGTAAGTTAAGAAAAACTTAGAAAGTTTGGAAAGACATGACATGTGAATGATGTGGAACATACATGGCGCCTGTGCCATGAGCAGGCGACTGTGAAACCAATATCAGTCGACTGTCACTAATAAGTAAAACTTTTCAGAGAGCAAAGTCTGCAGAGAAAACATAGACATGCGACTGTTGAAGCATTGACAGTCGACTGTGCCTTGGACAGGTGACTGTCAATCCAACATCAGTCGATTGGCCAAATGGAAAAGAAAGTGACCTTTGGGTAGGAGAGAGACATGTGACTGATTAACAAATCACAGGCGCCTGTGGCTTGGACACGCATGTCTTTTGTACAGCAGTCGCCTGACTAGAGTTAAAGCTAAAAGCCCAAAAACCAATTGATAAAGTATGTGCATAACATGCGACTGTAGAACAAATCACACTCAACTGTTTTAAGACAGGCGCCTACAAAATGTTCAGCAGTCGCCTATTGGAATCCCAAAATGCACATGCTTTAGAAATGTGAATTGGAGTCTAAGGAAATGTGATCTAATGATTTCCTAGGACAGAAATGAAGATGTGTGTGTGCTCCAACATAGTTCTACTTCTAAGCTACATACTAGAAGAGAATAAAAAGATTACATTTTGTAGAAGCCTCTCTTCTATCCAAAGTTTGAGCTGGAAGTCTTCTAGGAGCTTCAATCACCATCTTTGATCATCCAATCCACTTTTCATGCTTTAATTGATCTTTGAGTGACATCCATTGCTAATTAATCTTCGTGATATGCTTAGGCAATGGATTAACTACAAATAGGGTATTAGTCACAAGTATATATGTTTGCTCATCATTAACACCAAGTAGGGAGAAGTTCAATACTCAACAGGGCCATCATCAGTTTTCTCCTGCCATAAACGACCTCGAGCACCCTCGGATCGGCCAGAATCCGCTGCCCGCGATCTGAACGGCCTGAAATCCGGCTTGAGGCTATCAGATCCAGTCTGCAGCGACGAACCCATCACATCAAGCCTCCCTCATCCTTGCAAGTCACGCCGCCGGCACCATCGGCTCTGCTGGCCGTTTTGTCGGCCACTCCCGAGACCCCCTCCCCCTGCGCTACTGACCTCGGCTCTGCTGGCCGCTTTGTCGGCGATCGCCGGGACCCCACTCCCACTGCGGCGGGCTGCGGCCACCGTCAGTGGCGGCCGCCGCCACCTAACCGCAAACCCTAACCCTAGGGTTAGGGTAGAGGAGAAAGGTGTATGGGTTTCCCATCGAATGGGATTCAACCCATTAACTTTATATATATATATATATAATATGTGGGCCTGAAGCTCACATCAGGCACACATGCCTTAAAAGGGGCAGAAATTTGCCTAACAGGCCTGAAGCCCGCGGCCAACCCACGGGCCTCAGACACGCATGAAAAATTAATATTAATATTTTCTGAAAAGTAAAATTATATATATATATATATATTTAAATATATTTGTATATATATTAATTCAGAAAATACCCATAAATTTCCAAAATTTCTAGAAAAATCCAGAAAAATCTGGAAAAATTCTAGAAAATTACAAAAAAATCAGGGAATAAAATGGGAGTGGATTGATATCATAAATGTTTTTGAGGGCACATGTTGATTGGGGATATCAATAAAAATGTTTTCGGACATGTTCAGTTTAAAATTTTTCCTGAACATGACCCGATTGACCCGGTGCATATCGTGGGCGGCCCGAAGCCTCCGTATCCATCACATACTTCACGAAAATTTTCATTTTGGGTTAAAAGTCCCAGGAAATTATCATTGGTGGGTCATATAATTCAAGGCATCTTATGAACAAAAGATTAATGTACAATTGATTTTAAATATTATCTGAATGCATTACTTAGGTTATTTCATATATATAATTATTTTGTATACTTTAAATGAATTGCCTACTTAAATGCTCTATATATCTGCATGATATATTTAATAATTCATGCGTTTATACTTCTATATTACAATTGAGGGAAGATTTTGAATTTATCCTATGTGGCAGTGTCATGTCAAGTTTTGGGGGGAAATTTCTTGGATTGAGAAAATATGTTAGGAATACACAAAAGCATTGAAGAGAAATTTGTTGGGAGAATACAAAAGCTTTTCTTTTTTGAAATTGGTAGCATTAGCACTTAATACCCTTCATTCAAAAATGACCCAAAAAAATGAGACCCAAAAAAAATGAAACCAAAAAAAAACACACACACACAAAATGAAACTCAAAAAATATGCAACTTAAATTACAAGTATGCGAAAGAAAACTTTATTTCTGCTGAGCTTATTTCGGCCTACTCAAAAAAATTGAAACCCAAAAAAACACAGGGAATGCGCATTCAAAGAGGCGGGCTGAGATTTTTGGTCGTCAAGCAGAGGTCTGACCAACCCATTCGCGCAGAAGGCGCCCGCTAAATTTTTAGACGCTAATTTGTTGTTCTGCATCGAAGGCGCCCGCACCTAATTTATTGTTCCTCGCCGAAGACAGCTGTGCCTCTAAATTTTTTTTACGCTAATTTGTTGTTCTTTTAAATTTTGGCTGTAGAAAAAATTTTTTGGGACAAATATTTTGCTTGGAAAAAATCTTAAATGCACCGTGCCCGCGGGCACGGATTATGGCTAGTACACATATAAATTATGTATTATGGCACACGATTAATTATAATTTTCAAAAATTTTAAAAATCATATATATATATATATATATATATATATATATATATATATATGATAATTGAACCTGAAGTTCAAAATCAAATATGAATACCCTTCTGACCAAACAAAATACGAGGCATTATTCGAAAACTATTTATGTCATCTAGCTATTGTATACTTAGCTATTCCTAGAGAAAACATAGACTTTTGAAAACAAATTTAATATGTTGCCATAACATAATTCTTAGTGAGTACTTTTCAAACATAATTGTAGGCGTATGCTTTCAAAAGCATTTCATCCTAATAATAGTCCAATAAAAAACTATTTTAGGACGTCTGACTTGAGATTCAGGCTTGTCAAGCCCGAATACTCTATATGAGGATGCTTATTATCTCTGAAAAAGAAACTTACAAAGTTTCGATGAATATTCGTCAAAACGAAATCCTTAATGAATGACTCAATAATATAATGGCCTAAAGACCATACATGAGTATTCCAATTGACTTTCAACGGTCCGACATAAATTCTAAAAGAGGATTTTTTTGGAACACCTGAAGTGTCCAGAATCGTTCAATTTTTAACTTTGTAACGATATTATTTACCACCCTGGATTGATGATGCAAGACATCATTAACCAATCCTATAAATCTGAAGAACACGAAGTTTCTTTAGAAGGGTGCGTTTTCATTATTCCATTTAAAGGTAAAATGATTACGAGATCATATCCGCTACACATGGACATTGACTCTCTTCACTTCCTCAAAAGAATTTAAGATGATATATTTACTATCATCATTAAAATAATAAGACCTTTGGGTCTCTAGAGAGTATTTAAGGGACAAAAGTGGACTTATACACTCCCTACATAGGGCTGATGGTGTACCTTAGTGCACTCATCAATATATCTTCTAAAAATGGTCATAATCAAACCTATTATCCAACAATAGTCAAGCTTTTTCACAGCATATAGGACACATTACTAAATGGCGGGAACATTAGATAACACAGGAAAATCAAACACTATTTACAACTGGAATAAAGTCAAACACCCTGAAGTTTGTGTTCAACCCCAAAAATGGGTTATATGAATAAATCATTAAAATGATTTAAACGGATTACTCATCCGTTAAAAATTCAGTTGTTGTTAACTGCATGGAGACATGCAATTACACTACAGACAATCAAAACGCCTCCTTAGAACCTATTTATATAGGCCTGATCACCTCAAATAAACAGTTTCCGAGAACTCCTAGAAGGAAAAGCATTTAGAGCACATCTAATAGATTATGCCATGATGTGTCCACATCCCCATAGCACCACTATAAACCATCAGAATGCCGTCTTAGAACTATTTATCGGAAGTAATTACCCTAGATAAATAGATTCCGTGCACTCCAAACGGGGGAAGCATTTAGAGTACATCTCATAAATTGTGCCTTGATAGGTCATCATATAAAGATTCGATAGTGAAGATTAGATCCTGAAGATCCTTCACATTCAGAACTCTTTAAATTCCCAGTATTAGGCCCAACATAGATATTACCATCAACCCTGAGCTTAAAGATCAGTTGACCATTTCAATATCATGAATCGTGATGAGACCCTGAAGATCCACACTTATGAAACTGTTAAATAGTTTTCGGACATATATACTGACAATCTGAATATTGTCACAATCACACATCTTTACCGCTAAAAATCCAGCTAGGATTGACATACCAAAAATAATAGATGCAATCCACCAGTAGCAGAAGTGGATGTCCTCAATGAATGATAGGACATACCAAGAGGCTCCAAAGAGAGGAAAACTCTTGAAGACCTTTAAACAATACCACCATAGGAACGTGAGCTCATCTCCATATCTTCTCCTTTTCCAGACAATCTAGAAGAGATGAATCTTGAATAAATTGAAGTATTACTGTATAATGTACGTACAAGGGATGTGTTTGGATAAAACAACACGTGTCGACAACTTATTCACATTTCATTTTGCCACTAAATGGTGATAATTATAAATATCGTTCCACACTCCTTTGCCTGAAGAAAACGTAGAGATTGGCCAAAAATGTGGAACAAGGCAATAATAATCTGAGCTGGACTCGCTTATGAAACGTTAAGTATTTGGACCAGAAGTCCTGATATCAAAAGATATCAAATCTGTGGGTATAATGAGTATTGAATAAACACATATAATAAATAAATAAAATCGTATGCTAAAAGCGACATACTAGAGGTTCATTTCGCTGAAACCAAGAAGTAATCAAGTAAGATGAGCTTGACTCACTTACAAATAAAACTGATGCATCAGGTTTCCTGGTTATGTTTGTGAAATTCATGCGATTGGCAAAGGAAAATTTGGTTTTTGCTGATATGGATGTTGTGACAACATAACCTTATGGATTTATTCATAATTTTATTACTTGACTGAATAGACTTTGGGTCGTCTATTCTATGAGAAATATATAAAATTCAACCAATAAAGTTCCTTATCAATATAAGGACTCCTACTAAAGGTTTCTTTGCATCTTTAAAAGAGAAAAGAAAATGATTTGGGATTATATTTTCAAATGACCAAATCTCATCGGATCTTCCGAAGAGAAAACCGAAATATCTGTTTAAGCCTTACTATCATATATGATATGAAAGACCTAGGCAAAACTAGCTTGGTTTACAAACACATCATTCAGAAGATGGAAACTCTCATCCAGAAAATGAACACATCATCCAGAAGATGAAACACACCAAATGAAACTATCATCTAGCAGATGAAACATCATCCAGAAGATGATCATCCAGAAGATGAAAATCATGTGACATTTAACTTCATACACCCAAAGTTGATGAAGAAACATGGACAATTGTAATCCATTTAAATACACCTATTGGTTGTATGGATATACATAAAGACCCCTTCCGTTCGCTGGAAGAGGTGAAGGATATCCTAGGGTTCACTCTTTATCTGGCATACTACACACATCCTTATATTGCGTTGGTAGTAAATCTATTTAGCTAGATACAGTGCAGCGCCTATAGCGTGTCGCTATACCGGAGCTATGTAACTTCTGCGCAACCTCTAAGGGTCAATATTATAAGGGATCATCCTCCACGTTAAATGTATTTACAGATGCAGGTAATTAATCATCGGGATGACCACCTCGAAGGACATGCCACATCCTGGAAATCTGCAAAGCATACGATTAAGGCAAACATCATCCTACCATTCTCGTAGACATAGTGATGACTAGGTCAGAGACTAGAGGCGTAGAGCTATCTACTGAGTATGTAGACCATGCCACTTCCCTAGCTCATCCTTGAGAAATCTACATCAAAGGCGACGAGACAAATCACACATCTTCAGAGGAGCTCCCTTGGATTCAGTAGTTGCCATATATGAGTGATACTTGTACAGATGACCGGGCGCCCGCGAGAGATGCGGCGGAACGGTGTCGTTTACCGCAAGTTTCACGGTTAGTGTAGGGTGCGGGAATATCGAACTCAGGGAGGCGAGGTTGTGCTTGGGTCAGGTAGGACCTAAATCACCCCGAGGGGCGAGCTAGCCCGAATCGGTGGTTGGTTGTCACGAAAGGAAATGAATGGGTATGAACAACAAGAAAGAAAACCCGGGACTTTGGTTTCCAACCCGACGAGAGACTCTCGCCAATGCGGCCTACGGGTATGGATAGCGATCGGGATTAGGGTCTAATGGTGAGACGTTGCCTCTGAAAGTGGTACCGGCGTCCCATGGGCCTGATATTCCGGTCGGTGCCCAGGATGATACACCGGACTTCCCGGATTCGATCAGTGGGCACTCCCGTGTCCATTAACACTGATCAAATCCGGGAGCACTAAGTCCGCAACGATATCTCCCAACGCCTCATCCTGCCGCTCCCGCGTGCTAGGATTCGGCGTCTACGCTAAGGGCGTGAGCTATGGCTAGGGAGTCAACCGCCAAGTTTATTCCCCCTTGGCCCGACGGTCAAAGGAGGTCTTTTTCCCGCCGATGACAATGAAACGCCCCGCGTAACCGTTAGATTCCTACTCCCTATCGATTTCCTAACCCTATGGACGCATCGGGGAGAGCCCCCGAAGGGGTTTCCACCAAAATCCCAGATTTGGGAACTACTCACAAAAATTCATGAAAAAACAATCTAAATGAAATTTAATCGTTGGAATCATAATCGGACAATTGCAATATGGAAGTAATAGAGTAATAAAGACAATACTAAAATTTTATAAAGATCTGAAAACTTACAAAAGAGTAACAATTACAGCCGTCACAGGGAAATAAAACAGTAGAAAAAATAACAGCCACCGTTTCTGGAACCCTAGGGGTTCTATATATAGGCCGTCGCATCAACCGATCTGTTGACAAGTCAACCGATCGGTTGATCCGTTACAAATAAATATCAGAAAACGGCGAGTTTTCACCCGATCACATGAACCGGTCGGGTGAGTTCTTGAGTGACCGGTTGGATCTTGAAGCAGTCGGGTGAATCGATCGGTTGAACGTCCGTGTCTTCAGCTCATCTTCTTCAGCTACAGATGAACCGATCGGGTGAGAGTCACCCGATCGGTTGGCGCTTTGCTTCGAGAAAACAGAGAATAGCCCCCGCTGAACCGGTCTGCGAACCGGTCGGGTGACTTCTTTGTGAGCTGCGGCAGAGACCGGTTGGTGCACGCGTGCATCACCCGATCGGTTGGAGAAGACCAACCGATCGGGTGAGGGGCTGAAAGATGAATTCTTTGGCGTTTGACCCCCCGGATCACGCGTGACTTCTCCCGTTGCTCCGGGGACTTGGGATATCATCGTTAAACGTCCCCTACGTGGTCAATCCCCTGCAATCATGGATAAACAAAGAAAAGTGAAAGAAAACAGGAAAATACACGAAAACGAACAAGAGACGGCGGAAAAACACGGAGAAACACAAAAGAAAACGTGCGTGAATATATGAAATATAAACGCACGTCAAAATCCCCCAAGCTGAACTCTTCCTCGTCCTCGAGGAAGACGAGTGAGAGTAGGAGCTCGGAAGGAAAAAATAGAGAGGAAGAAAGAAAAAGAAAACTCTAAGGCCTAGATCGTCCATCAGAGCCATCAAAATCAAAAACGACACACCAAGCAAGCAAACGCCAAATCACACCACTAAACCTAGGAAAGCGAGTCCAAATAAGTGTCGTGGGTCCACGCAGTGAAGCGCGAGTGAGCGTGGTCGTGTGCTAGCAAATGGTGATGCTTTCTACAATGTGCCATGAGGCTCGATATACACAAATCCAGGATATGACCCAAAATATCGATCCGAATTGAATAAAGCGGCGAATATAAGTTCAAGCATGCATGAGAAGAGTGGGAATAGAAGCATATCATGCATCGGGGACTCCACAACTAGGGCTAAGGAAATCACACCACTAAAGCATAGATACTAGCTAAATAGTTCCTAAGCCAAGTGTTTTCGATAACGATGGGGGTTGAGATGATGTGGAGAAGAACACTCGGTGCAAATTCTCGCCTTCCCTTTATTCTCGGCAAGTAGGAAAATATTCACACGGGAATTTTTCTGGGTTTTGGGTATTTGCATATTTTTTTGGCTTTTTGGCTATACAATCTTTTTCTTTTCTTTTCTTTTTGGGTTTTTCATTTCTTTTCTCCCATTTTTTTGGATTTTTGGGGTTTTGGCTATACACTTGTGTACTCTCCCAAGTGGGAGAACGGTACACGACGAGGGGATTTGCACCAAGTAAAACAAAAAAAAAGTCGAAATCTAAACACTCGGGCAAAGGCGACTATTCTTGCTAAATAGAGCTTAGGCTAAATGGGTTATCCTAGTCCTTAGTTGTGGAATCCCGACGCATGCGAAATGAAGTATACGATATATATAGCATGCATATAGAAGCAGACATTAGAAGCAAATACCGCATATTCAATATCGAAGCATGATAATCTAGGGGTCATTCCTGGACAGGTATATAAAGTAAAATCACAAAGCAGAAGCACACCAAATGCTAGTCACGACACACGACTCACAAAAAGCTAAGTGGACCCACGATGCGTGAAATGCAAGAGGACTCGAAATCCTAGGGTTAGTGAGTGTGATTATCGATGCAATGCTAGGTGTATGTGACCTTGTGGAGATTCATCATAGGATCATTTCTAGGAGAAAGAGCTAAAGAAAGAAGGAAAAAGAAAAAAGAAAAACACGATGGAAAATGACTCAAATAACGTAGAAAAACAACACAAATGACGCACGAAGTGCGACTCCCCCAAGCTGAAACTTGCATTGCCCTCAATGCAATATGAGTGAGTACGGGAGGGCAATGAAAATGGGGGGGAAGACGCACAGACACGAAAAGAAATGAAAACGAGGAAAACACATAGATGAAACTGAAAAAGAAAGAAAGATCAAAATCAAAATCAAACAATACGAAAATAAAAATAAGATAAAACATACGACACGACACTCAAAAAGTGAAAAGCAAGCACACACACAAAAATGAGAAAAACAAACAAAACACGACAGCACACCAAAATAGACGTCCCCCAAGCTAGACCAGAAAGTGCTAGCGAAATGATATGATCAATGAAATCCAAATATGTGCAAGGGGGAGTCAAAAACAAAAGAGGGGAAATCAGAAAGCAGCAGAAGGTGAGTCCTCGTCCTCCTCGGAAGAGGGTGTGGATGGGTGATCGGGGGAGGCAGGGGGTGTGCTGAGAAGTGGGGAATGAGGTGAATGTATAGGGGCAGTGGTGGTGTGAACAATGGGATGAGTGTCGGTGGTGGTGGGTGGTGGTGGTAGGAAGGCGATCAAGGCAGTGGTGAGAGGAATAGAAATGGAGGAAGTAGATGTGGTGGTGACGGTAGTGGGAGGTGGTGGGAGGGATCTGGAGCGTACCGGTAATTTCCTCCGGCGCACGTATGGAGTGACAGAGGAGGATGGAGGTAGCGTGAGTGCGGTGGAAGTGGTCGGGAGGGGTGAAGTGGATGCCGGGATGGGATGTGAAGATGGAGGAGAAGAATGTGGTGAGGGTGGTGATGGATGTGGGGAAGTGTGGGTGGGTGGAGGAGAAGATCGTCGGGGTGGTGAAGGTGGAGGTGGTGAAGGTGGAGGTGGTCCGTGGATATGAGTAAGAAGGCGGAGAATGGCGGCCACGTTCCTCTCAAGTGCGAGGAAACGTGGGTGAGTAAGAAAGGAGGATGGCGATGGGTCCGAGGAAACAGAGGACATGGCGAGCTCACGAAGGGCATCGACCTCCGTCTCAAGCCCCAGACGGGCAGATACCTGACGGCGACCAAAAGATGTAGACTGACGCGAGGCAGAGGTGGTGCCGCCAGGTAAGGTCGAAAAGGTGCCGGCGGCAGTGGTCATGCCGGCACAGGAGACAAGGCCAGAAATGGCCGCAAAGAGGTGATGAGATGTGATCGGTCCCGGAGCAGAAACAGGACGACTCGGACCAGCCCCTAAGTCTCCCCCAGACGCAGGGATATCCTGCTCGCCTAAGTGGGCGGCAGGGGACGGTGATCTGCGGGCGCCTGCGGGAAGGAAAGGAAGATTCAACCCCGCTAAGAATTCGGGATCAGGAGGGAAAGTCCAATCTCCCACGAGAGCAATGGTCATGCGGGCGGGGTTGGGCAGAATGGTGTAAGGGGCTGGGGGTGGCCATAATGAAATATGAAGCGGCCATCCGAGCGGGGCTTGATCATGTGGATGTGCCGCAGGACATCAATATCGAGATGTGAGGGTCCTGCGGCAGCTGGAAGATTATTGGGGATGGTGATATTGAATTGGGCGTGAGAGCATATGATCGTGATGATGCCCCCACAACAAAACTTCCCCTTACCGGCCCGGCTGATCTCGAGCAGCTTGAAAACAAGCCAATCGCTGCTATGGATGGGGACGGTAGGGGCCCTGAAGCTGACTCCATCATCATCCCGGACATAAGGGAAAGTCATGGCCCAAAAGATAAAAAGGTCAGGGATAGTCACAGTACCAGACTCGTCCCTAGGAAAGAATGCAGATGAAATGATCATGTGGGCTAAACGAAACACGGGATGAATGATGGAGGAGGCCTTGGCCCTTCCTCGGGGGTAATCACGGATCAAAGTGAGGCGGAACCAGAATTGATCGACATCAAACTCGGGCGTGTACCCCTAGTGTCGGATAGAATCGTCCCCGAGATTGGGGAAACCAAATATATCGTTGATCGTGTTCAGATTCGTGGTGACACTACGGTTACGCACCCTGAATTTAATGATCGACCCGGACTCCCAAGTAAGTGTGGAGAGGAATTCGAGTGTGAGTGCCGGGTAGGATACTGCATGAGCATTAAGAAAGGCCAACCATCCTAAGTTAGCGAAAAGAGATTCGACCTCGGTGAAGACACCGAGATCGACAAGTGTACGTGCGTGCGGGAACTTAGTGGATAGATGCCCTCGAGCATCAAGCCTACGGTAAAAATCTTTGTGCTCCTGGTTCCGAAAAATATACCCGTGCGGGCCCAACATTGGGTCCACAGGGGGGACAACAGGCGGAGGAGGGCCAAGTGTAAGTGCTCGTGTACGGGAAGGGGGGCGTGTTTGTTTTCGTCTTTTTCGAGACGGCTCCTCTTCCCGCATGATACCCTTCCCCTTATCCTTATCTTTAGCCATGTGTGTGAGTGTGAGCAAGAATTAGTGCAAAAATCGTGGATGCACACTAACACAAACAAACGAGCAAGCACAATAAGTAGGGCAAATGTATAAAATAAGCTTAGGAGCGAGTTTACCCAATTGCAGTGGTGGAGCTTGCTCGTTGATGTCCCCACACTGTTCAGCGAGAGAAGCTTGGAGCCGCGGCGAACTCCTTCGGCAAAAATTTTCGAAATGGGGGTGGTATGGGGGAAAACTAGGTCAAAAATTTGTAATGGGAGGAGAGATAGAGTGAAGGTGATGGAGGAATCGATGGAGGAGGTGGAGAGAGGGAGTAATGGAGGAGTAGGGGACGTGGGGGAGTGGGGATCGGTTGTTGGAGAAGAGGGGAAGACGAAACGACGGCGAGAATTGCGATCGGGCGAGGGCGGAAACGAGCGGGTGTCGGGGGGTATTTATAGGGTTTTAAGTCGAACCGATCGGGTGACTTGTCACACGGTCGGTTGACGGTTAGGTCGAAAATCTTGCCGAAGAAATGCTACAGGCGAACCGGTCGGTTGACTTGTCAACCGATCGGTTGGCCGCTCCACACATTTTCCCGAGAACTTAGGGCAGCTCACCCGGTCACTTCAACCGATCGGGCATGAACTCAACCGATCGGTTGATATCTCCCCAAGAATTTCCGAGAGTTCTCCCCAGCTCACCCAGTCTTCCACCCGGTCTCTTCATTTCTCAACCGATCGGTTCATTCGGGGACAGATCTCGGCATGTATCTGATACATCCCAACCGATCGGGTGAGTTGTCACCCGATCGGTTGGGGCTTGTTTCCTGCAAAAACCAAGAAATTTGCTTAAGTCCCCGAACGGATGTTCTCGCGGCTGATTTTATTTATAAAAAAAGATAAAATAAAGTAAAAAATAACGCTAAAAAGTGGGAAAAAGTTTAGAACATGGGTTGCCTCCCATGAAGCGCACTTGTTTAACGTCGTTGGCTCGACGCCCGCAAGAGATGCTCATGGTGGCTGATACGGGTGATGCCCAAACTTCGGCATCTCTTTCTCGTTGGAGCTGGAGGCACTTGGAGTAGTCAGCGGCTGGAAAAATACTTGCTCGAATACCCTCCCCTTGTTCTTGGGGTCCGGGGGTTTTTCCTTGGTGTTGGCGCTTCCCGCCATCTTCTTCAGGATTCGGACCTCGTCTTTAGTGAGGTCCGTGGGCTCCTTCCCCGTTCTCCTCACAGGAGGAGCTTTGGGGAACCCGGGAGGGGTCGTTCTCGCTGCACTCGGTCTTCCAGCAGCTTCTTTGTTCTCGGGGCCGTCCCCATCTTCTGAATTCCCCAAGTCATCGGGGGGGGGGGGGGGGGGGGGGGGGGGTTTCTCAGGAGAATCTCCTAGGAGCTCTCCTCTACAGCCTTTTCTTCTTCTATCTCAAGCAAATTACACCGGAGATCATCGGGAGGGTCGGGGTGCTTCATGGATAGTCCCAGATCAAACTCAACTTTCTCTCCGCTGACGTTCAAGGAGAGTTTTCCGTTCTTCACATCTATAAGAACGCCAGCAGTGGCCATGAAAGGCCGTCCCAGGATAATGGGGGTGTGTGCGTCTTCGGGCATGTCCATGACTACAAAGTCCACAGGCACATGCACCCCTCTCACATTCACGGGGAGATCATCAACAATTCCCACCGGATATTTGACCGACCGGTCAGCTAGTTGTAGAGTCATCCCGGTGGGCTCCAAATCGCCCATTCCTATTCTCATGTACATCGACAAGGGCATCAAGCTAACACTCGCTCCTAGATCGACGAGTGCACGATTAATCTTTACAGCCCCGATTGTGCAAGGAATAGAGAAGCTCCCCGGGTCCTTGAGCTTCGGCGGGTTTGCCCTCTGAATAAGAGCGCTACATTCCGCCGTCAGCACCACTTTCTCTTTTCTTGACCCTTTGGTCACCAAATCTTTTAAGAATTTTGCATAGGAGGGGATTGTTTCGATTGCCTCCAAGAAGGGGATTTGCAGGCTTAGGTCCTTGACCATGGCGAAGAACTTCCCATATTTCTCATCAATTTTTGCCTGAGCCAACCGTTGTGGAAATGGCACAACAGGTTTATACACTCTCGGGCTCTCTTCCTCCTTCTTCTTCTCTTCTTCAGACACTCCCTCCGGAGTCATGGGATTTGATGACGAAGCACCGGTGTCATTTGATTTTTCAGTCGGTCTCTCAACGACCAATGGTGCTTCCGGGTTGCTAGGGGGCACTCTAGTAGGAATTTGTGTCCCGCTTCTCAGAACGATAGCGGACACATTCGCGTGCTCGTGCACGAGTGCCGATGTTTGTGTTGCTCCCCTCGGGTTCACTTCCGGTTGTGGCGGCAATTGGTTTTGTGACCTTGCAAGGTTCGCCACCTGTAACCCCAGCTGGGTTACTTGGTCCGTGAGGGTCCGCTGACCCATTTCCAGCTTCTGGTTGATCCTCTCCTGGTTGGTAATATATTGAGTCAAGAGAGACTCAACCGTAGAGACGGCCCTCTGTTGGCCATACTGCTGCTGCTGGAACGGCTGCTGATTCCTGGGGGCGTAAGTTTGTTGCTGAGGTTGCTGCTGAAACGGTTGCTGCTGAACCTGATTCTGCTGTGGTCTAGCCGGCTGATAAATTTGTTGTTGCGGCTGCTGAGGCGGCGAGGGCTGAAATGGTGGCCGGTAACTGAAATTCGGGTGGTTCTGGTTGTTGGGAGAGTAGGCCGGGTTGGAATTTGTCCTTGGTGGATATGGCGCATTCCCCGTGGGGTTGTAAAATAGTGCGCTCGCCTGATCCAACGGTGGTGAGATGTCACCACCGTCGAATTCCCCAAGGAATTCGGACTCTACCGCAGAAACTTGCTGTGTACCGGCCCCACCGGCTCCTACCATCAGTGCGGAGATCTGGGTCGAAAGCAAGTCAAACTTGCTTGAAAGTTTGTCGACGTCCTCGACTCTGTGTATACCCCCAGTTCTTGGTGTGGCTCTCTCGTCACACCACCGCTCATTGTTGGATGCCATATTTTCCAGAATATTCCCGGCATCTTCCTCGCTTCGAGACATGAAGGAACCCCCAGCCGCGGCGTCCATAGAAGATTTAAGGTCATCCATCAACCCATTGTAGAACAGATTGATAATCTGCCACTTAGGAAGCTCATGGTGAGGGCATCTTCTTTGCATCTCTTTATATCTCGTCCAAGCCTCATGCAAGGACTCGTGGCTGGCCTGGGAGAAGGAGGAGATCTCACTCCTCAACTTCATGGTCTTCCCCGGAGGAAAGAACTTCGTCAGAAAATCATTGGAGAGCTTCTCCCAGGTGTTGAAAGTGTTGGGGTTCTTCCCCCTTAACCATTGCTTGGCTTTGTCCCGCAAAGAGAAAGGGAACAGCTTCAGACGGATAGCCTCTGTAGTGACACCATTAATCCGGAAGGTGTCACACTTCTCCAAGAAGGAGTCCAGGTGCTCTATCGGGCTCTCCATGGGCGCACCCGCAAACTGGTCCTGCTGGATCCATGTCACTAGAGACGGCTTCAGCTCAAAGCTTTGGGCCGCAATAGCTGGAGATCGGATGGCGGAAGTTGACTCGATGGAGGGCATCGAGTACTCCAGCAGAGACTTGTGAGGTGGGGTGTTCTCCTCCATGGATTCGGGATCTTCTCTTCTTCGCTTCTCGGCGGCCAAACGCCTAAGGGTGGCGTTAATCTCTGGATCGAGGGGAATCAAGTCGTCAAGACTCCTTGAACTCCTGCGCATGAAAAACAACAAACACCCGTGAAGCCACAAGTGGGAAAGAAACAGATAAAATAAGAAATAAAAATAAGAAAAAAAAAAGAAAAAGAAAAAGGAGAATGCGAAAATTATCGCGAGGTAGGGATGTGAGCTAGACACGAGGGTTCAAGAGATCCTAAAATATCAAGCACGTTGCCTCCCCGGCAACGGCGCCATAAACTTGACCGGGCGCCCGCGAGAGATGCGGCGGCGCGGTGTCGTTTACCGCAAGTTTCACGGTTAGTGTAGGGTGCGGGAATATCGAACTCAGGGAGGCGAGGTTGTGCTTGGGTCAGGTAGGACCTAAATCACCCCGAGGGGCGAGCTAGCCCGAATCGGTGGTTGGTTGTCACGAAAGGAAATGAATGGGTATGAACAACAAGAAAGAAAACCCGGGACTTTGGTTTCCAACCCGACGAGAGACTCTCGCCAATGCGACCTACGGGTATGGATAGCGATCGGGATTAGGGTCTAATGGTGAGACGTTGCCTCTGAAAGTGGTACCGGCGTCCCATGGGCCCGATATTCCGGTCGGTGCCCAGGATGATACACCGGACTTCCCGGATTCGATCAGTGGGCACTCACGTGTCCATTAACACTGATCGAATCCGGGAGCACTAAGTCCGCAACGATATCTCCCAACACCTCATCCTACCGCTCCCGCGTGCTAGGATTCGGCGTCTACGCTAAGGGCGTGAGCTATGGCTAGGGAGTCAACCGCCAAGTTTATTCCCCCTTGGCCCGACGGTCAAAGGCGGTCTTTTTCCCGCCGATGACAATGAAACGCCCCGCGTAACCATTAGATTCCTACTCCCTATCGATTTCCTAACCCTATGGACGCATCGGGGAGAGCCCCCGAAGGGGTTTCCACCAAAATCCCAGATTTGGGAACTACTCACAAAAATTCATGAAAAAGCAATCTAAATGAAATTTAACCGTTGGAATCATAATCGGACAATTGCAATATGGAAGTAATAGAGTAATAAAGACAATACTAAAATTTTATAAAGATCTGAAAACTTACAAAAGAGTAACAATTACAGCCGTCACAGGGAAATAAAACAGTAGAAAAAATAACAGCCACCGTTTCTGGAACCCTAGGGGTTCTATATATAGGCCGTCGCATCAACTGATCTGTTGACAAGTCAACCGATCGGTTGATCCGTTACAAATAAATATCAGAAAACGGCGAGTTTTCACCCGATCACATGAACCGGTCGGGTGAGTTCTTGAGTGACCGGTTGGATCTTGAAGCAGTCGGGTGAATCGATCGGTTGAACGTCCGTGTCTTCAGCTCATCTTCTTCAGCTACAGATGAACCGATCGGGTGAGAGTCACCCGATCGGTTGGCGCTTTGCTTCGAGAAAACAGAGAATAGCCCCCGCTGAACCGGTCTGCGAACCGGTCGGGTGACTTCTTTGTGAGCTGCGGCAGAGACCGGTTGGTGCACGCGTGCATCACCCGATCGGTTGGAGAAGACCAACCGATCGGGTGAGGGGCTGAAAGATGAATTCTTTGGCGTTTGACCCCCCGGATCACGCGTGACTTCTCCCGTTGCTCTGGGGACTTGGGATATCATCGTTAAACGTCCCCTACGTGGTCAATCCCCTGCAATCATGGATAAACAAAGAAAAGTGAAAGAAAACGGGAAAATACACGAAAACGAACAAGAGACGGCGGAAAAACACGGAGAAACACAAAAGAAAACGTGCGTGAATATATGAAATATAAACGCACGTCAACAGATGAGTGATGCTTGTATTTTGTAATTTTCTATCTCGGAATGTTGTAAATGAGATTGATGTATAGATGCCTAGGAGATCTGCAAGCCTGAAGCTTGTACAAATCAGGGGGAGTTAAATGTAGAGTTGTACTCTTTTTCCTTAGCTATGGGTTTTTCCACTGGATTTTCCATAGCCAAATTTTTAACGAGGCAACTATATTAACTCTGGATCCATAAGTATCCACCCCTATTGATATTCACACAACAGAGGAAGTTAAAAAGACTTGTATTCTCTAACTTAGGATTCAGAAGTATCTACCCTTTGTGATACTCATAAGCACTATGAATCCTAAAGTATTCATATGTCGAGTTTACAATGATGGATGGATAATGGGAAGTGTTATGAATATGCCTTGTGACCTGATGAGTGTTCATTTTATATAGATTTTTTCTCTTTTTCATGCTCGTTTTCCATTATTTATTTCGTCGTTTTCCCCCGTTTCCCCCATTTTGTCCCCTCTTTCGCTTTTATGGTCCACTCTATGCTTTACAGGAAATACATACTGATTAGGGACCATATGGCGAGAATATAGCGTGAAGGGGCAAGAGAAGCGAAGCCGGGAGATCAAATAATGCAAAAGGGGGGAGATTTTGAGTACTGTGATCCAAATGGCCACATCAATTCGACGCGGCCACGTGTGTCACAGCATATGAAGCAGAACACAATTCCACGCAGCCGCACAGACTTGCTCCATACGGCCGCGTCATTAAGCCCGAGAACCCATTTCCACGCTGCCTCGTGAAGGATTTCCAAACGGCCGCGTCGCTGAGGAGTAATTCGAATATTTGCATTCGACGCGGCCCGCATGAGAACAAACGACGTGACCGCATACTTCAAAAGAGCAAAAGATGAAATGGTCGCTTGACACGACCGTTTAGATCCTAACGCTGACGCAAAGCTGAATTCGATGCGGTTGCGTCCTTAGCGACGCGACTGCGTCGCTGTAACACCACCACCCCCAATTTACGCAAGCGAACTATGCGACCGCATTGTTTTCGACGCGACCACGTCGTTTTCAATGTGGTCACGTCGATCTGGATTCCTGAAGCGCTTGGGCACCGATTTCGAAGCAGTTGGGGGGGGCTTTTGGTCATTTGAGTGATTGTATATACTCTTCTTCCTCGAGCGAACCGATCTTCTCTTTAGCTGTTTTTCTGGGTTCTCAGTTTTGTAAGGATTTTTGTTGCTTTTAATTTCAGTTCTTTTTATTGTATTAACTAGTTACTCTTGTAATAGTTTAGATTTGCTTAATAGAAGTTTTCTCTATTTTACACATTGTGTTGTGTGTTATCTCTTGTGCTTATCTCTACGAATCCATGGTTTTCATTGCTTACCCAATGCTATAAATCATGTTTAGTGCAATGGGTAGTGAGTAGTTTTCTTATAGGACAATGGGTTGAACCCCATTGGATTAGGGCCATGGGTTGGATGAACTTTTAATTAGTTGCTGGGCTAATTGAGAGGTCGGGGTATATTGTGATGCCAATTATCGTCGTAGATTTGACCTCCTCCCTTCAGGGTGATCGGATTGGCTGTCGGCGAGAGTCGACACCAATCCAGGGTTTCGATCCCTACGACGATCCATACTATCGGTGTGATCGATGAGAGCAGCACACCGATTAGAGCCCTTATAATATAGGTCCAATCCCCAAACGTCATTGTGGTCAGGAGGAAGATTGAGCACATTCGTCGAGCGTAATGCGCCTGATGTATACCGATGTGTCGGCGAGTCGACATCGGTAAAGGTTAGGATAGGTCTATCATTGCATCACGAGAGCGGTGGTAGGAGTTAACATAAGGGAATAACCTATCATGCACCACAATAGTAGGGGTAGGTGAATGCCCTTAGGTCGATCACATACTAATCCAACCCTAGCCCTAGTTCAATGGTGGGGATACTCTGAGCCCTAGAGCTTTAACCCCTTGATTTCACACTCTTTTATCCTTTCTTCGACCATCAATCCTATTGCGTAGCTTTCGAATAAGGACCTGAAAATCGGTACTCAACGAATGCCTCACTGTGTTCGACCCGTAGCGCTACACACGATACCATGTGCTGCGGTATAAATTTATCAGCGTCTGCGTAAGCGGACAAGCTTTTTGGCACCGTTGCCAGGTAGGCACGGTTTGATATCGCTTTTAGTCTTTATTGATAGACTACATATTTTTCACCATACATTCACTTCTCCATTTTTTATATTGCAGGCGACCACATGTTTTCATGATGATGTTGGCCAGTACAAGTACCGCACTAGCTCTTGTCTGCAAAATGGACAGTCTGACACAGCTTATAGCTCAGCTAAGGATGGGAGCAGCTTCCTTCAATCCAATTGTGTCAGTGAGCCATGGTATACACTGCATGCAAGAGCACATGTATAGCCAACATTAATATGGAGTTCATCCCTGCAATCCATTCCCTCACACACCTTACCACAATTGGACGGATTGTCTCACTCCTCCATATCAAGATTCGCAAGAGGACGTTCCCTACTCTTTCATGCCGTTGATGCCACTTGAATTTCTTGTGATGGATAGTCCAGCTATAGAGGCCACCGATGGTAATGAGTATCACCCTTCTCCCGCATAGCTTAAAGTTGAGCAAGAAACCATTGCATTCCAAGAGGAGGTAGCGCATATCATTGAAACATGCTACCGGATTAGCACTATCATGCAATCACTAGATGCGGCCTCAACTTCAGGAGCTGCGGGATGTCAACATCACCAACCCCCTTGCTAGGACAGATTTATCCAAGCGGACCACGAAGATGAGCTCTTGTTGCCCGAAAGACTTCATGGGGCTCTACAATGCCAAGACGTTGAACCTTCAAGGGACACACCTCAACCCAAGGTATTGGGGGTAGAGGACATCAATTCTCTTGAGGTAGAACTCAAACCCCTCCCCCTTAATTTAAGACGCATTTTTGGGGGATAATTCCACGTACCCAGTCATCGTTAATGCTTCATTGACTGGCACTAAACTTGATGACCTTATGGCCATTCTCAAGAAGTTTAGGAATGTCATAGGATACAACATCGACGACATAAAAGGTCTTAGCGCTGGTAGATGCACTCATAGGATTCTCCTTGAGGATGAGAGCGCCACCTCTATTGAGCCTCAAAGG
Organism: Scilla litardierei; assembly: GCA_030789695.1. Taxonomy (NCBI): domain Eukaryota; kingdom Viridiplantae; phylum Streptophyta; class Magnoliopsida; order Asparagales; family Asparagaceae; genus Scilla; species Scilla litardierei. The sequence goes on along the minus strand of CM061140.1, from coordinate 140,319,843 downwards.
CGACTTAACCCCAATATGAAGGAGGTGGTTAAAAATAAGTTTTGAAACTACTTGAAGCTATGATAATCTACCACATCTCCGATAGTAAGTGGGTTAGCCCAGTTCAAGTAGTTCCAAAACAGGGAGGGATGATAGTGATTAAGAATTTTAAGGACGAGCTCATCCCCACCAGGATTGTCACCGGGTGGTGGATGTGCATCGACTATAGGAAGCTCAATAAAGTGACCTGAAAAGACCACTACCCCTTCCTTTCATTGATCAAATGCTTGAGCGTCTGGCCAAGCACTCACACTTCTGCTTCCTAGACGGGTATTCTGGATTCCTCCATTTACCCATTCATTCTGACGATCAGAAAAAGACCACATTCACATGTCCCTACGACACCTTCGCCTACCGAAGAATGCCGTTTGGACTATGTAATGCCACTGCGACATTCCAAAGATGTATGACCGTCGCATTTTCTGACTTTGTTGAGAATATCATGGAGGTGTTCATGGACGATTTCTCCGTCTACGGCACGGGCTTCAACGCTTTCTTAGAGAATTTAACTAAGGTGCTCAAAAGATGCCAAGATGTGAACATATTCCTTAACTGGGAAAAATGTGCCTTTATGGTTCAAGAGGGCGTTGTCCTAGGACACAGCATCTCACCCCATGGAATAGAGATCGATAAGTCTAAAATTGAAGTCATCGACGGGTTTCCACCCCCTGAATGTGAGAGGAATTAGGAGCTTTCTTGGTCACCCAAGATTTCATCGCCGCTTTATTAAGGATTTCTCCAAGATCACATGACCCCTAACCAAGCTGTTAGCCAATGACTCTCCTTTTGTATTTTCTGATGATTGTCAAGTAGCTTTCAACAGGTTAAAGAAAGAACTCACCTCCGCGCCAATTATCCAACCCCCAGACTGGAGCTTACCATTTGAACTAATGTGATATGCAAGTGATGTCGCAGTTGGGGCAGTTCTGGGACAAAGGAAAGACAACTGACTTCATGCTATATATTATACGAGTAAACCCCTGGATGAGGCCCAACGGAATTATACCACTACGGAGAAGGAGATGCAGTGTTATCTTTGCAATTGAAAAGTTCAGATCTTATCTCGTTGGATCGAAGGTTATAGTCCACACCGATCACACTGCTCTCAGATACATGCTGAACAAGAAGGATGCCAACCCACGGCTTATTAGGTGGATCCTTCTGCTTCAAGAATTTGATCTGGAAATCAAGGACAAGAAGGATGCCGAGAATGTGGTCGTCGACCACCTGTCGTGCCTCATATATGATGATCCAAAACCCTCCTTGCCGATTGACGATCCTTTCTCGATGATCACCTGTTCGCCGTCGCTCTGACCGAAACCCCTTGGTTTGTAGATATCGTCAATTACCTTGCTTTGCGACATCATGCCATATGATATAACCTCACAGCAGTGCAAGAGGTTCTTGCACGATATCCGAAGTTACTTTTGGGATGATCTACTTTCTAAAGGACTTGCAACGATGGAATCATTAGGAGATGCATGCCGGAGAGTGAGGTGGCATCCATAATATCACATTGTCATAGCCTGCAATGCGAGGGAAATGCTAGCACAATAAAGACAGCGACACAAATCCTTCAATGTGGGTTTTATTGGCCCACTCTATTCAAGGGTGTGAACATCTTTATACGGGAATGTGACATATGTCAGAGGGTAGGCAACATCTCCAGGAGGAATGAGATGTCGCTAAACAATATCCTGGAAACTGAAGTGTTTGACGTCTGGGGGGATAGACTTTATTGGACCGTTTCCGTCCAGTCAAGGAAACCAATATACTCTGGTTAAGACTACGTCTCTAAATGGGTTGAAGCTATAGCGTCGCCGACCAATGATGCTCGGGTAGTCTTTAAGTTTTTTAAGAAGAATATATTTCCCAGATTCAGGGTCCCAAGATTTCTCATTAGTGACGGAGGGAAGCATTTCATCGAGAATAAACTTGAAGCCTTTCTGAAGAAATACGGGATACGCCATCATGTAGGGCTCGCCTACCATCCTCAGACAAGCGGTCAAGTGGGTTGGATACAACGTGTGTTGGATTCAATGATCGATGACTTCGTGTTTGATGATAACAAACGTGTGTGAACATTCTAATATGTGTGTTAAGTGTTTCAGGAGTGGCACGCTTGTAAATCTTCAAAGCGATTACTAAGTCAATTGATGGAGGAGTTGCTATTCATATAGCAAATTGTAAGATGGAGAAATTGCTATTCATATAGCAACTTGGACTTGGTCAAAGAGATTGTGACTATAGCGAAAAATATTGGACCAAGTCAAATTAGAGAGGATCTTATTCAAATCAATTTAAGATTGATTCAAATCCCCATTGCCATTCTAATCCTATTCCAATATGGAAAGATATGGAGCATCTCATGCAAATCAAAGGTGATTATATGAGATCTAATCCAAATCCTATAGCTACACAAATTGAATTCCATAGTCATTCATATTCAAACTCCATATCCAAAAAGATTCATTCAAATCCTAATCAAATTAGGATTCCTTCCCATCTCCATCAAATATGAGATTCTAATTGATTCTATCATATCCCATCCTCTCCTATATAAACCCATATTCAAAGAGGGATTTTGATAGAGAGACAACCAAAGAAATTCGGCCATAACCCTAGAGGAAAGCTTCATGGCTGCAACTTTGCAAGGAGCTTGACGGACGACGCTAAAAAATGCATAACTTTCTCCACAGAGCTCAGATCGACGAACCGTTTACGCCAGGACGATCACAACTCAGTGCTCTACAACATGGTGATATTTTTCTGATTATAACCTCTGTATTAAATCAGTGGTATTTATTTTAGTATGAGTTGTATTCTGAATAGCTTCATATATTTCATCATCTCCTAGGCCAAAGTTCTTCATCTCCTCCAAGCCCTTGGACGCAAGCTACATCTCCAAGTTACTCTCCAAATCTCCTTGCGCAACTCCATAGCCCAAGCACACATCAAGGTCTCAACATCCTTAAAGATCCCCTTGTCGCAAGTTACATCCCAACCCTAACCTTGTCGCAAGCATCTCCTAAGAATATCCCATTGCCGCAAGCTTCTACCAAGGCCAAAGAGCATCCCAAGATATCAACTTCCTCTAGGCACAAGTCCTAATCTCATATCATCTTTTCAAGGCTAAAGCATCTCCTTCACCTTGCGCAAGACACCAAAGAGATCTCCCTAGCCGCAACCTACAAAGCTTCAACCACCATTGCCGCAAGTTGTCATTGAGGAGGAGAAACCATAGCCGCAAGTTGCAGCAGCCAAGCACCAAGAGGAGGCTGCTAAAGCATCAAGGTGGGGTCTGCACGTGGACTGCTAGAGAAACCAACGGCTGCTACGCGCACTGCTGGATTCTGTCCACGCACTGCTGGGTTCTGTCCACGCACTGCAGGGCTCTGTCCACGCACTGCTAGGTTCAGGCCACGCACTGCTGCTGCACCATCAAGATACGGCCACAATATTCTAAGAGGAGCCAAGCAAGAGCTGCAACTTGAGTTGCACGAGACGAGAGACGATTATATCTTGCCAGATGAGAGCTGGCCCGTGCCAATTGACAGAGATGACTACGCCTACACACTGAGTTTCTTTAAACTCTTTTATTATTATTTGTATGTAGTGGTAACGATCTCTGTAGGGGAAAATTTACCGCTTTTGTATTCTTTTGGGGTCTTATCCGGTGGGTGCTAGACAAGAGGGACTTGATTAGTTGGGACTAGTCAAGTGAGTGCATATACTAGGATTAGTTTTGTTGATCACTTTGGTGAGTGCAGGTACTGAGAGCCAGGCGAGTGTAGAGTAGGTACTCTAGCTACAGGCTGTACTATGTAATATTTCTAATATAGTATTTGCTTTCGGGGCTAGACGTAGGTCGTGGGTGCGACCGAACCATGGTAAATCTACTGTGCATCTGTGATTGCTTATTGTTTACCCTGCATGAGATTATAACTATGTGTGATTTCTCGTGGGTTGTGCGAGAATTTTTATAAGCATATTCACCCCCCTCTAGGCTTTAGATCCAGATCCAGCAAAGTGGCGATCTCCAATAGATAGATAAAGAGTATCCTAGAGAAGACCGTGTCAAATTCGAGGAAGGAATGTGCATTGAAATTAGATGATGCCCTATGGGCTTATCGAACTGTGTATAAAACCCCGATTGGAACTTCACCTTACCGACTAATCAATGGAAAAGCGTGTCACCTCCCGGTAGAGCTGGAACCAAGTCTTATTAGGCCATCAAACACCTAAAATTTGATAGCAAGAGTGCGCAAGAGCGCCGACTTATACAACTAAATGCGTTAGATGAGTTTAGACTTGATGCCTATGAGAATTCACGCATTTACAAGGAGGAGACAAAAAGGTGGCACGACAAGCGCATCTTAAGGAGGGAGTTCAAGGAGGGTGACATGGTTCTCCTCTTCAACTCGAGGCTATGGATTTTCCCAGGAAAGCTACGATCGAGGCAGTGTGGACCGTTCAAGGTCGTTCGAGTTTTTCATTACGGCTCGTCGAAGTGATCGGAAAAGGGAATTCGTTTAAATTCAACGGACAGAGACTAAATCAATATTTCACAGGAGACCCCATCGAAGAAGATCTGGCCTTAATGTTGTCACCTCAAACGGAACCCCCGGAGGACATCCCGGACTTCTCCACCCTTAACCCCCATGAAGACATCTATAGAGAGTCGAGCTCATGCCTTAAAACGAGCGCTTCTTGGGAGGCAACCCAAGGGTTTCCAACTTTGTATTTATATATTGATTTAGACCTTAGTTTTAGTCAAGGTTAGCTTAGATTTCTATTTTAAATAAGCCCTAAAAACCCAAGAAATTGACTAAGTGTTTTAATGTAGGAGGAAGAAGAAGGAAAGCTGGAAGACCAATCTAAACGACCGTGTGGTGACAATCCACGCGGTCGCGTATAGGACAGAAGAAGAAGAAGAGGGGGAGTGCAGTAATGAGGAACAATGCGACCACGTGGAGAAAGAACACACGGCTGCGTCGTTGGGGTAACTCTTTGAGCTTGAACTTTCAATTCCACACGGCCGCGTCGCCAAATTGATGCGGCCGCGTACCCTTCTGATATTTTAGCCCAACTTCAACTCCTAAAGGATCCACGCGGCCCATTTCGAATCAGTCGAAACGACCGCATCAATCCTCAATTTCAAGCCAATCTACACAGCCGTTTAAACCATTTCAAAACGGGCCCCGTAACTCTCTGATTTTCGGTTCAAAATACATTTTCTTCCAGGGTCTACGGGGCCGTTTCAAGTCATTCGACACAACCGCGTCGATTCCCATTTTCTAAGCGTGAACCAAAACGATTCAACCACGTCGAATCCAATTTTCTAAGCACCATTTACCATCAATTCGACGCGGTCGTTTAAACCACACGATGCAGCCGCGTACCTCGCTGTTTTTTCGAGACTACTTTCTACGTTCTGGAGGAACGACACGGCCGTTTGGTCTAAATTGACGCGACTGCGTCGTCCGCCTATATATACACCAACCCTTTGAAACAGCTGATTCGTACATTTTTCTTCGAACGGTTCGGATTCTTTTCGATTCTCGCTGACTCGAGCTCGCTCTAGCCCACTTCAATTCCTCTCCCCACTCTCGTTGTCACGCCCCGCTTCGCAGAATACCTAGGACGTATGAATTCGTCCCTAATATCCAGAGAGGCAGGTGTGGTAAGATAAAGAGGCATCTATACAGGTCCACGAAGGACACAGGTCCACTGCGCACTGCTGGGGTAGTACACGTAACATTCCCACAAGAAGAATCACGACCATAGAAAAAGAAAAGAAAAACACAGAAAGAAACAAAACCAACTCAGAACTAACTAAGCTAGCTCAGAATAGACTTATACATAAACACCAAAGTCCAACAAGTCCATCTTACACAACACCAACTACGCCTAGAACTCTCACTAAACCAAAACCCCAACCCAATAAAGAACCCAAGAGTACAGGTCTCCCAACTCAGGCTCACGACCACCCAAACACCAAGGACCTCAACACGACTCAAGATCCACTCTGCACAAGCACAACCCCAAATCAACTCCACCAGCTCACAACACCAAACACCTGCTACCTGAAATTGCCACAGGCGTGACACGTCAACGCGTGACCCAATAGGAAGCTCAACTAGCATAGTGAAGTACTATTATCAGGTTGTTGTTTACAGACACAAATATGATGCAAGAGACAAATGGAGCCACATCTATACCAGGCAGAAAGTAAAAGCAGACATTACACATTCATGGTAATTTAGCATTTAATTTAACTATGTTTCGGAAGCCTGAGTACAACGCTGATATGAGGACCAGGACGCTCGTCCCAAGGTGGGACGGTATGAGCACTAACGACTCCATAGAGCACCAACGACTCTATAACAACTAAACAACGGTGATGCCAACGGTAAGCCACAGTCCTGTTCTCATACCCTAGTCGTACACATTCTTCTCCCAACCCCCGCCTAAGGTGCTCACCCACCATACGGCAGACCGAAACACACCTAGGATTAAATCTATATCTTACTTGAATAAACTAGCATACAACGTCAAGTGCATAGAGCTAAAAGCAACATTTAGAGTGACGTAAAAGTAGCATGTTGTGAAGCATGGAGTGAAGCATGGTGTGAAGCATGTTGTAACATACAATACACCATTAAGGAAGTTATAAAGGATGTTATGAATGATCTTATAACATATTTCATAACATGGATGTTATAGGATGTCATTCATGATGTTATAACATATAACATAACATGTATGTTATAAGGATGCCAAACATGATGTTATAACATATAACGTTAAAGAATTTGAATTACATTTAGATTAACGAGTCATCATGCAACATTTCAAATCCAAAGCAAGGCTCATGGCCAAGTCAACTACAGTAATTACCCACAATTTCTTAACACAATCATGTAGCAGTTCCCATCAAGTGCAATTTCTCAACACCTTAAAAATCAACATGCAATACTAGCAACTTTTAATACTAAAATGCAACATCAACAACTTCAATTGTAACTTTAATAACACCCTAGCTAACATGAGAATTTTAAATCAAAGAAACCCCTACAACAACCTAAAATAATAAACACCACACCAAGAAGAGATCCTACCTTAAATGCTCATTTCCTCCTCCAAAAACTCCTCTTAAGCTCCATTGATTTCTCCTCTAATCAAGGTCTCCTTTATTAGCTCATCCTTCCATTTCTTCTCCTTCCCTAAATGCTTCTCCTTAATTCCATCCCTCCATCACTCCTCCTTTTATCCTACTTTTCTTTCCTTTTTTTTGTGTTTCCTCCTGAAAAAATCCACGGCCAAGGGGGGAACAAGTAGAAAAGAAAATGGAAAGAAAAAAAAGAAAGGAAAAGGGAAAGAATGCGTATTGAATCCCCTTTAGAAAATATCTACATAAGTTCACTTTAATTACCATTAAAACTTTCCTTAAAAGGAAAGTCCTCCACAAAATATCTTCCACTTCATTTATTCACAAGTTAGCCATTTCCTTTTATGGTAAGTCCTCAACATAATATCTTTGAAGTTCACTTATTTACAAGTTCGCCATTTTCCTAAAAAGAAAATTCTCTTCCAAAATATCTCCATCTCTACACACACACACACACACTCATATAAACTACACACACCACTAACTAATAACCAATGTGCTACTACAATGCACACCCTCCCCTACTACACACACCCACTCTTACTATACACAACCAATAATTACAACAATGCCATCATCACTAATTGTAATAATAATAATAATAAATAATACACTACCATATGCACTACAGTACATGTTACTATATACACCACATATACCAATATGAATACACTACACAAATACATAATCATATACATCCTACCGTATATTGCACTATGGCCATTACACTCACAATCCACTCTCCAACCCCTCTCCATCATCAACCCCCTCGTCTGCCCTCCTTCGACCGAATCGACTGGAAGAAGAAACCCTAGCGGCTCGATTTCAGGGTTTTTGTTATTCAACTTCGACGCGGGCAGCGCAACTGCACATGCTTGCTCAAGAAAAGCTTGGGGGACTTCTCTCTAAGCATTGGAGAGATCGATTTCAGCACGGATCTTCAGCATTTGGTAACATCTTTCCATAGCTCATATTTTTATTCGCATTTCCACTGAAATCGTCAAATTTTTGCGTGAGTTTGCACACACTTCACTCTACATCATTTGCATCACACACTTCTTTACACGATGCCTCCCAAAGAGCACATAAAGAAGTCTGCTACTTCTGGCCCCACACAAGGCAAGGAAAAACGCCGTAAAACCAAGAGTTTTCAAGAAGACGTTGTCCAAGCCCAAGCTACACTTGAGAGGAGAAATGCACCTCTTCCTCCCCCTCAGGTTGACACGTTAGGAATTGACTTCGTTTAGGAGATTCAATGAACCAAATTCCTATCTCTTAGCTCCATACCTATAGTGCCTACTAAATTGTCGAGCGTCACTGCTCTTTCTGCACTAGGTCTCATATACATTATCAGCACCCTCCTCCGGAACATCGAACCGAAGGAGGTCCTAGAATGTGAGGCTATGACATATAGGAGGCTCACACTAGAGTTCTTGTCCACTTTCAAAGCTTATCCGCATGTGTTTTCTTTTCGTATAATGAACAAGGAATACGACAAGACCAAATATTCCATAAACCCCCTTTTAAGTGGCCTAGAGCACTTGAGCCTGAGACACGCCACCACAACTACCCCTACCCTCCTGAGTATGAAGCCGACACCTTTTGGCTTAGGATTACTGGACTCACAACCTTCCCCAAGATACAGGCAAAGGCCTCCAGAATCATCCATCCTGGCATCCGTATCGTACATCGCATTATTGCGAACACCTTTTTCTGTCGATACGAGACTGGCCAGGTCTCTCAGGACGAGCTCTTTTCTTGTGGTTTGCCACACAGCCTCGTATCCTTCGTGAGGGCAACACCACTGTCCCACAACTTATCATTGTATGTATTTCGTACGTATTTAATTAGTATAGTGATTTATTTGAGTAATTAATTTATGATTTTATTTATTATTTTTTTACATAGCTCAAACACACGACTTCACGGTCGCATTAATATCTTATTTAATTTTTGTTTGATGTTGATTGCAAGGACGAGATCGTAACAACTCGATCATCGTAAATTAGTGACCCTCCTAATCTAATCTTACCTACATTAATTTTCTAAATCAGTTTGAGATCATAATGAATCATATGTCCTAACCAAACCAATTCCTTCTAATCATTTACCAATTAGATTGATTCACCAAATCAAATCTTTTTCTAAATCAAATTTAAACCATATATCTAATTATCCTAACTAAACTAATTTTCCCAGATCTAAATCCTAAAATATCAGGTATCCTAACCAAATTATCATCTTAATTTATATAAATAGATCCCACCAAATCATTTTCTTAACTAAATTTCCAAAAATCATAATTAAACTCATATCCCCTTATAATATAATATCGTTCAAACTTATATTCCTTTTTAAATCTAATCTAAATTAATTTTGCTAACCATATTATATCCTAACCTATCCAGCAACTGTCTACATCTTTTCCTTTAGAACGAAACCCCAAGCCACGTCATCTCCATATCTCAACTACACCTACGCCTATCCCATGCATGGGAATCCATCAACCCATGTCTGCCTCAACTCCATCACGTGACAACCAACCACGCTCCAACCCCCACATCGCTCCTCCCCATTCTCCTTCTTCTTTGCCTCTTCTTCTTCTTAAACCCCTTCCGGCGACATCTCCCATCAAACCCCGCAGCGCCTCCCACACCCCACACCACATCATCACCACCTCCCATCCGAGCACCACATCATCACCCTGCCTCTTAAACTCCGACTCCCCCCTCCCTCTACACTTCCGGCAACACCCCTCTGAGCAACCCCGGCGACTTCACACCCCACTGCCTCCATCTATCCCATCGCCTCGTCGTGCCCCCGTCCTCTCTCTTCCTCATTCACCTCGACATCACAATCGACAGCCCGACTTCTTATCTCCGACTCCCTCCGATGTCACCCTTCACCTCCATGCCTTCTTCCTCTCGCCAACAACCCCTCCAAGCCCGCTCTCGATCAGCGCCAAGCACCCCGCCATCGCAAACTCCTCCCCCGATCTCCAACCCCAGGCAGAACCCCCGACCTTGTCGTTCGGCACCCCGTCCTCCTCCTTCCCCGACTCGACAACTCCCGCACCGCTGCGCCTCCCTCTTCCCTCGCCATCCACCAACACCCCCTTCGACCACGTGGTACCCCTCACTACAACGTACCTCGACCCCAAACTCGACCCTCGCCGTTCCTCCCTTATTCACATCGATCTCCGACGACACCCCTGAACCGCAACAGCCCAGCCCTCGGTGTCAATCGCCCCTCCGACGACCCAAGTGCCACAATCCGCTCCGCCATCACACCCCAAGCCACATCGCCGACAGCAGCCCTCCGATAGCCTCCTTCATCTCCGGCCTCCAGCGCCACTCCCCCGACCCACACCTCCGACCTCCGAGCCCCAACTTCCACCTCCTTCTTTGCCACTTCGTTCCGACCACCATAAACAAACAACAACCGCCTCTTCCAAACCTCAACTCTGGCGTCTCCTCCTTCAACTCAGCCTGCACCGCCGCTTAGCCCCGTCGACCAGCCTCCCTCTCAACTCTCCCCCGCTCTCCTCGAACACTAACCTCGTCCTTCTCATCCTCCCTTCCAACTGCAACCGCCCACGTCGTCGCCACCTCCTTGCATGACCACGCGGCAACCCGCCTCCGACCCATCAGCCCCACCTCCGTTTCAACGACAACCACGCAACTCCGACGTGCCCCTCTCAACGCAACACCACCGACTCCTACGACGCTTTCACCGCCGTCAACCGCGCACCGCCGCCGCACGCCGCCTCCCCTTCATCAACGACAACCCGCCACCATCATCAGCTCGACGTCGTCGCTGGCCGGACCCCACTGCAGCCGCCAACCCCGCCGCTCTTGCCTGCAGAGACGACACAACGAAATGCACGCGAATTCTTATATCTGCATGCATTATAATAATATAACATATGTTAGTTATCAGTAGGTTATTATAATAAATAAACGTATTGGTTTTATTAATGTATAAATTTTAATTATTTAAGGTTAGTTATAAATATAAGTAAGTTAATAATATAATGTGTTAGTTAGTTTATTAATAGGATAGTTTTCAAATATAAATCAGTATGCTGTTAGCAATAAATTAGTTTATGTATATAATATCAGCACGTTAATATATATATATAAGTATAACATATCAGTATTTTATATAATGTTAATAATATAGTTATATATCTGTTGATGAATGTTAACTATATTAGTAGGCTATTAAATATTAGTTAGTTAACAGTAAATTACATTAATGTTTATTATGTTAGTAAGTTAGTTAGTTTGAAAATCAGTACGTTGCATAGTAATGGTATTTTAAAGTATACTTGAATTTATATTAGAACAGTACACATGTTAATATACTAGTTATATGCATAGTAATGTGGCATCGGGGATTAAGCTAACTTGGAGATTGTTGAAGTCCAGAGGCTTATGGGCTGAGTACATGCGCAGCAGGTATAAAGATGTAGAGGCTTTCTATAAAGCGAAGGGTTCGGCTCTTCAATCTAGAACATGAAAGTTTCTACTAAAATGCAGGGACCAATCACGGAATCTTATTGTGAGAAAGGTAGGAGATGGGAATGACACACTTTTTTGGCATGACAACTGGCTCCCATGTGGGCCCCTCAACTACCAGTTTGCCTTTCCAGATGGGGATAGTAGAAAGCGTGTCAGTGATTATTGGGGTGGTGCGGCATGGAATGATGATGCGACAATTCATGATATAATGCCTATACTACAGCAAGTGAAGCTAAATGGAGGAGCTGACACTTGGGAATGGAAACTTGGTCCGGTCTTCAAATTTAAGGATGTGTGGGAATATGTGCGAACCAAGGCGGCGTCATTCCAATTCTTTAAGCTAATTTGGTACCGGAATCATATTCCTAAGATGTCCCTAACACTACTACGGGAATTTAAAGGCAAGCTCCTAACTATGGATGTTTTGGAAAAATGGGGTGTCCAGGCACAGGCCGAATGTGTACTTTGCAGCGACAACATACTGGAATCTATTGAGCACATTTTCTTCAACTGCATATACTCTAATTACATTATCAGCCGTGCTTTGTTGAAGCTGGGAGTTAATGACCCGCCTGCACTAACGCTACAGGGAATTGGCCATTATTTTTTGGGAAAATTTGTGAACAAAGGCTCTTTAGGCCGGCTTGCCAGTACCATCCTTGCGGCAGCTGTATGGCATCTTTGGAGAGAGTGCAACAGAAGAGTTTTTGAACGAATTGAGAAACCAAAGACTGTTCTTTTTGAAGAAATGTCTGCAGATATTCGTATTGCTCTTCGTGACGAAGATGGGAATGAGGTGGAAGCATCTGAGGCGTTTAAGAACTGGGATATTCTTGATAATGGATGGATGCACTATAATTTTGCTACCATACAAGCAGGGTGGGTCAGAGCTTAATGTATTGGGTGGTGGTGGGTGCGTAGAAGCTGGAATTGAAAGTGGAGAGTGACGACGCCTGTGTCCTATCCTCTCTCTATTAATACCAGTGTTATATGACCCCCACATTGTAAATTTTGTATATTCTTTAATATAGTTTATCTTATCTTTCAATATATACACAACACACACACACACACACACACACACACACACACACACTTATGTAAACAATGTTTGTAATAATTAATTTTGTTGATTAAAGCCTTTTATAATCTAATGGCATAGAAAACGTCCGCGCCTCTCATATGAACTCAGCGACACCAAAATCACCGAAATCAGGTAAGTGTGTGAATTATCGAAGTTTAATGTTCTTAATCGCTTTTTTGTTTAAAGCTGAAATATGGATAATTGACCCGTGTTATTAATTATCTTGTTTAAATTGTTTAATTGTCGTAACTTATGAAAATGTTGATAATTAACATGATATCACGCTTCACATCATGCTTGTACACATTGTTAGAATTTAATCTTTTGATAGATTAAAATTGCATAGTATCATAGACATTGATGAAATACTTTGAAAGAACTTGAATTCGTGAACTCGTACCCTCGAAGGCAAAATCTTGAATTCATGAACTCGTGCACATTGATTAGGCTGGCTTGTGTTCCAGCACAATATTTGGGGTATGGTTATGGTTGAGCGGCCACTAAGTGTGTGTGCAAGGGTCCCCTTCAAGAGCACCATCTATACGGTGGGTGGCGTCAATCACGATTATACCCCCGTGAGAAGGATCGATTCACTCACCATGTCTTAAAGGCGAGAACCCTATACAGATAGAAATCATATGCATGGAACTTGAATCAATTATTGTTACGTTACTTGCACACTAGAATTGCCATGACTATCGTGTTGTACTTTCACTAGAACTGCCATGTTTCAACTTATAATAGAACTGTCATCTGTCTGAACTGCTTACAAATACAATTGTTCCTTTATTCTTAAATGCTTTAACTGCCACGAAAACGCTTTTGAAAACCTGGCCGAGGGTCATTCTACTAACATTTTATATCTTGTCGAGCGACCCTCGCTGACGTATATTTCCTTGTTTTCATATCTCGGGAAATATACGTCAGGTTTGAGACAGGGGAGTATCTTTTTGAGACTGAGCAGGTTGACCAGGAGTACTCGGACGCTGAGATCCCCTGCTGAGGAACAATGTGCATTCGCAACATCGCTGTACTATTTTTTTGCATATTTGCGTTGTATGGGCCTTAAGACCCTCTTTCTTTCCCTTCATTGTTGTAAATTATTCTGAGACATTGAGATTGTAAATAAATGATTATCTGTGTTGTTTTGAATATGCATGCAAGAATCTGCGATGGTTTCCCACAGACGCTTATTGTGTTTAAACCAAGGAGGAAAGAAAACAAAAGTACCTCCTCCTTGCTTTAAGCACATGCAGACCCGCTCGCATCCTCGCTCCCAAGTATAATGGGAAGCGGGGCGTGACAATCCTGCATGTCGGATCTTGGCTCCACTATAGATTCATCCACACCCTCGCCAACCCTAGCTCTCGTATCTGCTTCGAAGGGTTCATTACGATCATCGCCCAGCTTCCTCCTATTAGCTTCAAGATCCCAGACTCTATGACCCCCGTCCCAGGCCCTCCTTCTCTCGATCTCACGGTGCTCTCAAAACATGCACATGATTAGAGCTTTCGAGCGAGATAGATATTTTGGATACCACATCAGTCACATGTCCTTGCTTTCCAGATTTCTTGAGATTTGTTAATATTTGCATGTTACCACTCAGACGTCTGTTGAAGGTTTCTCAGGCATTGCTTGCTCCAAAAATGTGCTACTCTTAAGCGTAAGAGTCCGTGCAAGTAATATAGATTTGGGAGTTCAGATATCGAATTCTCGGGAGAAAACCTGTTGCAACCGCAAAGCTTAAATCAAATAGGGATTAAGCGTGAAGAAACTAACCACTTTTGATGATGAAGGTATGATGTGGTTTTAGTGAGATTTTTAATTTATGGTCAAAACGAGCAAAAAAAGTTTTGTTTGTGAAAATTTCTATGAGAAGTATGCACATGATATGGGTTCATTAGGGTCCATGATTTGTATTAATTTGATTTATTGAAAGTAACTCAATGATGTCTCTTTTTGAGAGAAATTCATCGGAAACTACCCATGCGAGGATTAAGGCACAAAATCAATTAAAGTTGTTGCTAAAGTTACAACCTTTTGGATATAAGAGATAAAACTCCCTTCTAGGGAGATCAAAACTCACCCTTGTGGGGGTGATCATTAACTCAATCATGTTTTTGTAAAAGATAAAGAGGAGATCTTAAGTAAAAATTATAACTTTATCAACATGAACAATGATAGCATGTGGATTCAACCAAATAAACACAAATCGTGTCCCCTAACTACACCATATCATGCACAATCAAAGTCTAGTCACAATACTGAAAATAACGAAGAGATTCATCGTATTAAACATGGTTCAAATCAAAAGAAGTAGATGAAGTTAAAAAAAATAATTAAGTTTAAGAGATATCACCAACACCCTCTTCTCTTTGCCTATGAAACATCTTCTTCCTTCTCTAAGAACCCTCTGCAAATTTCTCAAATTGCTCTCTATAAACTCAGAAAAACACTGCAAAAAAATGCAGCCAAAATCGTCTCAAAAATCGTCCCCAATAAAACTTAGAAAATCACACATATATAGCTTGAAGATCCTATTGGGTTTAGAACCAATTTCGGATCCAAACCCCGCAAACCCGCGCTAATCTATAATTTCCGCTGTCGCTGCATTTTATCCGCCGTCTGATCTCAGATGGATTTAGGTGGGTGGATTGCTAGCCGTCGGATCCGCTGCTCATTCGAGCTTGATCACGCTCGAATTTGACTCGAGCTCGAGTCTGGTTCGCTCAATATTGAGCTCGAGTCTGGTTCGCTCCCGAGGAAACACGCGCCCAGCTCCGATGCTTGCAACTTGAGCAGGACATGGGAAAACCCGCCACGTGTCGGCATTTGATTGGTCAGCGAAATTGTTTTTATTTTTGTTTTCCCTATTTTCAAAGAACTGATCACCTTCAGATAATTATAGAAAGTTCTCCCGGGTTCCAAAAATTACGAATAAATAGCCGTTGGAATCGTGGGTTCGCGCTCTATTCTGAAAAATATTAGACGTCACAAATTAGTTCATGAAATTTATGAATTATGCAAACATCGTGATTAAGCTCTAATACTAAATAATTATCAAAAGGTGGTCATACCAGAGCTCTTTTTGGACATATGAATGCGTAAATTGGGGTCAAAAGAGAAGGAAAATACATAATATTATGCTATAATCAGGCACCTGTCTATTTTCAGGTGCCTGTCCAACCTTTGTCAGTCGCCTGTCTTACGTGGTAAGTTACCGTTTGAATTCTCACCTACCCTCTGACACAGTGTAGCAGGCGACTGTCTTTACTTCATCAGTCGTCTGTCCTGCCTGTAAAATCAACCCGTTGGCTCTTTCCACAGGGATTTTGAGAGGGCTTTTGGGTAATTCGTTTGAGGGTTTGAGAGAACTTATAAATGGGCATGCTATTGTTCCACTGAGAGCCTCTTAGACATTTTTGCATTCATCTCTCAAGCTTAATCTCCCTCAAGCTCTCATTTGCAAATCAAAGCCGTAGAATTCCAAATCTCATCTTGTCTTCCAACTAGAATCAACTCACATCCTTTAGCTTTGGTGAAGACAAGTGCAAGGGCTAATCTCTCTTCTAAGAAGAGATCAACACACTCCAATCACGTTGCTCCTTCAAGTTCTACTTCAAGGCATAGGTGATTTGTAAGTGTAATTTCGAATTTCATAACTTTTGTAAATTGGTTTTACTCTCGGTTTGTGAGAGTGGTTTGCTTGATCCCAAGTTGTGGGATTCAAGGGCATCATTCTTGTATTGATTGCACTTGTAGGGTTGCTACAAGTGGGTTGAAAGGAAAACTCATGCTAGGGTTTTAGCTTGAGTATCTGGGTGGTATCCCAGGTGGTAGGGACGTAGGACTACTGGGAACAAGTCGGGTTTGACTTGAGTAATCCGAACCCTTGAAAATATTGTGTTTGCTTGTTCATGGTTGATTCATTATATTTCCGCATCTTTGTTGGTTAGGATTTTAATTAGGCGTAATTGTCTATTTAATTTTAAAAACAATATTCAACCATCCTTCTAGTGTTTTTCTCATAGCACATGGTCCTGAGAATTGGTATCAAAGCACAAGGTTATAGCTATGGCATCCAACAACAACAACGTTCCTCCACCTACTTCCTACAACACTCATGATCGTGATGGTGCTTCTTCCGTCTTTAAAGGCCAATCTACGGTTCGTCCTCCGCGCTTCAATGGCACAAATTTTGGCTATTGGAAGTGCCGGATGGAGATGTTTCTTAGGAGTGCTTATCTATGTAGAATCCTCCACAAGGAATACGAAGAGCCTATGGAAGAGAATTACGACAAATGGACTCTTGTCGAGAAGTCTGCAGAAATGAACAATGCCAAAGCAATGAACGCTCTTCATTGTGCTTTGGAGCCCAATGAGTTCAATAAGATATGCACATGTAAGAGTGCTCATCAAATTTGGAACCATCTCATCGTCACCCACGAAGGGACCAACAAGGTAAAGTTGTCAAAGTTATATGTTGTCCTACAAAACTTCGACATGTTTCAAATTTAGGAAGATGAGAACATTGCCTCGATGTATGGTCGCTTCACTGACATCACCAATGGGCTTGAAGCTCTTAGACAGACATACACACAACAAGAGAAGCAGAGGAAGATCATCATGTCAATGATCTCAAAATGGGAAAGAAGAGCAATTACGATTGGGTAGGTTAATAACACGAAGAGCTACACCGGGGTGAACCTCATCGTTACTCTCATGTCTTATGAAGTGAGAAGGGAGAACGATTGAAGATAAGGGGAATGATGAAGCCAACGGAGGCAGAGAAGAAAGCATTAGCATTCAAAGCTACTTCTTCATCCTCCGATAGTGATGAGTCTGGAGACGAGATGGATTTGGAAGAAATGGTGCTCATGGTGAAGAAGTTCCAACGCTTCTTTTGCAAAGGTAAATTTCCATCCAAATCCAAATTCGATTCCGCTAACAAATCTTCTTCTCTTTATTTTAAGTGCAACAAGCCAGTGCACATCAAGAACGATTGCCGAATGCTAAAGAACAAGGAGAAGTGGAAAGCACCGAATTACCACAAGTCCGACAAATATAAGAAGGATAAGAAGAAAGGACTCGTTGGCATTTAGATGACTCGAGTGGAGATTCATCAAGCAGATCTGAAGATGAGAAGGGTAAGAGTGCACACATGTGCTTCATGGCACGTGAGGATACACCTTTCGATGGGAGCTCTAGTGAGAGTGATGAACCCGAGGTAATTATGGAAGAACTTAGAATAGCTAATGAAGAGTTATTTTCTAGGTATAAAAAACTCATGCTTAAGTATACTAATTCTAAGAAATTAAGTGCATGTAAGTCATCCATGTCATCGATCACCAATAATGACACCATTGTTGAAACATCACACTTGAGAAAGCTAATTTGGTTTCTCAAACTAGCTTATTGAGAAATGAGGTGAATTCCCTCAAATCTCAATTAGATCATCTATCTTTTGAAGATAGTGATGATCTTCTATCACAAAACATACAATTGGGTATTGAGAATAAATATCTTAAAACCCAAGTGCACGAGCTCACCACACGTGTGTCCACCTTGGACACGTTTATTTCTTCTCTTAGGGAGAAATATGAGCTCATGTCCTCCCAAGTTAAAATATTTAACAAAGGAAAAGGACAATTGGATGAGTTGCTTTCAAACCAATTTCCGGCCACACATCGTGTTGGACATGGTTATTCGGAAGCAAATGCATCCAAATCACGCACCTCCAATAGTGGTGTCACTATAGATTCTGTGAGGCCATCCTCCTGTGCATCTATGAGTAGTGAGCAAAACACTTTGGGTAGCAAACCTACCAAGAAGGTCACCACTTCACACACTCCCTCTTTTGCCAAGAAACCTACCAATGGTGGCGATGAGTGGCTTTTATATATACATTTCACGCTCATCTCTGACGTACTTCGTCTCATTTTATTCACCGTTTCATTCTATTTTATCCGTTTTTGTTTCCTTTTTACTTTTTAGTTCTAATTCGTGCGTTTCAGGAAAACGAAAGCAAACTCGGGATATCAGAGAGCTAAAAAGGCGAAAAGGTGCTTAGTGGAGTCAATGAACGAGAAGGAGAAGTAAGGCGAAGCAACGAACTCAATTGCATCCTGAATTGGAGAATTTCAAGAACCACACGGCCGTATGGATCATTCCATATGGCCGTGTCACATAGAATCCAATAGGAAGAAGAGGAGGTGGAAGGGTATTCAATACGACCGCATCGCTGAGGCATGCGACCGCGTCATTTGGAAGGAAGAGAAGATGGCTTCAAGTTCAACTCTCAGCGTAACTTTCTGTTTCATTGGCTCAAAAATTCAACCCTTGCAGAGATTTCGCGATCCCGTCGATTAAAATGATGTGGTCGCATCGCTGTAGTTGCTGGGAGCCCGACTAATCGACACGACCGTGTGACTTCTCTACGTGACCACGTTGAATCATTAATTGCCGGCTGTTGGGCCCTCACGAGCGTCAAGATGACACGGACGCATCGATTGTGACACGCGTCGAGTCAGGTATTTGCTCTATTTGCTAGGGTTTTGGGGACTTCTATTTAAAGAGGAGAGCGCCGCTGGAGAGAGGAGGGGCGGCTGGGAGTGCATTTGCCCAGTTTTTCCCCATTTTCTTGTTTTCTAGGAGTAGATTAGAGTTTAGATTAGTTTAGAAGGATTTTCTCTTGGATTGTAACTAAGGATTGACAACCCTTGCTTGGGATTCAATGAGATAAGTATTTATTGCTTTCTTTATTTCGTTCTTATTGTTGTTTTGATTGTATTCTTGCTCCTCTTGTGCATCTCTGTGATTTGTTTTAGATTAATCCATCGATTCACGTAGCAAACGAATAACCTAGGACGAAATTGGTACTCGATTACCCATCCTCCCCGCGGACGACCCGTAAAGCGCTACGACGACAGCCGTGCGCTTGCGGTTATAAGTTGTAAAGCTTCCTACCAAGTTTTTGGCACCGCTGCCGGGGAGGTTGGATTGATTGATATTAGTTTTGTCGATTGGTTAAGTTTAGACTACGTGTCATATAAAAAATTTATAAATATAATAAATGAATTCTTTCCCCACCACCATTATTAATTTGTGCTATCTCTTGTACCACTGACGCGCTTGTCATAGCATAATTTTTATTGTCGGGTGAATTATTTGAACTATGTGGATGCCCAACGGATCGTACCACGGAAATTTTGATGCCTACACGCCATACGGTGCTCAGATGGTGGGATATGTAAATTTTCCACAGGTTGTCACAGTTTGCGAATCTTGTGGGATGCAGGGACATACTGCCATCCATTTCCAATTCAGTGCCCAACCCTACACCTCACGAGTATATACCCACAACCTATACCAAGAACACTCCCATCCTTACCCCAAATTTACACACAACATCCTCCACCAAAATCGAGTC
This sequence comes from Scilla litardierei, assembly GCA_030789695.1. Taxonomy (NCBI): domain Eukaryota; kingdom Viridiplantae; phylum Streptophyta; class Magnoliopsida; order Asparagales; family Asparagaceae; genus Scilla; species Scilla litardierei. Next base: position 140,299,597 of record CM061140.1, on the reverse strand, counting down.
TTGAAATATTCTTAGAAAACCCCATTGCAACCCAATGGACTCTACCACCACCACCACTACCATTTCCACCCCCGAAGTCTGACCTTGAGTTATTATTAAAAGGTTATATTTTAAACCAAGGCCAAACGACTCCATTACTTTCATTTCTTCCACCACCACCACCGAAGTCTGAACTTGAGTTGTTAGTGGAGAATTCCCTGGCAACCCAACACCAGATGTCTACACCCCTACTTCCACCACCCAAATCCCATCTTGATTTGTTAGTGCAGAGTTTCTTTGAAAACTAAGGCCCAACGATTCCATCACCCTCATCTCCATTTCAAAAGTCTATCCTTGAGTTATTGATGGATGATTCCACGGTAACCCAAGGCCATATGGATTCGCCATTTCCATTTCCGCCCACCACTTCTACTTTTTGGGGTCGATAGCCTGCACCACAGAGGGTCACTCGCATGGTTTACAATTTCAAATTTCTGATATGAGTCCCTTTCCTCATGCAGGTACCAATTTTGAGACACGCTCCACCAAGGCTTACGTCCATCACCATACTCCAGAGAACACGCCACAGATGGATGGTGAGCCGAGCACATGTCCATGGATGCAGACAATCTTTCCCGAAGAGGTTGTTATCGAGCACGGGCCACATGAGAGCACCGAGGAGGCCATGGAGAATACCCACGTCGACGAGGAGGGAGAGCATGGAGACACGAGCACCATGACTCATTTCTTTGAGCCTGACACTCCCTTACATCCACCACTACCTCCACGGTTCATCCTCGCTCCACCAGAGGCATCGCATCCACCAGAGCTTACTGCTCCCACTCAGGGAGATCTTTTAGACCCCAGTTCTGAATCTCATATTACATTCCCTATATTTTAGATTCGGTTACTACTGACATGACATACCCTCCACAGGATCCAGATTCACATTATACGGAGGTATGTTGGGTCATGTCAGCACCTGACGAGCACATTGACGAGCATGGCCAGGAGATGATCACATCATTACCGGGGCATAACACCACATTCTCAGGGAGTCCTCATCACCCTATCCCACGCTTTATATTTCACTTTGACGATACTCTTTGGGATACATTTATTACGGGGAAGACTTTATCACCACAGACTGATGCTCCTTTTCTTTCACAGGATTTTGGTAGACGTCCTCGAAAGAAGCCGGGGGGAGTGCTGCTGGAGTTCGTCATTATTCGTGGCCCCAGGACATCAGCGGAGCCACAAAAAGAGCAGGAAGAGCAGCTGCTTGCTCCATTGGAAATCTTGGATACACCATTTGATCAGGTGAACCCAAATCCACTAGTGTAGATACATTTTATATGCTTTCTAGGTAGGTTAAATAAACTCGGCTTCTCTTGATAGCGAGGGGAGCGTAGTATGATTTTCTGCTTTTATTTAGTTTATTAATAAATGAATAACCCCCTCCCATCACATGCAGTGCACTCACTTTTTAACCCAAACTCCAATATGAGCTTCATTACCTGTTCTTTGCCATTGTTTCATATATTATGACTCTCACACCCAACCCCCCAACCACACACACACACACTCTCTCTCTCTCTCTCATGGACCCTCACTTTTATCTACTCATTTCATTTAGGGTATGCATTTATGCTAGCTTGGGGGAGGGGGAGGACAATTAATCTTGCACCATTCACACCCAAATGTCTTACAATCCTTTAAGAATTAAGGATCAATGCTTCATTCTAGCTTAGGGTAGGGTGCATTCCAAGCTTGATTTGCATATTTGTTATGTTTAGAATCTCATTGTGCCAAGCTACTATATACATGTATATTTCTGCGATTTTTTTCAGATTTATATATCTTTTCGATCAATCTCCTATTATTTATCGTGGTATATGCTTGGAGACGTTTTTAATGCTAGATCTCAATGTAATATACTTGCCATGTTCATGTTCGTAATCATTGAAATAAAAGTACTCGAAACAGGCATGAGTTATAGTATATCATGGAACCCCCTTCATGCATGCATCTTGATGGATTTAGTTGAGCATAATGACTAGTGGACCCATAGGATTTGGTTTTATGATATACTATCCAGTACTGGGTAGTGTCATTGCATATCTCGTTCATGATCAAAAAAAAAGAAAAAAAGAGAGGTTGTATGTATGAGAAAAAGAATAAATCAAGCGATGTTCTCCCAGCAACAATGAGTAACCGGATCTCCACGATAGAAACCGTCGGGGCCTCGCGTCAAAAGGTCTAGCTTGGGGGAGTGCATATGAATAAGATTTTTAGTTGGTTTGAGACAGTAGGTCCAAGGGGTCCTTTTTAGCCCGATGACCTAAGGTCGTCTGACCTGGGAGTTATCGACCCAACACTCCTTGCACAAATCAACTAAGAATCCAAATAGAAAAAGATATATGATGAAAAAATTTGGGCATGAATGAGGCTAGCAATCTCACGAGTCATGGAACGATAACATGTCGTAAATACCACCTCCTTTAGGAGTTCACGACCCATTTTACGATACTAACTCCTCCTCGACCCATCACATGATTTCGGTCTCCATTTATATTGCTTTGTGGGATAGAGGAACTATTTCAAGGTTTGAGCATTGGCATGATTCTATTTATTACATGATTATTTACGTTAGAAAAAAATCTTTCAAGCTATACCTCAATAGATTGATGGGAATTGATGTACTTATAAATCCACAATCTGAAATTCTTTGCTCTCCATTGCATATGTGCTTGTCACCATGGAATTCTTGGTATAATTTGTTGAATGCATGCAACCCCCACTCTATTCTCTCTCTTTGTCTTCCTCGAGGACGAGGAAGAGTTTATCTTGGTGGATTTTGATGAGTGGCTTTTATATATACATTTCACGCTCATCTCTTATGCACTTTGCCTCATTTTATTCACTGTTTCATTCTATTTTGTCCGCTTTTGTTTTCTTTTTTACTTTTTAGTTCCAATTCGTATGTTTCAGGAAAAAAGAAGCAAACTCATGATATCAGAGAGCTAAAAAGGGAAATAGTGCTTAGTAGAGTCAATGAACTAGAAGGAGAACCAAGGCGAAGCAACGAACTCAATTGCATGCTGAATTGGAGGATTTTCGGAACAACATAGCCGTATGGATCATTCCACACGGCCGTGTCACATAGAATCCAAGAGGAAGAAGAGGAGCTGGAAGGGTATTCGACGTGACCGCGCCACTGGGGCACGCGACCGCGTCATTTGGAAGGAAGAGAAGACGGCTTCAAGTTCAACTCTCCAATTCCACACGACCGTGTTGACCAATCAATGCGACCGCGTAACTTTCTATTTCATTGGCTCAAAAATTCAACCCTTGCAGAGCTTTCATGACCGCGTCGATTAAAATGATGCAGTCGTGCCGTTTAGTTGTTGGGAGCTCGATCGATTGACGCGACCGTGTGGCTTCTCTATGCGACCATGTCGAATCATTAATTGCTGGCTGTTGGACCCTCACGAGCGTCAAGGTGACGCGACCACGTCGATTGTGACACATTCGTGTCGATTCGGGCCTTTGTCCAATCTGCTAAGGTTTTTGGGGCCTCTATTTAAAGAGGAGAGCGCAGCTGGAGAGAGGAGGGGCGGCTGGGAGTGCAGTGTGCCCAGCTTTTCCCCATTTTCTTGTTTTCTAGGAGTAGATTAGAGTTTAGATTAGTTTAGATGGCTTTTCTCTTGGATTGTAACTAAGGATTGACAACCCTTGCTTGGGATTCAATGAGATAAGTATTTATTTCTTTCTTTATTTCGTTCTTATTGTTGTTTTGATTGTATTCTTGCTCCTCTTGTGCATCTCTATGATTTGTTCTAGATTAATCCATCGATTCACGTAGCTAACGAATAACCTAGGACGAAATTGGTAGTCGATTACCCATCCTCCCTGCGGACGACCGGTAAAGCGTTACGACGACAGCTGTGTGCTTGCAGTTATAAATTGTAAAGCTTCCTACAATGTGGAAATAAAAAAAGGGACATGCTTTCATGTACACCAACACATACCCACGTAGGAACACTCCTACTACACGCGTGAACACGCATGATGAATTTTATGCACCACACCCATCGGCACGTGCAAATCCACACATGAGAAATACTCATGCACGTGCTACACATTCTCATGCTTATATGCATCATCCTTATATGTATGCTCATCCATATGCACCACAACATATGCATGCACCACATTTTTCATATAACCCTTATATGTCTCATGCATATCCTCCTCCATTTTCCTATGATAGACCTCAAGCTCCTAAGCATCATGCATCACATAGAAACCAAACTCATGTGCAAGTAACTAGGAAAAGGAATCCCAAAACATACACAATTTGGGGTCCTAAGGACACGAGCATTCATGATAGGAATGCTTATGTAAAATCATATTTTAAAGATGTTGTAAAATGTGATAACTATGTTGGGAAGCCAATGTCCACTTGGACTTGGTTTCCAAAGGGCTAATCCCTTGGACCCAACAAGCTTGGGTACCATGAGCTTATGGTATAATATGTAGGTACCCACGAAAAAGAAAAAGAGCAAGAAAGCAATATTAGCTCTAAGAAGAAAGGATGGATTCTCGATAGTGGATGCTCCAAGCACATGACGGGAGATCCCTCTTTGCTCTCCAAAGTGATCTGCATCAAGAGTGCAACGGTGACCGTTGGAGGCGATCAAAAGGGAACCATCATTGGAGTGGGCAAAGTTGGTAACCTATCTAAACCACTTATTGAAAATGTATATCTCGTAGAAGGAGTATTTCATAACCTCATCTACATAAGTCAACTTTGTGATAAAAGTTACAAGATTGGAGAGGGTTTGTGTAGTATCATTGATATTGATTCTAATGTTTTATTGTCCGGTATTAGCCATAAATATATTTATATTTTAAGTATGCCTCAATCTTTAGAACATTGCTGAGTTACACATTCTAATGAACAATTATTATGGCATCACTGTTTTGGGTATGTTCATTTTAAGCATCTTTATAAATTAGCTAAGTAGGATTTAGTTAAAGGTTTTCCGAAAATATCTTTCAATAAGAAAAGCTGTGATTCATGTCAACGTGGAAAACTCCGTAAATCTTCATTTAAACTTAAAGATGGCATTACTTCTAGGAGGCCCCTAGAACTACTTCAATTAGATTTATTTGGGTGTACTAGAGTTACATCTTTAGGAAATGCACATTATGGATTAGTCATTGTTGATGACTTTGCTAGATTTATATGGGGTATCATTTTTAAGTAATAAAAATGAAGCTTTTGATGAGTTTACCAAATTTTCCAAGAAAACTCAAAATCTCTTAGGAACCACCATTATCACTATTCGTAGTGATTATGGAGGGGAATTTAAGAATGAGCTTTTCTTTAAGTTTTGTGATGACAACGGTATAACTCACAATTTCTCCTTTCCTCGTCACCACCACAAAATGGTGTTGTTGAGAGAAAGAATACGACTCTTATTGAGTGTGTACGCACAATGCTCCATGATAGTCATCTCCCACTTCAATTTTAGGCGGAGGCGGTGCACACGACATGTTATGTGCTCAATATGATCCTAGGGAGGCCATGCACAAACAAAACTTGTTTTGAACTATTTTATGATAAAAAGCCTCAAGTTAAATATTTTCGAGTTTTTGGTTCAAAATGTTTTATTACGAACACGTTTGGTAATCTTGATAAGTTTGAGCCAAGATCCGATGAAGGGATTTTTGTTGGATATTCCACACGTAGTAAAGACTACCGGATATACAACAAAAACACTTCAACGGTTGATGAATCACTTCACGTTTCTTTTAATGAAGATTTTGATGTGCCTTATGTTGATAATGATAGTGTAGATGTTTTATGTGATTCAATTAGTAATGTTAAAATTGATGATGTTATTGAGACTAACATTACTAATGAAAATGTTGAGATTGTTCCTAGTGATCCAGGTATTCCCAAGCTTATCCAATCGTTCGTGACCACCCACATGACCAAATTATTGGAGATATTGGAGTGGATGTCCGAACAAAGTCACGGATTTGTTGGGAGATGGGTATGCCCTCGAGGCAATTTATCTCTGTGTACGTATATAAACGTCTTGTTCAAAATAACAGTAAGCTGTTTGGTAAGATTTACCTAAGTTAATAATAATGTATTCGACATTAGAACTTAGGTAAAGTCCTGAGACTTAATGCGAGGTTAAACAAGTATCGAAATGAGGATCTCGATCATGGAGAATTGTTTGACCGTTAGTAGCATAAGTCTAAAATCGTCCGTGGTCGTAGATGTTTCGAGAAAAGGACCTCGAAACATCGGATAGACCATAGTGTCATTGTCTTCACCATGGAGTGGTGACGATGATCTCATGGTCGTTCGACTTGGCAAAGTCAGAGACGAGACACATGTGCTCATTGGAGAATGAGTTCACTAAACGACCCAAAGAGAATTATCACATGGTTCACATAACAAATCTGTTAGTGATAACTCTCAGTGATGATAGGCTAGTTGCTCCTTAGACTTGAGGTCATTGTACGAACCTGTACGTGAACAGTGTCACTTAGATCTCTGACCTAGCTTCGAGGCAAGACATGTCGAAAGGTTTTTGGTTGGGTGACACTTGAAGCGTGCGAGGAGAGTAATGACGAAGAGAGAATTCGTCTCTCCCGTTATGGGGAGATAGTGTCGCATGTGTTGGTTCGGTCTTTACTGAAAAACTTTGGCCAAAGTATGTTGAAAGAAGTCCAACATTATTTGACTAAAAACCAATGGAGACTAACCAAGTTCAAGCTATTGGGGTTGACAGTTTGACCGTACTCTAGGTTTGACTAGGTGACATAGTTTTTGACGAATAGACTAAAACTGCGGTATTCATCACGGACATAGTTAGGGTGGTCCCAAAAATACTCATGTCGATGAGTTAACCACATAATTATGATACCGAAACAAGGACAAAACCTGCTACTCGTAATCACTGCCGTCTGGGGTTTTGAGCCCCACCTGTAGTAGGGTCAGGCTGTAGGGTCTCACACAAAATGAGACCTTCGTCAAGTAATATGTATGATTAGGGAGATGATGCATTAGATACAAGGGAATTAATACGTCACAAACTATTTGTGACAAATGCTTAAATAATTAATTTTATATGTGGGATGAACATATGAGATGTGTACTGGATGACGGGAACGTCCTGGTCTTAACCCAGGTTCAAACGGCGTCCAAAACGGACTCCAAACGAAGAAGTTGGAGCCAAAAACGTCTTATAAGGCAATTAAAAGGGGAGCAACCCAAATCAGTTGGGCTGGGCACCCCGGGCGGGCCCGACCCGCCCAGCTGGGTGGGTCAAGCCCGCCCCAGCGGCTGGGGGCCCGCCCGCTCATGTGGGCGGGTGCCCAGCCCATGCCCACAAAACAGGCGGGCGCCCAGACCCGAGCGGGCGAGCACCTGCATCGAAACAGTGGGCCCCGTTGTGGGGACCACAGAAATTTAAAACCCTAGGGGTTTTATGGCAGCTAGGTCGGTGCATAAAGCGATTTTTGTGCTGACTTTGGAGGCTCGTTTGAGGGGTTAAACAGACTCGGATTGGAGCACTGTGTTTTCCTACGCATTCACCATTCAACCCTCTTCGCAACGATGTGTGACATCGCTCTTGGAGATCAATGGTTGGAGAGATTTAATTGACCAAACCTTTGTAAAATGCATGTTGTGTGTTAAGAAAACTCTCCAAACGCATTTAGTCCCACATCGGAAATGGAGGAAGGGGAGGGCTCAGCCGCCAATATAAATAGGGGCCAACCCCCTTCCTTGAAACATGCACCAAGCTCCAGATCTGAGTAGCTCTATTAAACGTGAGCAAGCTTGGAGCTAAGCTTAAATTAATAATTCTCGCTTCTCCCTAATTCTTCCTTGCTTCTGATCGAGCTCTAGCAAAGCTATGAAGGAGTTTGGATCGGATCCGAAGTCTTGACAGAGGATCCACTCAAGGTGAAACTTTCTTTCGTGCGTAGTTGGCTCGGAACGCGGTTCGGCTCAGGACACGGTTCGACTTGGGATGCGATTGGCTCGGGAGAAGCGGCGCGAGGTATCGCTTCGGAGATAAAGAAACGTTGCTGAAAACGACGCTTCGAAACGAAATGAAAGGTATGTAGTTTAATTAAACATGCTTTAAAATTGCAAATAGGTTGATAGATATATCCTTAGGGGTTGGTCCGATCCAACCCCGGGATAGTAGAGATTCTGGCTAGGGTTAACTCTTTAGGGTTAAACTTAAAACTGTTTAAGTTAAGTTTTCGCTACTTGATTTGATCTCATCATCCGTCCGACTAAGGCCAGACGTCGATTTTATAGCCCTAAAGACCTAGATACCCTTCAGGATTGATGAATTCTCTCATTGTGCCTTTGTCTCTACCATTGAGGTAAAGAACATCCAAGAGGCATGTGAAGATAGATCTTGGATCGTAGCAATGGAAGAGGAACTCATGCAATTCGAAAGAAATGAAGTTTGGGAGCTTGTTCCTCTACCTAGTGGTCATCAAGTCATTGGGACCAAATGGATATTCAAGAACAAGACGGACGAGAACGAAGTCATCACAAGGAACAAAGCAAGATTAGTAGCTCAAGGCTACCGATAAGAAGAAGGTATTGACTTCGAAAAATCTTTTTCTCCCGTAGCTAGATTAGAAGCCAGTAGATTAATTTTATCTTTTGCATCCCATAAGATATTCAAACTTTTTCAAATGGATGTCAAAAGTGCATTTTAAATGGTTTTGTTAGTGAAGAAGTTTATGTCTCACAACCACCTGGTTTTATTCATAAAAAATTTCCAAACCACGTTTTCAAACTAAAGAAAGCCTTATGTGGGTCGATACAAGCTCCTAGAGCTTGGTATGATTTCCTTAAGACTTTTCTTTTGGATTTAGGTTTTAGAATGAGTGAAGTTGATTCTGCTCTTTTCACTAAATATAATGAAAATGACATCCTTTTAATTCAATTTTATGTAGATGATATTATTTTTGGATCTACTAACTATGATCTTTGCCAAGATTTTTCTAAATCTATGAAGGAAGAATTTGAGATGGGCCACATGTATGAGCTCAACTATTTTCTAGGTCTTCAAATTCGGAAAATGAAACTAAGTACACCGGGGAGCTTATCAAGCGATTCGGGATTGAGTCATCTTCAAGCTAGAGGACTCCCATGAGTACAACTACACATCTTCATAAATACGAAAACGGAAAACTTGTAGACATTCGTCTATATCGAGGTATGATAGGTAGCTTACTTTATTTAACCGCAAGTAGGCCCGATATCATGTTTTCTGTTTGTTTATGTGCTAGATATGAAGCAGGACCTAAGAAATCAGATTTGATTGTGGTTAAACGAATTTTTCGTTACCTCAATTAAACACTAGATTATGGATTATTCTATCCTAAATCTAGCACATATGAGTTAGTCTCATATAGTGATACCGATTTTTCCGGATGCAAATCCGATAGGAAGAGTACTAGTGGCACTTGCCATTTTCTAGGAAACTACGTTGTCTCTTGATTTTCCAAGAAGTAAAACTCAGTATCATTGTCCATGATCGAAGCAGAATATATTGCCGCGGGTCTTGCATGTGCATAAGTCATTTGGGTGAGACACTCTCTAAAAGACTATGGTATTCATTGTGATACTTGCCATATCATGGTTGATAACCAAAGTGCAATTTGTTTCTCCAAAAATCTGATACATCACTCCCGTACCAAACACATAGATGTGAGACACCATTTTATTAATGATCATAAGCTAAGAAGGACATCATCTTAAAGTACATTGAAACCCAATAACAAATCGTCGACATCTTCACAAAACCTCTAAATGAAGATTCATTTGTGAGGTTGCATGGAGAATTAGGGATTATGGGTGAATCTGAAATTTAGGACTTCATTTTCACATGGCATATCATGTTTTGAGCTTATATAATCATTTTCATATCTCATGTATATTGTGTTTATTTTCTCCATATGTTTTATATGAGATTTATTGGAAATTTTGCTGATTTTATGATTGGAGTGATATCTTTGATATGTGTATTAGTTTGTATGTTTTTCATGATGATTTGATGTCTTTAGAGTGTTTAGAGTATAGGTCTAAGGGTGAGATATCTCAAAACTTTGTTTTTGCCTGATTTCTGGATTTCAGAACCAAGCCAGTCTACTGTATTTTCTTCAACAGTCGCATGTCCAAACTCTATATTTCAGCCTTCATATTACATATTTATGACATGCGGCTGATGCTCATTTTACAGGCGCCTGGTCATCTTCCATGCAATTGTATTTTTGTCATCAGACGCCTGCCCAATTGTCACTCATTTTTCGAGAACAAGCTCGAATTTCTTGAAATTTCTTGTCTGCAGCAGGCCCCAGTAAGTCATTTCACAGGTGCATGTCCATTGACAGATGGTTGTGATTTTTTCTACATGTGCCTGTCCCTATGTTTCGCCATTTTTGACTCAAGTCTTGCTAGGTGACTGTGCTTTGTGCAACAGTCGTATGTCTCAACTGTCTAGCGGTTCGTAAACTTGATCTCAGCCATTTCTTTTTGATCCAACGGCCCACAATCACCGCCCCTTGACTTATATGATCGAGCCACCCACGTCTTTTGTCTCCTCCGATTCAAATTCTCCCACTTCCATCATTCTATCGCGAGCCCCTCCGATCTTCCTCTCCATCTATCGAGCCTTCCTACCATTGTTTCCTCCGTCGTCTACCCTCATCAAGTCAAACTATCTCCTCTTCCTTCCTTTGAGGTATAACTTTCGACTCCATTCTCTTCATTTCATGCCCTAGCTTTCTAGTTCCTATCGATTGCAACTCATGGCACCCAAAGTCGGCACTTCTAAGCGGAAATCCCTTCAGAAGCCTCGTGAGACTATGGTTAGGGTCCCTAAGCCTGCCCCTACCAAAGGCCGCATCAAACCCCCACACTAAGAATGCCACCCCAGCTTCTGGATTCATGGCTTTATCTGGGTCTGAGCTGATTGTTCATGGTCGAGTAAGGAGCATCCACTTCAGCGTAGACGCAAACAAACTCCAACTGATGTTGTTCATCCCTCTTAGCCCCTAGCTTTTGTTGGGGTTTTGGCGGACCCCCAGAGCTCGGATCAGTATCCGTCCTAAGTCGGACGGACCACGGAGGCACAAAAGCGCAGCGGAAAAACAAGAAATCGTATTTCTACACTAGTTAAACTATTTAGCTAGGCTCTGGGGAGCCAGAACCTAGCCCGATCTATGCCGACTTGGAGTGGGTCTGACCACCCCAAGAAGGATCTACACTAAGCGACTAATTAAAAATTACGCTAAAAACGCTTAACCACATACCCGGAATCTTGGCCCTGGAGCAGGCAAGATGTACCGCACCGTCTTGAGAAGCTCCTCGTAGCCGAGCCGCGTTGACCCGATCTCCCTGAGCCGCCTCGCACCCTCGCACCGATCCGCCCAAGCCGCTTTCGCCTCCGAGCCGATCACACGCGGTAGAAAGTTTCACTTGAGAAGAACCCGCGTCTTAGACGTCCGGATCAGATCCAAACCCCCTTCGTAGTCGTGCTAGGACTACTCCGGAGAATAGGAAAATTAGAGAGAGAGATTTAGTCGCCGATCGAGCCTGCTCTAAAATTCTGGAGCTACTCGATCGTTGACTGGTGTGTTTTTCAACGAGGAGAGTGCACCCCTATTTATATAGGGAGTGAGCACTCAACTTCTCGTTGCGGGCAATGTGGGACAATCCCTATGAAGAGAAAAACAAATTAAGTCATTTGGCTTAATTTCAACTTTAAAGTTAGCCTTTCACAAAGTCAAACTTTAACGAATTAATTCTCCTCACATACTAAACTTCAGACACCAAACAAGCTATCAATCAGAAAAGCTTGGAATGGTGAACGCGTAGGAACTGACGGTGACGAATTTTGACTTCGTTTGACCCCTCAAACAATTGCTCAAAGTTTAGCAATTTTCACAAAATTTGTAGCCGTCATTAGGGTTTACAAAAACCCTAATTTGACATAAGTTGCGGGCGCGCCCGCTAGACTTAGCGGGCGCGCCCGCCCAAGGGGGCAAGGGCGGGCCGCCCGCCCGCTGCTGCAGCGGGCCGCCCGCCCGCTGCTGCAGCGGGCCGCCCGCCCGCTGCTGCAGCGGGCCGGCGCCCGCTGCTGCAGCGGGCCGGCGCCCGCTGCAAGCAACGGGTCACGCCCGTTTGCCTTTGCACATGGGCCTTTTGGCCCAGTGGGTCTAACCCACTTCCCCTTGAACTCTTTCTGCGTTTCTGGGCTCGTTTGAGCTCCGATTTGGACGCGGTTTGAACCTGTGTTTAGACCAGGACGATCCCGTCATCCAGGTAACCTTTTCCAACAAGTTTGTTCCTACTAAATTCGTTGTAACTAATTTACAACACGTTTAGTCAAAGTTAGCATCTAATGCAACGTTGTGTCCCTATTGCTAATGCGACTAACTTTCACAACTTAACTTGTGAATATCATCAAATGACATTTCTCTCTATTTTATATTCCTATTACTAAGAGACGAGCACTACTCGGTGTGAGACCCTACAGCCTGACCTTACTACAGGTTGGGGCTCGAAACCCCTAGACGACGGTCACTACGAGCAGTAGCTGTCGTCCCTGTTTCAGAGTCATCATAACGTGATCGACCCTTTGACAAAAGTGTCATAGGGTTTGCATTGGCCGTGTCAGTGATGAATTCCGTTAGCTAAAATCCCTTCGTCAAGACTGTGTTATTGTTGGCCTAGGGTATGGTTTACTGTCAACCCTATTAGACAACATTGGTCAGTATACGGCGGTCTTTATTGTATACACGTTGTACTACTTGCAACGTACCCCGGCCGAGGATTAACATAAAGACCGTACTGAGCCTATAACACTAACTTCCCTTTAATGGAAGTGACGAATCCCATCTTAGTCACTTACTCACCTTGTGAGCTTCAGGTGCAACCCAACCTAAGATCTTTCATCAGGACTGGTCCTCGAAGCTAGATCATGGGTCTAAGCTACACCGTCCGCTCACAGGTTGGTACAGATGACTTCAGGTCTTAAGGATCAACTAACCTATCATCACCCTAGAGTTATTAAAGACAGATCATTAAAGTTAACCATTTAATAACTCTAACTTGGTCGTTCAGTGAACTCATTCTCTAATGAGCACCTGTGTCTTGTCTCCGACTTCGCTAAGTCGAATGACTATGAGATCATCATTACCCGAAGGCAAGACGAAGACACAGTGATCTATCCGATGTGTCGATATCCAGTTCTCGACACATCTATGATCACGAACCGTTTAAGACTTACGTTTCTATTCGGTCACTTGCTTACTCATAATCGAGATCTCATCTAGATATGTAAGGACCTAACTATAAGTCTATGGATATTATCTAAGTATATTATTACAAATCTTTTTATACCTAGAATAATACGTACCATATATGGTATGAACAAGACGTATAATCAAGATAAATTGCCTTATGGGCATATATCTTCCTACATCTCCCACTTGCACTTAGGCTATTTATCTCGGTATCTCATACCGTTATAGCATATCAGTCACTTTGACATTTGATATGACAAACCTAAGAATGGTTCTACTAATAAGTATATACAACGAATTTTAATGGATTGAAATTACATCTCTTGATCACACAGGGTTGATCCTTTGGAAAAATGATCTGGATCAATTTTCCTAACTTTGTATAGCTAACAGTTAGCTTATACGATTTAGATGTGGGGTCTAACATTTCCGTAAGTCAGTTCTAGCTTACTCCACTTTATTGTGTCAATATGTCAAGTACATATTTGACACCCTAAGTCTCTATATATATACTATTAAATCAAAACAATTTTGACTTAATGATTTATATAGAAGATTCATTAAAGTGAAAAATCCTTTTTACTTAGTCCGAAAAACGGAACTAAGTATATGAGCTTGCTCCCACTGACTTTAAGAATTACCTGGTCAAATTTCTTTAACATAATATCTAAATCATATTTAGGTTTATGTGCAAAATATAACCATTTGGTGAGTGCCTCAGATGGAATGTACAAGTGTCAGATTCGGTTTGACGAATGAGTCAAGTCAAGATCGTTTTAAGGAATCTTGACATTGACTCGTTCAATCAAAACGTACTACACTGTACTTATTCCTTTAACCACATTTACTATTAACTCTTTTAATAACTAAATGCAGGTAATCAAGAATTAATCTTGATATGCGTATTATTGTGATCGCACACAATTTATACGTCCCCTGGAACCTACACTTAACTACTGATTGACTTCTAGCATTTAGTCAGCTCCAAAATCAATATTATCGAAGCAATACACCATTATTCGAAAATATACGCAACCATCACAGAAAAGCCACATCCACAGAATTTAAGCCAATTCAATTTCAATTGCAACAAACGAGACATCCATTCCAAAACAACGGGTTCATAAAAGGAACCTTAATTTGTTTATCAAAAATAAACCTTGAGTGCAAAGCACTCATTCATTGTTTTCGATCCTTAAAGATGATACATTTTATTCAAATAAGAAAAATATCATCTCCATCACGATCAGCGTCTCCAGAAGTCTTTGAGCGGTCCCAGCAGCAACTGTTGCTTTAATTGCCGACCGATCTCCGTGCTTCTCTAATCTCCAGTTCTTATCAGCCACCTGTATACAGTACACAGATGTCTATAAGTATATCATACTATATGAATGGAAATAATTGCATTTAATTGAATTTTAATTTGTACATGAGGTGGGGGCATCAGTATGCCCCTTCTTCTTCTCTGCAAGATAGATCGTGCAGTTCCTCTTCCAGTGGCCAATCTTGTGGCAATGGAAGCACTCAGATTTCGACGGGGCCCCTTTGTTCTTCTTCTTCCCATTCTTAGCCTTCGCAGGTTGTGGGACCTGCCTCTTCTTTCCTTTGCCTTTCGGCTAGTCGGAAGTAGCAGAGCCAACAACCAGTGCAGCCGGCTTCTTCTCAATCTCCTCAAATTGCCGAAGCATATTGAGGAGACCAGGAAGATCCGTCTCAAGGCAGTTCATTATAAAGCCAGTTATAAAGGGCTTGAACTCGGGAGTTAAAGACTTTAGGATAATGTCCGTGGACATCTCATTGTCCAGGACAAATCCTAACTGGGTGGCGTCCTCCACGTACCCGATCATCTTGATAACATGATCTTGCACGGGTCCTGTCGTCATCTTCGTGCCCCAGAGGTTACTAGTAGCTTCGAACTTGACAGCTCTGGATCGCTTGCCATACAACTCTTGTGCATTAAGGAGTATGCTCTGAACATCCATATGTTCATGTTTCCTTTGCAGCTCGTTGGTCATCGAAGCTAGAGCAAGGCATCTTGCCTTCTCAGCATCCCTCTGGTACAACTTGAAGGCTTCTTTCTCTTCGTGGGTCGAATCCTCATCGGGCTTGTCCGGAGCGTCCTCGAATAATATGTATCCAATCCCAGCTAGGGAAAGGACCAACTTAATGTTCCTAAGCCAGTCTTTGTAGTTGGTTCCATCCAGCACGTTCTTTTCTACCATGTATTTTAGACCTGAGTCCATTCTGCATTTTATAGATACTTTAGTTAGCATATGTTCGTAGTATAGTTTTAATGGTTTTAATAAAACTATATTCTCCCACTAAATTTATTTAAAGCCATAATAATAAACAATTTATTATAAAATAATATTTGTGAGAGAGGGATCCGACTACCCTGAGTCTGACAACCTTGAGTGTATCTCAACAAGTTGTCCGACTCTGCAGTCGGTAGACGAACTCGTCGTCAATCATATTTACTATGATTCCCTATCGATTTTTACCCCTAGTCATTTGTGATCATGAGTGTGCTCAACCGGATCACAATGGCTAGCCTAGTCGGACCCTTGTTTTCGTGTCTAGCCTGACTTGCCCCTTTGCTCGGTGTATGCACGACGCGCCGGTTTGGGTCAGGTCTTAGACTACATTCTTGGTTAGACTTACGCCGAAGCTCGAGGGATGAGACAACGGTTTCAGTCAGGTTAAGATGTCAATCAAGAAATCGGTTTCTATAAGATTGACATGTCACGGCTTGAGTGTAGCTCAACAACCGGAACATGTTTCTTACAGTTGCCAACTCCTAAAACAAGGAGGGCTACGATTTATCTTGAACAAGATTATTATCGTATTGACTTAGGTATAGTCGATGGACTTACATAGTCATGAATCGACTCCTTGCGGTCTAGCGGACGCGGCCAGGGAATTGACTAAGCCAGGACCACTTGTTACCCAGTCTAGCTAGGTTGGTCCAAAAACTTTAGCCAAGCACATTGACCGACATCATGATCCATTGAAGGAGTTGTCATCAATCTTATGTTTTCCAAACAACTAAATGGCTTTTAATTAAAAGAACTAGTTAATCCTTATCAACTAGTGGATCCTAAAATTCAAAATTTTTCAGATTGGTTGAACATCTTTTATTAAGTCCTTATCAACTATAAGGTTCTACGTTCAACTTACTACCCCAATCTTATTAGGATTTTAATAAAACAATTCAACATTTTGTCTTTTATGAAAATCATTATTTAAACATTTTAATGAAATGATTTACAAACAAAGGGACTACCCTAATCAGGTATTAGGTTCGATGTTGTTTTGTTTTATCAAACATAGCATGTCACTATCATGTTTTAATGGCTAACCTAACAAGGTTTACAAGTCCATGAAACAACTAATTTATCAACATAAATAAAATGTTCATTTTATGACATACATGAGCATTTGCAAGTTCTAAAATTATCTACATAATTAAAACATGCAAATCTGAATTTTAACACTTAAAATTAAAGATTAAAATTTAAAGCCTTCATAAAAAATTTTATCGCATAAAACTAGGTCGTACAAAATTATCTAATAATTTTAAACCTAGGCCTTTAAAAAATTTTTAACCTTATTTCTAAAATTAAAATATCACATAAAAATTTTAGAAACATCTATGTAGTAAAAGAAATTAATTTATATTACATCTCATGAAATAAAATTATTTCTATTATTTACATATTTAAGACAATTTTAAAACTCTTTTAAAATCCTTTAGAAATCCTTTTTTGGAAGCTTTCAAATAAAGTTTAAAGATTTCTAACTTTTATGTAACTAAAGAAAAATTCTTAAATTTCAAAAATAAAATTTTTCTAAAGTTTACATAAACTTTAAACACTCTTTAAAATTTTTCATATCTCAAAAAAAAAAATTTATACAGTATTTAAATGTTGGATACCTATTTAAAATTTATCGCATAAAGTAAATAGTCCAAAATAAAATTTCCGTGTTGCATAAACAATTTTTAAAACACGAAACAATTTTTAAAACTTTTTAACATTAAGCAAAAAAGTTTGTACATGAAAGCTAAGCATTTTTAACGATTTAAAAAGTCGCTATAGTAGATCTATAGCATAACCGTGGCTCTGATACCACTGTTGGGGTTTTGGCGGACCCCCAGAGCTCGGATCCGTATCCGTCCTAAGTCGGACGGACCACGGAGGCACAAAAGCGCAGCGGAAAAACCAGAAATCGTATTTCTACACTAGCTAAACTATTTAGCTAGGCTCTGGGGAGCCAGAACCTAGCCCGATCTATGCCGACTTGGAGTGGGTCTGACCACCCCAAGAAGGATCTACACTAAGCGACTAATTAAAAATTACGCTAAAAACGCTTAACCACATACCCGGAATCTTGGCCCTAGAGCAGGCAAGATGTACCGCACCGTCTTGAGAAGCTCCTCGTAGCCGAGCCGCGTTGACCCGATCTCCCTGAGCCGCCTCGCACCCTCGCACCGATCCGCCCGAGCCGCTTTCGCCTCCGAGCCGATCACACGCGGTAGAAAGTTTCACTTGAGAAGAACCCGCGTCTTAGACGTCCGGATCAGATCCAAACCCCCTTCGTAGTCGTGCTAGGACTACTCCGGAGAATAGGAAAATTAGAGAGAGAGATTTAGTCGCCGATCGAGCCTGCTCTAAAATTCTGGAGCTACTCGATCGTTGACTGGTGTGTTTTTCAACGAGGAGAGTGCACCCCTATTTATATAGGGAGTGAGCACTCAACTTCTCGTTGCGGGCAATGTGGGACAATCCCCATGAAGAGAAAAACAAATTAAGTCATTTGGCTTAATTTCAACTTTAAAGTTAGCCTTTCACAAAGTCAAACTTTAACGAATTAATTCTCCTCACATACTAAACTTCAGACACCAAACAAGCTATCAATCAGAAAAGCTTGGAATGGTGAACGCGTAGGAACTGACGGTGACGAATTTCGACTTCGTTTGACCCCTCAAACAATTGCTCAAAGTTTAGCAATTTTCACAAAATTTGTAGCCGTCATTAGGGTTTACAAAAACCCTAATTTGACTTAAGTTGCGGGCGCGCCCGCTAGACTTAGCGGGCGCGCCCGCCCAAGGGGGCAAGGGCGGGCCGCCCGCCCGCTGCTGCAGCGGGCCATGCCCGCTGCTGCAGCGGGTCACGCCCGTTTGCCTTTGCACATGGGCCTTTTGGCCCAGTGGGTCTAACCCACTTCCCCTTGAACTCTTTCTGCGTTTCTGGGCTCGTTTGAGCTCCGATTTGGACGCGGTTTGAACCTGTGTTTAGACCAGGACGATCCCGTCATCCAGGTAACCTTTTCCAACAAGTTTGTTCCTACTAAATTCGTTGTAACTAATTTACAACACGTTTATTCAAAGTTAGCATCTAATGCAACGTTGTGTCCCTATTGCTAATGCGACTAACTTTCACAACTTAACTTGTGAATATCATCAAATGACATTTCTCTCTATTCTATATTCCTATTACTAAGAGACGAGCACTACTCGGTGTGAGACCCTACAGCCTGACCTTACTACAGGTTGGGGCTCGAAACCCCTAGACGACGGTCACTACGAGCAGTAGCTGTCGTCCCTGTTTCAGAGTCATCATAACGTGATCGACCCTTTGACAAAAGTGTCATAGGGTTTGCATTGGCCGTGTCAGTGATGAATTCCGTTAGCTAAAATCCCTTCGTCAAGACTGTGTTATTGTTGGCCTAGGGTATGGTTTACTGTCAACCCTATTAGACAACATTGGTCAGTATACGGCGGTCTTTATTGTATACACGTTGTACTACTTGCAACGTACCCCGGCCGAGGATTAACATAAAGACCGTACTGAGCCTATAACACTAACTTCCCTTTAATGGAAGTGACGAATCCCATCTTAGTCACTTACTCACCTTGTGAGCTTCAGGTGCAACCCAACCTAAGATCTTTCATCAGGACTGGTCCTCGAAGCTAGATCATGGGTCTAAGCTACACCGTCCGCTCACAGGTTGGTACAGATGACTTCAGGTCTTAAGGATCAACTAACCTATCATCACCCTAGAGTTATTAAAGACAGATCATTAAAGTTAACCATTTAATAACTCTAACTTGGTCGTTCAGTGAACTCATTCTCTAATGAGCACCTGTGTCTTGTCTCCGACTTCGCTAAGTCGAATGACTATGAGATCATCATTACCCGAAGGCAAGACGAAGACACAGTGATCTATCCGATGTGTCGATATCCAGTTCTCGACACATCTATGATCACGAACCGTTTAAGACTTACGTTTCTATTCGGTCACTTGCTTACTCATAATCGAGATCTCATCTAGATATGTAAGGACCTAACTATAAGTCTATGGATATTATCTAAGTATATTATTACAAATCTTTTTATACCTAGAATAATACGTACCATATACGGTATGAACAAGACGTATAATCAAGATAAATTGCCTTATGGGCATATATCTTCCTACAGCTTTGACCTCCATTCCCTATGTCGAAGCTGACCCACATGTTGAGCCACATGTCGAGCCTTCCAATCCCGAAGCTGAAACCCAAACCAATCAGCCTGGATCTCCTCCTCCAGCTCAGGCATCCTTTGCCCCTATTTGTCGTGACGACAAGTGCTTGGGAAAAATATAATGTGTTGATTAATGTGAAGCTCCTCAAGGATTGATTCATATCGTATCCTGCTTTCCAAGCCGAGAATCTATCGCAGCTTATGACCACGACCAAATTGGTCGATCTTTTTCAATATTCTCAGGCTGATTCTCTTAAACCCTATCCCATGCTTGTCAAGCTATTTTATGCTAATCGCATTCGTGGTGGGTATAATGACTTTGGGATCCTAGACACTGTAGTTCATGGGACATCCATCAAGCTTGCCCCCAAGCTTTTAGGATCTATTCTTTCCATTCCCTCTACCAGATCTCTTCCTGCTGACATCTCCATTTCTAGGGGTTCTGAGATAGATCAGAATGTCCTCCAGGACATGTTCACTGTCATCCCTCCCATTCTCACCTCTGGGGAAGACATCCATGTTTTCCAAACGTGGTTGGGCTATCAACCACGTCGACAAGTCCAATATCCTACCCAAATATGGATCATCTGACCAGCCTTCACATGACATCCTGAAGTGCATATATGCTATCTTCTCTGGGATGGAGGTGAACTAGGCATGTGTCATTCTTGATAGGATGGACCATGTAGAGATCACCCCTACTATCTCTCACCTGCCATATAGTTGCATCTTGACCCATGTATTCCATCACTTCCAGATTGACCTAGCTTCATATGAGCCTGTTCCTCTTGGCCCACTCTTAGATGCAACTGCAAAGCTGGAGTCTTCTTCAGCTCTCCAGATTGCAGCCAAGAAGAGGCAATCTGTGTCTGGACCTTCTTCATCTTTAGTGCCTCCAGCTGCTACCACGGTTCCCCCAGATGATATTCCATCATCCTCAGCTCGACCTCCTATTGATCCCTTCTTTGTCCAGTTGGAGAAGAAGGTGACTGTGCTGCTTGACTGTTCCACACTTCATTTTTTTCATCATGGTATACCCATTCTTGTTTCCCTCCAGTCACTGTTTCATCCTTCTGAGGATATCCCATTTGATGCTGCTTCTGGTGATGCTCAGGCTCCTCCAGCTGACGTCACCCAGTCTACCACTCCAGTTGTGGTCACTCAGACTTCAGAGCCTGTTGCTGATGTTCAGCCTGCTGAGGCTACCTATGTGATCACCCCTTCAGATGATGCTGCTGTGACTTCTTTTGTGTTGGAGACTCAGGACTTCCATTTTGAGATGAGAGCTCCTGAGGATGCCTCCACCATTGTCCATGTTGTTGACTGATGTTGCTCAGAGATTGCTCATCCTAGGATCTAATTTTGTGTGTGTTAGGTTTAGAGAGTCTTGGTGTTTGTAGTTTTTGGTTATATTGGATGTTTTGGATGTATGTATGGATGGTGATACTTTATGTTGTCATTTTAATGTACTTGAAGTTGACATATTTTTGTACTCCATGTATTCACATTTCCACACACACACACACACACACACACACACACACACACACACACACACACATGATGACTTCTTTTTGGCTCATTATTATCTTGCGTGAATATCTCTTCATTATGATCTTAATTAGATATATTCATTGAATGTTGAGATGTATTGCATGATTGATTGTTGTTGTTGGACTTCATTTCCTTTAGTCAACCTAGTTTTGATGATTTTGATATGTATTTGTGTGATACACTTTCATGTTTTTCAATTTTCATTTGGTATCACATTAAATGCATATCTTATTCTTTATACTCTCATGATTGCTTTACTTTTATTTAGCACTAGTTGTTTCTCTACTCCCATTTTTTGGATAATGCCATAGGGGGAGAGAAATAAACAAACTCATAATTTTGTGCTAATTAGAAGCTAAACTTGAATCTAATATTGAAATAGCCATAGATTCAGGGGGCAAGATATACTGAATTTGGATTCAAAAATCCTAAATTCAAATCTTTGAATTCATTCCATTCACATATATCATACTATTGCTTTAATTGATCATTAGATGCCCATATCTTTATTATCTAACTTGATTGGCATCAATGAAGGGGGGAATAAGTATTTCTTTAACGCGCAATTATTTATTATTGTTTATGTTTGTTTGTCATCACCAAAAAGTGGGAGAATGTTGAGTATTGGACTTCTCCCCACTTGGTTTTGATGATGAGCAAACATAAATACTTGTGACTAATCCCCTCCATACAGTTAATGCATTGCCTAAGCTAATCATGAAGATCATACACTCAAATATCAATCAAAGTTCAAAGAGTTGAAGATTGGGTGATAAATGTAAGATATATGCTTCAAAGACTTCAAGATCATTCAAGGGAAAGAAGAGAAGCTAATTCAAAGTAAATCTTTTATTCTCTTGTTTCTTTCTCATTAGAATGCATCCTTGAAGTAGAGTAATGTTGGAGCACTCACACATCACCCAATCTAGTCTAGGAATTCATTAGAATTCATTTTCAGGACTCTAACTCTTATTTCCTGAAGTTGTGCATTTTAGGCTTTCAATAGGCGACTGCAGAATATTTGTCAGGCGCCTGTGATTTGTTCAACAGTCGTCTGTTATGCACACACTTTTGATATGACTCTTTGGATTTTCTATATTCTATTCTACAGGCGACTAATGTACAATGTACATGCGTCTAGCTAGTTGCAGGCGCCAGTGACTTGTTAGTCAATCGCTTGTATCATCTTACCCAAAAATCCCAAGTTTTGTCAACTTTTGCACTTGTGCAATCAAATGACTGATGTTTGTATCCCAGTCGCTTGCCTATGGCACATGCACCTGTGTGTCCACATCAGTCGCATGTCCACCCTTGCCCAGATCTTTCATTTTGGCAAGTTTCACACTAGTGCACACAGACGTTTGACGTTGGTTTCCCAGTTGCATGCACATGGCACAGGCGCCTGTGGATACCACATCAGTCGCATGTCCTTGCTTCCCAGAATTCTTGAGATTTGTTAAACATTCGCACTTTGCCACTCAGACGTCTGTTGAAGGTTTCTCATGCACATGTCTGTTTTCAGACGCCTGCCCAACCTTCATCAGTCGCATGTCCTACGTGGTAAGTTACGGTTTGAATTCTCACCTACCCTCTGACACAGTGCAGCAGGCGACTGTCTTTACTTAATCAGTCGCCTGTCCTGCCTGTAAAATCAATCCATTGGCTCTTTCTACACATATTTTGAGAGGGCTTTTAGGTAATTTGTTTGAGGGTTTGAGAGAACTTATAAATGGGCATGCTACTGTTCCATTGAGAGCCTCTTAGATATTCTTGCATTCATCTCTTAAGCTAAATCTCCCTCAAGCTCTCATTTGTAAATCAAAGCCGTAGAATTCCAAATCTCATCTTGTCTTCCAATTAGAATCAACTCACATCCTCTAGCTTTGGTGAAGACAAGTGCAAGGGCTAATCTCTCTTCTAGAAAGAGATCTACACACTCCAATCACTTTGCTCCTTCAAGTTCTACTTCAAGGCATATGTGATTTGTAAGTGTAATTTCGAATGTCATAACTTTCGTAAATTGGTTTTACTCTCGATTTGTGAGAGTGGTTTGCTTGATCTCAAGTTATGGGATTCAAGGACATCAATTTTGTATTGATTGCACTTGTAGGGGTGCTACAAGTGGGTTGAAAGGAAAACTCAAGCTAGGGTTTTAGATTGAGTACCTGGGTGGTATCCCAGGTGGTAGGGACGCAGGATTATCGGGAACAAGTCAGGTTTGACTTGGGTATCCGAACCCTTGAACATATTGTGTTTGCTTGTTCATGGTTGATTCATTATACTTTCGCATCTTTGTTGGTTAAGATTTTAATTAGGCATAATTGTCTATTTAATTTTATAAACACTATTCAACACATCCTTCTAGTGTTTTCCTCATAGCACATGGTCCTTACAAATGGGACCAAGCATAGTTCATAGAATGGGACCCGCCGCTAAATACCCTCATCAGCAGGGATCTCCTAACTCTAGCCAAAGAGGTCAGGCAGACCTGGCCACCGCACAACCACACAGGGATGACCCCCTGGGGTAGTCTCCCCCAGCTCTCTAAGAACGACCTCGCTACTTGAGGTCGGCCCTTCCAGCAGCTCGCCTCTAGAGGACGGCCACCATGAGGTCAGCTCCTAGTCAGAGGCCTTTACATAGAGACGACCTCGTTACTCGAAGTTGGCCTCTCAAGTTTTCACCAAGTTAGCCTTGCTACGTAAGGCCATCACACTTCTATAGAGACGACCTCGCCACCTAAGGTTGGCCTTCTTAGTCTCATGGCCCAAGCACATGCTTGTCTAGCCATGTCAGCCCACTCCACGTAGCGCAATCTCAGGCTGACAAGCCGCTCCTTTCTACAAGTCGTTAGCAATGGGCATTCAATGTGCAATAATTGCATGCCGTATCTGCAAATGCATCTCACTACACACTGCATATCAGAGCACTCGACTGCCTGGTAGGATCAGCCCAAGCGACCACGGTGGTGCGATTTCAAGAAGATGTGCTGCACCTTCTCCAAGTCGTTATCAATGTATCAGTCCAACACATATGCAACGACTAGCTTTATCAGAGGGGCGCATGTTCCTTTTTACCGGGGGCACATGGCCAGCTCTGTCAGGGAGCTGTTACAGCGGGCACAACTCAAGTCACGACAAACCCTCTGACGGTTTGGTTACAAGAGACGTGGAGAATATTCCGACATGGCATAATTGCCCCCTGAGCTTATAAAACAAAGGGAGCAGCCCCAACGTCAGGTATGTGAAATCAACCCTAGCATTTCCATCTCAATTTCCCATCTCAAAACTCTAGCAGCGGCCACTCCATCCTTCCTCCGCATAATACTGACTTAAGCATCGAAGGCAAATCAGAGGGATACTGCCTCCAATTTCTCTAACGCATTCTCTATCTATTTCCGGTGATGATGAAGGAGTCCCCCTCGACCTGGTGAAACCCTGCCTGGGTAATTTGTTGTGTGAATACTTGTTCCAGTAGCCACATCCAGGCTCCGTGAGATTCAAGGCATCAACAGTTGGTGCTAGAGAAAGGGCATTGTGATAACTCTCGTTGCAAAGGCTCTCAACCTAGTAACCTCTCTGGCATCCCCGTCATCGTCTCAGATTCGACGCTTTCACGTCCACCTTTTTCATGTCCTCCTCAAAATCATGGTGAAAGGCAGGAAGGCCACGACAGGGGAACCCAGCAGAGTGGTTAAAGTCCACACCACGTAGGACAACCAGCCCGCTAGTGGCCCATCTCCGTAGATCTCAACTGCCCTTGCAATGACTCCTCCCGCTCCCATAGCGGACGACTATCAAGCTCTCACGATGCAGTTCCACGAGATGCAAGAGGCTCATAACCGTGTGGCCAGAAACAATGAGCTCCTTCAAGAGATGGTCCTCAACATGCTCCAACTGAGGTCCAATGCCCATGCGATTATCAACCTTGGAGCGTCCCCCTCCAACAGGGAATGTGTGGAAGAGGTGGACGTTTGCGAGACGTGGGTCTCTAGTAGTGTCGAAGGGTCAAGGAGCAATGGCCGAGCACCATGTAATGACAAGGGCAAAGACATCGTCAGCCGACATGGCGACAGGCTTTCAGCGTGTCAGCTGACGATGTATTTCCCCTTGTCATTGCAATGTGATCGGTCCTCGCTCCTTGACCCTACGACCCTACTGGAGACATGTGTCTCCCTACCATCCACATCTTCCACGTGCTCTCTATTGGAGGGGGCGCGCCATGGTTGGAAATTGCTTGGGTGTTGGACCTGTTAAGTATTGGTGTTTCATACCAATGTTATTTTGATAATGATCACAACATTATGTTGTTGCTAATGACTCTCTTGTTTTAGTCTCTTAGTTACATTTCAAGAATATCATTATTGGAGACTAAACACTTGTGTAAGGATGGACATCAAGGGGAGAAGGGCCAAAGCTTGGACTCAAGGGGTGCCAACGCTTGGAGATGATGGGGAGCATCAAGGCATCAAGATTGAAGCCATAGACTGGAAAGCAATGTAATCCATGTGATATTTCATTTATTGCTTTTCTCCTTTCTGAGTTTAGGTTTAATGTAATGCCTTAATAGATGGTCTACTCATTCATGCATTTGCATTTAACCATCTTAGTGAGCCTTAGGATTATCATAGAATCCAACCCGATAGGTTCATCTTACCTAAAGACTCATTTGGAGTCTCTGGCTTTCCAACAGTCGCCTGCTGAAGGATTCACAGTCGACTGGGTGATTCCAGTCGCCTGTCGAGCCTTCTACAGTTGACTGTGGTGCACTGCTCAAGTCAACTTTTTATTAACTCTACTTGGGCTTTTCGCATCAGTCGACTGATGAAGTATTTACAGTCGACTGTATATTTACAGTCGCCTGTGAAATGGTCAATAGTCGTCTGAAAAGCGTAAGTACGAAAGTTGAAACTCTCTGTTTTTCTCCATCTCATGCAGCAGTCCACTGATGAAAGATATACAGTTTCCTGTCTATTTTACAGTCGACTGTCATTTGTTCTTCAGTAGCCTGTAAGCATATTGGGAGAAAGAGTGCAACTCTCTGTTTTATTCCATCCCCTGCAGCAGTCGTCTGATGAAGGATATACAGTCGACTGTCTGTTTTACAGTCGACTGTGTACTCTTCTACAGTCGACTATCATGGATCAGATTATAGTCGTTGGGATTTATTTAGCCATTGGATAGTTGACTGTCATTTGTTCATCAGTCGACTGTCAGTGACGTTTCAGCCCAAAATCTAGCCATTGCAGCTTTTTGTTTTTGGATGTTTTCTTGGCTTTTGAGAGTTCATATAGGGTTCCTATATATATGAGAGGGCTGAGTTCATTGGAACTTCTTGATGCTATTGAAAATTCTTAAGAGATTAAATAAGCCACTCTCAAACTCTCTCATTTCCCTCTTAGAGCTCATTCTCTCTTTCATGCATTGAAGTCAAGCTCAAGGGAAATCATCCAAGTGCTTTCAAGCAAATCTCATCACTTGGAGATCCTCTTCAATGCCTTGCATTCATTAATGAGTAAGTTCATCTCAAGGCATAGGCAAGAGTATTTGTTTTACTTTGTTATTTCATTGAAACCCTAGCTTTCTGTGTGAGAGCTAGTTACTCTCTATGTGAGAGTATAACCTTCTGTGTGAGTGTTGGTTAAGTCTCTCCGTGTGAGAGCAAAAGTCTTTCTGGGTGAAAGCAAGGATATCTCTTTGTGGGAATCCTAAATCGTCTATATGAGGTCTCTCTGTGTGAGAGTAAGGATGTCTCTGTGTGAGAATCCAAATCCTCTGTATGAGGTATCTCTGTGTGAGATTGTATTCACTTCTCTGTGAGAGAATTATAGAAGATATTGGTGTGGCTGGACGTACCCTAGTTTGGGAAACCAGTGTAATTCTTGTGTTTGCGTTTGGATTGATTGTGTTGATTAATTTCTTTTGCACTTATTATTCCGCATTTGCAAGTTTACTTTTAATTGCACAATTTATTGCCATTACTTTATTCACACACCCCCCCCCCCCCCCCCCCCCCCCCCCCGCTAGAGTGTTTGTTGTTAGTATTGCAAGGTAGACGGTCCTTACAGGACCTCGTTTGGAGCATGTCGAGGATCATCTCCTGAAAGAGCTCATTGTTCCTGGCCACACAGTCTTGAGCCTCTTGCATCTCGTGAAACTGCACCATGAGAGCTTAATAGTCGACCAATGTAGGAGTGGGGGGGGGGGTCGCTACCAAAGCGGTGGAGATCTGTGGAGGTTGGACATTAACGGACTGGCTGTCCTTCGTGGTGTGGACTTCAGTTGCTCCGCTGGGTTCACCCGTCGCAGCCTCCTTGCCTTTCACCATGATGCTGGGGAGTTAGGCGGTTTAGCTCGCGGCCCAACCTGTTGTTTGTGTTGTTAATTTTTTCATTTTGAATTTTTTCAACATTTATTAATAGTTTAAAATTAATAATACAAAAATCAACTAAAAATATTGATGACATAGAAATTAACATAGTAAATTAAGTACCATTGCTTGATATTATTAATAAAATTAGAAACTATTTTTTTAATTATAGACTGCACCTATCGATTATCGATTCTGAGCTGTATACCTATCCCTTATAATACATTATAAATTATATATACGAAGGAATCTAGTCTGTGTAGTTCTTTACAATTCTATTGTAATAAGTTATTGTCTACCCTTTATCTTCGTCATTGTCGCCGTCATCAATTTGCATTGCACTTTAAACAGCTCCCCCTAAATGTTTTGGTATAACATCTGAATCTAAAGCAATTGCTACTTTCTTCCTTATTTCTGCCATATCCCAATCTTGACCTTACATGTGAGTATATTTGAAGGATTTAATATAAAAAAGCTGCCAACTGATCCAATGGATCAGGTGACAAGACACAAAAAAGGTAGAAAGTACAAGCCCCCACATGTGAGTATATTTGAATTCATTTAATGAATTTGAACTTAAGGCAGAATTGGATTTGACATCTCTCCTTTTCGTTACTTGTATGGGGCAAAGAGCAACACTGTTGACACGTGAAGGTATACGCGCACTTGATATTACCCTAGTAGTTCGAAAGGCATTAGACCATATTATGTTCGTATCAAACGTTGCTAATAAATAATCATTAACATTATTAATATAATTATCTACATTTTTGGTAAGAAAAATACCTTACAAAATTCTTTTATGCAAAGACACGTCGATATTAATCA
Source organism: Scilla litardierei (assembly GCA_030789695.1). Taxonomy (NCBI): domain Eukaryota; kingdom Viridiplantae; phylum Streptophyta; class Magnoliopsida; order Asparagales; family Asparagaceae; genus Scilla; species Scilla litardierei. The sequence continues at coordinate 140,270,975 of CM061140.1, read as the reverse complement.
AATGTGCCGTAAGACAAGTATACGGCATCTGAGTTCTGTTAAGCCAAATATTAGAAGTTAAGCAAATACTAGTATCTGATGAAGCTAAAGTAGCAGTTAAATGTTATTTAACCCTTGTTGTAGCGTTGAAAGCATTTAACTTTCAATGTATTCCTCGGCATGTGTCTGAAATTTTGGTTCAATGTAGCTCTAGCATATCTTTCGAAAGCTTTGCTTTCTCTTAAGTAGAGTAAATTATGAATATGAACTAGATGAACCAGCAATCCTATCTAATTGTTTTCTTAGAGAATATTTCACTAGAGTATTCATGCCAGAACCTTTCGCATGTTTGTAAGTAGTTTGACATTATTTACGTTGCACCATAATAACTTTTATTGTTTTATGCCTTAATATTTTAGTAATATGTATAAGCCAAGGCATTTCCTATGGCAATTTCATCACATTCCTCAATCGTTCCAGAATTTAAAGTTTAAACTTCATCTCCTATAAAAATAAAAATAATTATGAATAATATTAGGAGAATCAAAATAAAAATTATAATATCAAATTATAATGTTGAGCTACCCAGCAATATGGTCATTCCTCATTGCGTAAGCAATGCCTTCTCATCTGCAGTCGAGCATCCAGTCATTTCTCTACAATGTTTGGCATGGCCATTACCTTTTTAAAAAGATGAAAGGATGAAAAGACGAACTCAGCACATAAAAGAGGTTTGTAAGCCTAATGTTGCGTAATAATTTTTGCATGGTCCATATCGGTATACATTACATCCTACAAGTATAAAAAAAAACGGTAATACACTCTAAAAACCTAATGGAAGCATATGCGACGATGGGATGGAAGCAGAAGACATAAACACAAATTAGATTCGACAAATGATTTGACGAGTTAATAGAGGTCATGCATACAAGATGAATAGCTACTCCAAAGAATTTTATCCTCGTTGTCCATGAGCATCCCCAAGTAGAAAATCTGGGCAGGTTAGTTGGAAGCAATGTAGCTATTATACAACTTTTGAGTTAATTCCTTGATCCAGATTTCTTTCGCAAGGACTCATCCTGAAATGACGCGAGTGGGAAAATGTTTTGGTTACGACGAAGGCAAAGGCATCAAAGGTTTAAAAATAGAATGCTGACCTTCGTGCAGACGTAGATGTAGTGGACCTCAGGGTGTTGCCCCAAAACTCCCGTTACCCAGCTTCCATCTTCGTTCAGTGGTAGGGGTGTGGTCAGTTCCCAGGTCTTCTGCTCTGATGTTTTCTCCATCCTATCTGCATAGTTTCCAGCCAGTATGGTGTCCAAGGTTAGGAGTATGCATAAACACGGCACAAATGTTTACATATGAACGCACGAGAAAGAAGCCTGCTAAAGGAAATATGCTAGTAACAAAGATAATCACATAATTACGAGAATGAGATAAATAATTTGTAGACTTTGACCGAGTAAATAACTGTGTTGTAGGACAAGTCGGCAGATTGTTCAGCAAAGAGCACTATCAGGAATAATTCAGTAGTTTATCAAAATTTACTGAACACTGCAATTGCAATCTGTGCTAACCGACATCATAGGGAAGCTGAAGTATTAAAACTGCAAAGTTCGCAAATAATTCATCAACGTAGGATCCGAGAAAAATAAAAATTTCAGCTAATAACTAGTAACATCTTCTCACATGATAACAAGAGCGAGATGAGTAACAAGGAAGCAGCAACCGGCAAAATTGATGTATCTGCCAGCCTTCATCAAGGTTGAGTGCACACCATAATCAGAAAGCAAGGATTTCTAGTACTCAGAAAGTTCAATTTGAGGCTTGACCTGGGTAAATTGAAGACAAAATTGCAAAGACAAAATTGCAGCTCCGAACTTAAATGTTGCATCTATTAGATATACCACAGGCCTGAAGCCCAACAAAAGAGAAGATACAACATTCTTGTGGTAGAACATCCAACGTTGGAAGGTTCATGAGCATCCGGGCTTCATCGATGGCCCTTTACCCACTTTTGAAATCAGCTTCGCCACACACACCAATATATTAGTGTAACCTCTTACACCTGAAGCTTATAGATTATCATAATGAAGCAGATCTACGCTTGCCTTGATTATTAAATCATTCCACATACAGTCTTCTGTCGTTTGTGCATACAAATGAGAAAAACAGTTATCATATGATATATAAGAGATACATGTCATATACACCAATATATCAGTGTAACCTCTACACCTGAAGCTTATAGATTATCATAATGAAGCAGATCTACGCTTGCCTTGATATATATCAGTGTAACCTCTACACCTGAAGCTTATAGATTATCATAATGAAGCAGATCTACGCTTGCCTTGATTATTAAATCATTCCACATACAGTGTTCTGCCCTACGTACGTACACAAATGAGAAAAACAGTTATCATATGATATATAAGAGATACATGTCATATACGCCAACATGATGCATTCTACTTCACATAGTACAATTGATCACATGTGAACGAGAATGCGCCGCATCAGCTCGCATATGTCAACTAATACACATTACACACGCAAGCAATTTGTATCAGCTAGCCAATGAGGAAATTTCCTCCTTTGGCTAGACACCACTCCTCTTCTTCCAATGATCGGATCCTTTCAGTTTATTCTTTCATGTTCTAAAATTTCAAATTATTAATTTTTTCGACAGACCCTGAGTGTTTTGATCGTTCATCTAACCGTTGTAAAAAGTTCTGCCACGACGAAAACGTCAAACTTGCGATTGGGTAAATGAACGAGTAAAATTCCTTTAGCCAACGAGGAAATTTCCTCCTTGGCTAACCGATGTCCATTTTGTCTACATATATAAGAATAATATATATATAAGCACATAAAATTTTCCCACGTTGACACACATACACCTTTAATTTTTAATTTTAAAAAAAATGTAAACAATCATGGATGATCAACATACCAAAAATCAAGTGAGTCTAATGTTGTTTGATCTACGATCCACTTAATACAAATTTAACGGTTTTATAACAATAAATTTTTTTGTTATGAATGGATAGAGTGTCAAATTACTTTTGGGTTCACCTATATTTAGGGTTTAGAATGTGTACATCAATCTTACAAACAATTTTTTAAAAATATAGGAAAGTGAGCGGTATGGAAAATTTCATGTACGGACAACACGTATTCAGTTTTCTATATACGTGTAAATGAGAATAATGTATATGTGTTGTCGGTAAAGGAAATTTTTCTGTCCATACATCACTTTAAAAAATTTTGAAAATTTTGGATGTGTTTTACACATCATGGATGATCACCATACTAATAATCAAGTGAATCCAACGCTATTTGACGCTTGATCCGATAACTGCAAATTCAACGATTTCAGAACAATAGAATTTTTTTAATGAATGGCTTGAGAGTCAAATTCTTCTAGGTTTTATCCATATTTAAGATCTTGGGGTTTTAGACGGTGTACAACTTAGAAAAAGAATTTCAAAAAACACATAAAGGGGTTTTTATGCCATCATAGAAATCTTCTTATGCTGATAATAGCACATATCCATTATTATATACATACACATATACATGCATACATATGAGGTTAAACCTTTACTTTCTTACATGGCTCGTTAAAGTTTAAACCTTTACTTTCCATTATTTTCTTTCAAAAAATTTTATTTGAAGTTATTGTATGCATTCTAAAATCTTAAAACCCTAAATATGAGTGAACCTTAAGGAAATTTAACCCATTAATCGGATCGTTATAAAAAATTCTATTGTTCTAAAACCGTCAATTTTGTAGCAATCAAATTGACTTGACGAAGAAGTTTTTGCACATGAAAATTTATCTATATATAGAGGAAGCGGGATATGTGTTGTCAGCGAAGTTGCGCTGACAATATAAATACACACTCCCATATTATTATGAAATTTTTATAGGATTGTCGTATACTGATACGGGCGCACCCTCAGAGGCGGGCACGGGTCCAAGCGGGTCCCAAGGCGGATGGGTCACTTACGATCGGAGGCGTCGAAGGGCAGATTAGTCTTTTGTTATGATAATTTATTCCTAGGTTTTCTCTATTTATATCTAGGGTTAGCCGTCATGAGAGATATGCTTATTGTGTGAGAAACATCGTAAGTGTCTTTTGTGAGGGTTTTAGACTTTGTTCCGTTCAACAAAGTTAGGAGAGCGAGTTCCTCTCGAAAGGGCTCAAGTTATCTTGCTATTAGTAGTTGTTTTCTTCTCAAAAATCCAATAAAAATCCCATCTTTCCCAATTTTTATTCCTTTTCTCGCTGATTTTCCATTGATACGATCCAAATCGTATCAAATTGGTATCAGAGCAATAGATCCAATGGCGGAAGGCACTCGATTCAAGACAGAGATGGAGGCGCTGCGAAAGGAGATCCGGGAAGCTGTCAGCAAAAAGGTGGGGGCTTTGGAAGTCACGGTCGAGATGCTTTCCAATTCCCAAAAGGAGATGGAGGCTCGTTTGATGAAGAAGCACGAGGAGTCGGACGCTACTCAAGTTCAGATCTTGAAAATTCTTCAAAAACTTGAGGGGAAAGGGAAGCACGTGGAGATCGAAGGGGAAGAATCCGCAGCGGAGAATCATCATACTAAGGCGGACGATCCAAAGTTGATGGCGAATACCTCCGGGGCACCTCCGGGAACCAAAACCACGAAGGAGAAGGAAAATCTAGGGTTCCGAGAGGAGTCGTGGGTGGAGGAAGTGCAACGGGAGCGGCGGCGGCGCGAAGGGGACCCCCTAGGGTTTCTTGCGGAGACAAGGGGACGCGGCGGACAAGACGGAGGCTTCCCGGAGGATAGGGAGGGCGGCGGCTGGGGGGGAAACCCTAATCCCCCCTCGCGCGGGCCGCCAGGACCCCGCGAGGGCTCGGGGGGCCTCACGGCCCACCCCCGAGCCCGCGCGGGTGCCCAGGATGGCTGGGCGGGCTCGCGCGAGGCCCTGGAGGGGTCGCGCGGCCCGCCTGGGCCAAGCTTGGGCCTCGCCGAACCCCAGGGAGGCTTCGCGGCTTTCCCTGGGGCCGGCTGGGCCCCGGCGTGTGATGGTGGGGCCCAGGGGGGCCCAGTAAACCCCCCGGGTCAGTTTTTCGGCCCCCTGAGCACCGAACAGGGCCCTGCAAGAGGCCACCGCGGGATTTTTGGGGCTGCAGACGAGGAGCGCCAGAGGTTGCCCATGGAGGAGTACGCGGAAAATTTTGGGGGCCCACGCGGGTTTCCCGAAGAGGCCTACGGCAGAGGCAGGACAGCGTACGGATGCCATGGAGCTCAGGGAGGAAGACACCCGACCACGTACCCCGACAGGAGGATGGAGAAGTTGAAGATGCCCATTTTTGAGGGGACAGACCCCGACGGATGGATAGTACGAGCGGAGCGGTATTTCCAGGTGATGCGGATCTCAGCGCGGGAGGTATTGGAGAACATCATCTGCTATCTGGAGGGACAGGCGCTGAGTTGGTACCGCTGGAGGATGTCCTGAGCCCCTTTTCGGACTTGGGAGGAGTTGTCCGCTTTCCTACTTGACCGTTTCCAGGCCAAACCGGGTGCGAATTTCTACGAGCAGTTGCTTGGACTACGGCAGGAGGGGACGGTGTTGGACTTCCTGGGGAAGTTCGAGGTGTTGACAGGCAGGGTGAAGGGGGTGTCGGAAGACGTATTCTTGGGGGCATTTATGCGAGGGCTGAAGCCCTCGATACGGGCCGAGCTATGGATGCAGAGTCCCAAGGACCTGGAGCATGTGATTCGTCTGGCATTGCGGGCGGAGGAGAAGCAGGCGGAGGAGCGGAGGATCAGAGGGACTTGGGGGGCACCACAGCAGAGGGTCCCATCTACAGCCGCCGCCGCCCCGAGGCTACCGCCGGCCGCCTCAGCCGGAGCGGGAGAGAAGACAGGAACAGCACGTCCTGCGGGACAAGGGCGGAGGATGACCGAGGCTGAGATGCGGGACAGGAGGGCCAGGGGGTTGTGCTTCCGTTGCGACGAGAAGTTCACCTCGGGCCATCGGTGTGCGAGCCGGTTGCTGCAGATCACTATCGAGCCGGACGAGGAGGAGTACATCGACCCAGAGGAGGCCGAGGAGGAGGTCGTCTCAGTAGAGCAGCCGGTGGAACTGGAGCAGGCGCAGGTGTCCCTCAACTCCGTGATGGGGTTCACACAAAACTCCACCATGAAGTTGGTGGGACAGGTCGGGGAAACAGCAGTTACGGTTTTGATTGATAGTGGGGCCACCCACAATTTTGTCCCTGCGAGTGGTGGAGCTGCTGGGGTTGCAGATGTCCGGTGGGAGGTTCACCGTACAGTTGGGGGATGGACGGTGCGAGGAGAGTACGGGGCTATGTCGAGGACTCTGCCTAGTCATTCAGGGGGTACAGATCGTGCAGGATTTTTTACCGTTCGAGTTGGGGAAGGTCGACTTCATCTTGGGAGTCCAGTGGTTGAAGACATTGGGGACCACGATGACCAACTGGAAACGGTTGAGGATGGAGTTCAAGGATGGCGAGCGGACGGTGGTGCTTCAGGGGGACCCGAGCTTGTGCTATGCCATGGTAGCATTCAGTGCCATGACTCGGGCTATTCGACGGGCAGGGCAGGGGTACTTGGTGGAGTTTCGGGGGATGACCACAGAGGCGGAGCCCGAGCCCGAGGAGGGGCCACCAGAGGTGCAGTCGGTGTTGGAGCAGTTCGCAGAGGTGTTCGAGATGCCACAGGGGTTACCTCCACCCCGAGACCACGAGCATGCGATCGTACTGAGGGATGGCGCACCCCCCGTCAGTGTTCGGCCTTACCGGTATCCCCACGTGCAGAAGGATGAGATCGAGCGGCAGGTCAGAGAGATGCTGCTAGCAGGAGTGATCCAGCCCAGCGTCAGCCCCTTCTCAAGCCCAGTTTTGTTAGTAAAGAAGAAGGACGGGAGCTGGCGTTTTTGTGTGGATTACCGAGCCCTGAATAAGGAAACTGTGCCCGACAAGTTTCCTATTCCAGTGATAGATGAGTTGCTCGACGAACTGCATGGGGCGAGGGTGTTTTCGAAGGTGGATCTAAAGTCCGGGTATCATCAGATCCGGATGCGAGCAGAGGACATCCCGAAGACTGCGTTCCGTACACACGAGGGCCACTACGAGTTCTTGGTGATGCCGTTTGGATTGACGAACGCCCCGTCCACTTTTCAGGCCTTGATGAACAAGGTGTTCCGCCCTTACCTACGACGGTTCATCCTTGTGTTCTTTGACGACATCTTGGTCTATAGCCGCACACTGGAGGAGCACACGGGGCATCTGGAGGTGGTTTTCAGGGAGTTGCAGGGGCACCAGTTATTCGCCAATCGGAAGAAGTGCTCGTTCGGGAGGAGTCAGATCGAGTACTTGGGGCACATTGTCTCAGGCGCCGGGGGTAGCGGCAGACCGGGCAAAGATTGTGGCGATGTTGGAGTGGCCTCTACCACAGACACTGCGGGCATTGCGGGGTTTCTTGGGATTGACAGGGTATTACCGCAAGTTTGTGAAGGGATACAGCACCATTGCTTGGCCACTGACGGAGCAGCTGAAGAAGGACAGTTTTCGGTGGGGGGAGGAGGCGACTAAGGCTTTCGAAGCCTTGAAGACGGCGATGTCGACGGCGCCGGTCCTTGCTCTGCCAGACTTCAGCCAGCCATTTGTAGTAGAGACGGATGCGTCAGGATATGGTCTTGGGGCGGTGCTGATGCAGGAGGGGCGACCGATTGCATACTTCAGCCAGGTGTTGACCACGAGGGAGAGGCTGAAGTCAGTGTACGAGAGGGAGTTAATGGCTATAGTCTTCTCCATTCAGAAATGGCGACCATATCTTATGGGGCGAACTTTTGTGGTGAGGACGGATCAGCGGGCATTGAAGTATCTGTTAGAGCAGAGGTTGGTGGCAGAGGAGCACCAGAAGTTACTGTCGAAGCTGGTGGGATTTCGGTTCGATATTGAGTACAGACCGGGGCTGGAAAATAAGGCGGCGGATGCATTATCTCGGCGGGATGAGGGGAGCCAGCTGCAGGCGATGTCGATACCCGAGTGGAGAGGTTTGGACCAGCTGTCACAGGAGGCGGAGGCAGATCCGGAGCTGCAGCAGATCAGGGAGAGCTTATAGGGGGAGGTGACGGGGTGCCAGGTTACACGGTAGAAGGGGGGAGGTTACTCTACCAGGGGAGGTTGGTGATTCCGCGGGGATCTGCATCGATTCCGACTCTTTTCCAGGAGTTCCATGGGTCGGCGATCGGAGGACATTCGGGCGTGCAGCAGACGTATATGCGGATGGCTCGGGAGGTATACTGGACGGGCATGCGGAAGGACATCGCGCGATTGGTGGCGGCTTGTGACGTTTGCCAACGTCACAAGTACCTGGCGATGGCCCCGGCAGGACTGCTACAGCCTTTGGCATTGCCCGAGCAGGTGTGGGAGGAGGTGTCCATGGACTTCATAGACGGCTTGCCGCGTTCGGAGGGGTTCACCGTGATCTTGGTTGTGGTTGACCAGCTGAGTAAGTATGCTCACTTCATTCCCCTGAAGCATCCTTACACAACGGTTTCGGTGGCGGGGGTTTTTGTGCGAGAGGTGGTGCGGCTGCACGGGTTTCCGAAGTCTATAGTGTCCGACCGGGACAAGGTTTTCACTAGCCACTTCTGGGAGGAGTTGTTTTGAGTCCAGGGGACAGTGCTGAAGCGGAGCACCGCCTACCATCCGCAGACGGACGGTCAGACCGAGGTGGTCAACAGGAGTGTCGAGACCTACCTCAGATGTTTTGTTTCGGAGACACCCCGACAGTGGACCAGATGGTTGACGTGGGCGGAGTATTGGTACAATACATCCTTCCACTCGGCGGCAGGGACGACACCTTTCCGGATATTGTACGGACGAGACCCTCCTTCTTTGGTTTACTATGGGCACCGGGCGACACCGGTGTCGCAGGTGGAGGAGCAGATGGAGGAGAGGGATATGATGTTGGAGGAGCTGCGGAGGCACTTGACACGAGCACAGCAGGTGATGAAGGCCAAGGCGGACGGACATCGGCGAGATGTGACTTTTCAGGTGGGGGACAGGGTCTACCTGAAGCTTCGACCTTACAGGCAGAGGTCTTTGGCCCACAGGAGGAACGAGAAGCTGGCGGCCCGTTACTATGGGCCTTTTGAGGTGGAGACTCGGATTGGAGAGGTGGCTTACAAGTTGAAGCTGCCACCAGGGACAGCGATACATCCGGTGTTTCATGTTTCCCAGTTGCGTCGGGCAATTGGCGAACATGCTACATCCTCCACACTTCCTCCTACGCTCACAAATGATATGGAAGTGATGCTCGAGTCAGTTGATGTCCGGGCGGTACGGAGAGGTCCGGGGCGACGTCGGGAGGTCCTCATTTACTGGCAGGGGCTACCAGAGTGCGATGCGACATGGGAGCAGTATGAGGCGATACAGGAGCAGTACCCTGATTTCCACCTTGAGGACAAGGTGGCTCTTTTAGGGGCGGGTATTGATACGGGCGCACCCTCAGAGGCGGGCACGGGTCCAAGCGGGTCCCAAGGCGGATGGGTCACTTACTATCGGAGGCGTCGAAGGGCAGATTAGTCTTTTGTTATGATAATTTATTCCTAGGTTTTCTCTATTTATATCTAGGGTTAGCCGTCATGAGAGATATGCTTATTGTGTGAGAAACATCGTAAGTGTCTTTTGTGAGGGTTTTAGACTTTGTTCCGTTCAACAAAGTTAGGAGAGCGAGTTCCTCTCGAAAGGGCTCAAGTTATCTTGCTATTAGTAGTTGTTTTCTTCTCAAAAATTCAATAAAAATCCCATCTTTCCCAATTTTTATTCCTTTTCTCGCTGATTTTCCATTGATACGATCCAAATCGTATCATATACATTCTAAAACCATAAAACCTAACATATGTGTGAATCCGAGGATTTGACCTTTGATCCACTCATTACAAAAAGTTCTATTGTTCTGAAACTATTAAATTTGTAGCTAGGGGATCGATGCTCAAATAGCATTAGATTCACTTGATTTTTGGTATGTTGATTATCCATGATGTGTAGAACAAAATTAAAAATAAAAATAAAAGATATATGTGTGTCAACGCACGCTGGAAATTTTCCTGCACTAACACATTTACATTATTCTTATATATATAGTGTAATATATATATGTTAACATTTCATGAATTTAATAAAAAAATTTAAACTGGTGTACACATTCTAAAACCCCAAACCCCTAAATATGGGTGAACCCTAGGAATATTTGATCCTCAATCCATCCGTTGCAAAAAAATTATTCTTCTGAAACCGTTGAATTTGCAACGAATAGAATAAGGGTCAAATAGCATTAGATTCACTTGATTTTTGATGTGACGATCATCCATAATGTGTAGAACAAAACCTAAAAATTCAAAAAAAAATTTAATAAAACCGTGCTGACAGCGCATGAAATTTCCGGCATATAGTCCTTATTCTGATACATACATACATGTGCATGCATGCATGCATATAGAATAAATGGTGGGTAGAGAACCCATTGCATTTCATCAAAAAGCTTTTAATGAAACATCTTGAAATAGAGTGTACAGAAAGCATAGTAGCCGAGGCAGAGTACACCAAAATAAAAAACATGTAATAAAAATCAGGATAATGATGGTGTTTCGGAATACGAAAGGCTAGACAACCACAGGTCTAAAGACTGTGGCTTTGTTGTGTAGTGCGCCAATATCATCCCATGATGCTAGTGTTGTCAAAGCATGAGACAATCGGCTCAGGGACAATAACACCACCGTTGCCTAAATCCCGAATAATGTCTTAAAGTTGCCCGGGAAGCAAATGTATCAATGTAAGACATTCATCAAAATGGAGTAATTGACATCATTTGTGATATAGTATTGGGGCGACTTAATGATGACTCGGTTGATTATTTGCGCGGACAAACCCAAAAGCCCAGTAAAACCTACTGTTTCGGTCCAACAGCACAGATACCCTGAGATAAGGCCAACTGTTTCTTCATTTTAGACTATAGCTCAGCTGAAGCATCGGCTCAGACTGAAGGAATTCAATGATATGAGAAGGGAACAATTTCTGAAGGGAACAATTTCTTAAGGCATTCAACCCTTTAGCGTCCATCAAAAAACAATTGCCTATAAGTAGTCTATCGGACAATAGGAGAAGGAAACAATTTCTGAAAACCAAAAAAGTCAGGTACTCTTATACTATGATCTACTTCACCTAAAATTCAATATTTCCTCCATATCTCAGCGCGATAACTATGGTTGATCTCTTAACAGATCAACCATAGTTACCACGAGCTTCCTTTAAGTCGCAATCTGACTTAAGCATCGGATGGGATTGGGTCGGACACCAGATCGAACCCTTCATAACGAGCTCTTCATATTGCAGGAAATTGAATGTAGCCTGGAAATAGCTCGGACTTGGCTGAAATAGCTCGAATTGGGGTCTATTTAGCACGGGGTTAGCTCGCCCAGTACCCAGTCAACTGCACATGTCATCCTACCCCAGCTGTTGCAACCATACCATCATCAAGAATCATCCAACAATATCAGTGGTAAGAAAACACCCGCAAACAATTGGCACCGTCTATGAAAATTTCGAGTTGACATCCACGTTTTCAGCCACACTGATGATGACTCGACCCATCAATCAATGACCTGAAGGACTAATTATTGTAGTAGAGGCAGATGTTATTCCATAGCATGTGGAACCCAGTCTTTCCACTCATGAAATGCCTGAGCCGCAAATAGTAACTTTGGAGCAGTTCCATGAGTTCTCCCTAAAGGTGATCGTCAATATTCAAGCGATGACTGTCATGATAGAATGATTGATAGGTTTGCAGCCACAGCCAACCACGAGCCCACAAGTCATCACAACTCCTTCTCAATAACACTCAAAAATGCCAACCACAATGCCAGTGGGCCAAGGAATTATACCTCCTACCACAGAGTGACGATACAACATGCCTTCTTCCCTACGGTAACAGTGCCACATCTCATCTCGTCTTGAAGAAGCTCAGGAGGGCGACTGGAGACCACATCTTAACTACAACAAGTCTCAGGGGCCCATGGCCCTCACTCGGTGAAACTGATGACCGCCGCCCTACTCTGTCTGATGATCAACATAGAAAGAGCCATCGTTGGCGAAGTCGCAGCACTAATTGCAGGTCTCACGCAGGCCTCAAGAGGAAGACTCGAAGAGAGCCTCTGTTGTACGAGCTCTTCCAACAGCTCGAATGAGGACCAAGGCGACTCTTCTAGCGCTTCCAACAGACAGGATAGGATTCCCAGCAACAGGTCGAACACGGCCGATGTGGTTTTTACGACGCTCAATGCTCCCAAGGCCGTGGTGATGGCATATGCCCAAGGCACGAGCTATTTCAACCGACCTCCCCCAAAAATGAAGGGAACGTTTCACAAGTGAGACAAGCACAAGTTTTACAGATACCACCAAGACCACGGTTATGATACTGAAATCTATTAGCAGCTTAAGAAAGATAGCTAGCACCGCATTCAGCGTGAGCATCTGATGAAATTTGTCGATGCCCCAAAAGCAAGACAGGAGGAGGGCACCTCGAAGCAGAGGACCGAAGAAAAGCAGTTGTCGTAGCCCAACCTATAACTAGGATAATTGATATGATCTTTGACGAACCAGAGTCGGGCGGACTATTCTCCACAGCCTGAAAGTCGTATGCTCAAAGGGTGATGTCCACGAGTGTGGGTTAAAAGATGCCGAGAGATGCTCCACCACCTATCTATTTTTAGACAAATATCTGGAGGGTGTCGAGCTACCACATGATGATGCAATCATTATCAGCATCATCACTGACTCGACCGATGTGCAACAACTGCTTGTTGACAGATGCAGCTCTAATGACGAGTTGTTTAATATCAACGTCGGAGAAGATGGGACTCAGCACGTCCGACCTAGATGCATGTTTTGGCCCCATAGTTGGCTTTACAGGGCACGTTGCTCCAATAACGGGTATGATCACTTTACCAGTCACTCTCGAAAAGCACCCGCAAATTAGTCACCTGCATAACGATGTTCATAGTGGTGGAAGTCGGCTCGGCCTATAATGGTATAATAGGTCGACCACTTCTCAACTTGGTCGAAGCTGTGGGTTTCTCTTTCCACTAGATGATCAAGTTCCAAATTCCCCAGAGGGTCGAAAGAGTGAAGGGCAACCAAGCTCACTAGAGGTCGTGCTACCTCCTTTCCATCAAAGCACGAGAAACTGAGCAGACATATCCAGTGGACTTTCTCAACAACAGGGAGGACTTCGTTGATCGGTGACTTGGTCCAGTCGAGGAATCCGAGCTAATCTTGGTTTCAGAGGAAGGAAGGACCGTGTCAGTTGGCTCAAAACTTGCTCTCGACCTAAACAATGAGTTGATTGGCTACATGAGAGCTAATGTGGACGTCTTCGCTTGGTCGCTAGATGACATGCTAGGCATGGACCCCGGGTGATCACCCACGAGCTGCACGTCGATCCAACCTTCAAGCCCGTCACACAGAAGAAGAGGAATGTTGTGGGAAAAGATGAGGGTGGCCATTGAAGAAGTAGATCAGTTATTGGAGGCCGCTTTCATCAGAGAAGTTCGATATCTAGACTGTTTGGCCAACGTGGTGATGGTGAAGAAAGCGAATGACAAATGACGAATATGTGTAGATTTCACCAATCTCAACAAGGCATGTCCCAAAGATAGTTTTTCCTTATCTCGAATCGCCCATCTCGTGGACAATGCCTCAGAATACGAGCTCTTAAGCTTCATGGATGCATTCTCTAAATACAATCAGATCCAGATGGCTCCTGACGACAAAGACAAGACCTCATTCATTACTGACCAAGGCATTTTTCTGTTACAGAAAGATGCCCTTCAGGTTGAAGAATACTGGGACGACCTATCAATAGATGTTGAACAAGGTCTTCAGCTCTAAGATCGGGAGGAATCTGGAAGTGTATGTTGACAACATACTCGTTAAGTCTAAGAGCTCGACAGATCATATCGTCGGCGTCTCAGAGATTTTTGAGGAGATCATGAAGCACAACCTCAACCCGAATCCCACTAAGTGTACATTCAGCGTCCGATCTAGGAAGTTCATTTGCTTCATGATCGCAACCCGTGACATTGATATCAATACTAACAAGACCACGGCACTGATCAACATAAAGGATCCTGTAACCATCAAAGAGCTCCAGAGACTAAATGAGCGCATTGTCGCCCTTGTGCGCTTTCAGTCGAAATCAGCAGAGAGATCCATTCCATTCTTAATTCTTCAAAGTTCTGAGGAAGGCCCTAGCCAACCCTGTAGGCGAGAGGAAAGCTATAGAATGGGATGAAGACTATGCGTAAGCTTTCGCCGAGCTAAAAGAATACATTTGTAGTCCACCACTATTGACGAAGCCCGAGGAAAGGGAACCACTGAGTATATCTAGCGGCTACTCAAGAAGCAGTTAGCTCGGCCCTAAGAATCGGGAATACAGCGGCCGATCTATTACACAAGTCAGATTCTCCGAGGAGTTGAGGTCTAATACAGCCAGATAGAGAAATTGGCACATGCCCATGTCTTGGCTGCAAGAAGGCTCCGATCCTATTTTCAGGCACATACTATCCTAGTCTTGACCGACACACGGCTCGAGCAAAACTTGAAAAGACTAGATCAGTCAAAAGGATGTTAAACTAGAGGGGTCAATCTGAGCGAATTTGATATTTGTTACAAACTGAGGACAACCATCAAATGGAAAGCTCTGGTGGACTTCATTGCTGAGACTACGTCAAATGATCCATCTCCTGTTGAGGAAGCAGTGGACTTCCTTTTGTATACTTTTAGACATTTTTTCTAATCAAGTCCATGTATGTGCCTCTAGCGAAGATTTTTCCTAAAGCTAATAAAAACATAGCAGTTAAGTTAATTTATATTAGCATTTATTTAAAATGATAGAATATAACAAACATACCTTCTTTTGAGTAGATGTTATGTTTATAGTACAGGTTCTCATGTCGTTACCTTTTTCTTTACATGCACTACAAGTTCTTTTTCTTAATTAAGCTACAGCTTTCGATGCATATATCCCTGACAGAATACTTGAAACAACTCGTGATCGGCCTTTAGTGTTTGTTTATGTAGGATCATGAATAACTTCAGTCGGTATCAATTCATGTACCAATTCATGTGTGGAGTGAATTAAACATCCATGAGCACTTGGATCAGTAGAATCGTGTTGTGTTTCCTCAATCAAATTATGATGCTCACAGAAGCTTTTTGTTAACTCTATTGCAACATCATAAAGATGTAGATCTCGTGACACAGCCTCCATGATTTTATCAAATAATGTATGAAGGCTCCAGAAAATGAAGTGGAGTAATTTGAGTTGGACACATTATATTATTTATGCTTGTCGAATAGCACCTAAGATTCGTTGTGTTATGTCCTACATTTACTGTCCACTTGGCAAAATATATCATCAGTAATAGCTTGCATATCAAACTTTTGCTTCATGATGTATAAAATATGTGCACAAATCTCCCTTTAGTCTCAAACTTTCCAGAAGTACATATGAACTTTTATATAGACATATTACATTGTACATAATGCATGACTCTCTTTCTATCAATCCTACTAATGACATTATACGTGTTCATGTCTCCTTCGGTGCGTACCTTTTCATGCCGACAATGAACATTTTTGAATTGAGTTTGAAAGATGGAGAATATGTTTGTAAACCTTTGCAGTATGAACCTCTAACTCATGCATTGTCACAAAAATCAGATTTGGTCCTCAAACAAAATGTATCTTCTCTCCCCTTATTCCTTGGAAATTGTTAAGCTTTTATCATATTGATTTATAAACTCATATAATTGGTTCATAGAATTTACATAACTATCAAAATATGAGTTCATGCTTTCACTCATTTGGCTAGACTTCATGCATACACCCAAACAAAAAAGAAATAACATATGATCAATTTGATTTGATGTTAAATTTTTTTTAATATATGCATAAAATTAAAAAAATTGTGTCTGCAAAGAATGTATCTTTTAAGTACAACTCAATTTAATGAATGTACTTTGTCATGCATAGTCTGTAGCCACTTCCATACTTTTATTTTATTAGTTTGTTTATCGTTTAATGGTTCCTTAAAGTTTTTTTTACTTATCATTTAATATCCCCCAAATCTCTCAACTTATTCAAAGGTTTGACTCTTTTTAGCCCATCATTTCTTATATTCTTTGTCAAATTCAGGGTTGTAAGCAAGGTTTTAGGTCTCGGTTTCGGTCTCGGTTTCGGTCTTTTGAAAATTTAGGTTTCGGTATCGGTATCGTCCGTTTCGGTGGTTTCGGATGTAAGTATCGGTTTCGTTTATATATGACAAATTTGTAAATAAATACAATATGTTTAGCAAAATGTGTATGACTAACATCATGCCAAACTTGTAAATAGATGCAATATGTTAGCAGAATGGGCAAGTGACTAGCAGCATGGCAAACTTGTAAATAGATGCAATATGTTAGCAAAATGGGCATGTCACAGCATTGCAATATCAGCATGGCATGGCAAACTTGTAAATATTTGGCAACAAATGGGCATGGGATTAGCAGCAGCTGCAGCATGGCAAACTTGTAAAATTTGGCAAAATGTTTAGCAATATGGTCATGTGACTAGCTGAATACAATGATATGTTTGATTAGAGCACAACTGTGAGAAAAAAGAGGCGGCCGGATGTCTTTTTTCTCCATAAGAAAAAGAACGGGCGGCGACCATTCCTTTGAGATGATACCTATTAATCCTTCCACCCAACTGCTCACTCGACTTCGATAGTGGAACCAGATGCCGACGACGAAGCAGATGGCCATGGAGTTGGGAAGCTCAAGGTAACAACATCGACAACTGCAGCATCGGGTCCCCAACAGACGACTGGAGGGAGGCGGCGATGGGCGGCTAGAGGTCGGCGGTTGGATGGCGGTGGCTGGAGCTTAGGTAAGTCCCCCTTCTTCCTCTTCATCTTTATTTTCTTCTTCTTTTTTTATGTTTTGATGTTGCTGCGGGTTCTTCTTCTTCTTCTTCTTATTTTCTTTCAATTTGTTGTTGTTCGAAGGCCGGTATCGGCCGAAACTGGACGGTTTCGACCGATACCGAGAAAACTGTGTGTGTTTCGGATCGGTCCCCTCCGAGACCGATCCGAAACGGCCGAAACCGAGAGGTTTTGGCCGAAACATTAATCCATGGTTGTAAGAACGCTCGATATTGTTCTTCCTTTTAGCTCTTAAATGATCAATACATTGTTGCGTAGTAATATTGACATTACGATTACTTGTCGCATTAAGAAGTCTTGCAATCTTTACAGGTCCCGCACCACAACTACGAAACTGATCAACTAAACTCTTACAAGTTACATTCATATGTGATTTATTATGTGTCTGTAATAGCTGGACCTTAGATACAGTTTTTAACAAATCATGATTGTGCATGTTATCAAAGGATGTGATGACCTAAACTCTATTGTTGATTCTATGAACCATCATTTGCTCTCATTTTTGTCGCTTGATGTCCCTCTCGACCTCTCTCTGATCATTTAAGCTTTTAAATCCTTTGTTGCAGACATAGAGCCTCTTCGAGATAGAACCATCTTTTCATTTTGCATTAGTAGATTTACAAATAGAAAACCCTTTCCTTTTTGCATATATATAATAAAAATTTCAAGCTTCTTCCATTGTGGAAATGTGCATGCCAATATGTATGATGCATTTACAAATTTCAGTAACATTTTGATTTTTCATTCTATCTTCATTGTTATAACATCCTCTAATATGTTACCATCATCAGGCTCGCATGCTCTACAACTTCATATAATGAGAGAAGCGCATATGTGTACATCTCTTCTAATGTTTTGTTTTGATTTTGCATCTATTGATCATACTCAGATGTTACAGTCTCATCCATTTGCAATAGGAATATAAATAAAATAATTGTCTCAGATGTCAAAACCTTAATTTGAATTCAAACTCACATAAATAAATCATTAATTACTTAATCATAGTTTAGAGCATAACTTAGTCATATTTTAGTCAAGAAAAAATTGAATATGTCGAATAATAACACAGTTGCTTTTACCTTAAAGTTTGGATTCTGAACATTGCTTTTGATTAAAATGATTAGAATTGTGATCTAGTTATATATTGAAACATAGCACATGAAAATTACCACAGTATGCTCAGGAAAAGTACTGCAGTGAACTTTGAAATCATCACAGTGAAGAGAATGAATTACTGCAGAAAAATTACCACCGAAGAAGCTTTGGAATCGTCATCTTTAGGAGGAATTGCTTGGTAATCGTAGCAAAGAAAAATTACCGCAGTATTTGTAGTCGGTGTACGTAGTGAGGAGTAGTTCAGTTCACTCGCCGCTAAGGAAGAGATGAACAGTCGATGCATGATGAGAACAAGGACATGGTCACCAAGGAGGAGATGAACGGCAGACGTGCGGAGGAGATGATCAGTTCACCCACCGCTGAGGATGAGATGAACAGTCGCCTGATAATAATGTGTTATAGCATTAGGTTATATTTTTTAAGTTAATTAAAACCGGCCCAAAACAAATTATGGTTTGATTAACGAAGCAAACCAACCCTACCACCTGATGGTCTTTCACGTCCTTGCGACCTGCCTGTCATAAAATATCGGTAAAATGTTCCTGCGGACACGCACATGAAAATTACATATGCATGTCGATTTAAGTGACTCTTAATCGTGCGGGTTTGTTAAATTAATTAGAGGTGGATGTGTTTTAAGCTAGTTTTACTTAATCCAAATTACATTAATCTAATGATTTAACTCTTATTTTGACCATCAGGTGACAAGGACGTGGAAGACCATCAGGCGGCAATGTTTGGTTTGATTCATTAATCAGAGCATAATTTGTTTTGGTCCGGTTTTAATTAACCCAAAAATTATAACCTAATGCCTTAACATCTTGTTATTAGGCAGTTGTTCATTTCCTCCTCAACGACCATGTCCTTATTATCATCACGTGACGAATATTCATCTCTTCCTCAATAGCAAGTGAACTAAGCAACTCCTCACGCCACACAGAGGCTACGAATATTACGATAATTATTCTGTGCTATGAATACTGAGCAACTCCTCGTGACGGTGACGATTCCAAAGCTTCTTCTATGATAATTCGTTTGGGGTAATTTTCCTCCAAACGGTGATGATTCCAAAGTTTACTGTAGTATTTTTCATGTGCTTACTGTGGTAATTTTTGTGTGCTCTGTTTCAATTTATAAATTGATCACAATTCTAATTATTTTAATCAAGCAATCTTCAGAATTCAAACTTTAATCCTTAATGATAAAAGCAACCGTGTTGTTCTTCAACATATTCAATTTTTTATAGATTAAAATTTAATTAAATTATGCTCTAAACTACAGTTAAGTAATTAATCATTTGTTTATATGATTTTGAATTCAAATTAAGGTTTTGATATCTGACACATTTGTTTTATTTATATTCATGTAGTAAATGGATGAGAATGTAACCTTTGAGTATGGTCAGCACACGTAAAATCAAAACAAAATAATAGAATCGATTGACACACATGCGCTTCTATCATATGAAGTTGTAGAGCATGTGCGTCTAGATGAGTGTAACATATTAGAAGATGTTGTAAATAATGAAGATGGAATAGAAAATCAAAATGTTACTGAAATTGGTAAAGGCATCACACATATTGACATGCACATTTTCACTCTAAAAGACGCTTAGAATTTTTATAATATATATGCAGAAAGGAAAGTGTTTTCTATCCGTAAATTACTAGTGCAAAAGGAATAGTGCAAAAGGAAAAGACGATTCTATCTCGAAGAGGTTCCATGTCTACAACAAAGAAGGATTTAAAAGCTTAAATGATAAGAGAAATGTCGAGAGGGACATCGGAAAATTGAGAGAAAGGATTGTATGGCTCGAATGATGGTTCATAGAATCAACAATAGAGTTTGGGTCATTAAATCCTTTGATGACATACACAATCATGATTTGCTAAAAACATCATCCAAGATCCAGTTATTACTGTCACATAATAAATCGTATCTAGGTGTAACTTGTAAGAGTTTAGTTGATCAGTTTCGTAGTTATGATGCAGGACATGTAGCATGAACATAAGAACATCTAGTATAAAGAATGTATATTTGTTATAATCTATCTTTTTCAAATAAATAATAGTGTAAATTAATTTAACTGCAATGTTATTTTTAGGAAAAAATCTTCCCAAGAGGCACATACATGGACTTGATTAGAAAATATTTTTAAAAGTTTATAAAAGTATGAATTTTTTAATATTATTTCACCGAACTCTTTCCATTATATAAGGAAGTTAGTAATTGAACAAAATAAATGAGCATAAATTACCAATGCAGGTTAACAATTACATGAGAATGGATCTAGTTCACAAACTACTGGTATTGTTCGAGATAACGTTGATGTTGACTCTGAATGGAGATAACCTTGATGCGAAATTCGAATGGAGTAGCAAATTTTGACCACGATGAGCTTTCTTCTAAAATACATGCAAAATGCTCTCATTTTTATGCTTTTAGCTTTGTAATTAAAGTTGTCTTGGGTAGAAACTATCAAAATTATAGATAAAAATTCTCGATAGACTTGATATTCCGTTTGTATTATTTATTTTTTATTTTGATTGGGATGTAATTTATTTGGAATGGCATCAATTATAATATATTTGGAGAAGTAGAATGGTACTTCTATTAGTATTATGTTCTCATAAAGTGACACCATGGTGGTTTTTTTTTTGGCTTTCTGCTATCATTTTTTGTTTCTCTAATGTTCTTAAGGCACGAAATAGAGCTACAACATTCATTAAGCAAAAATAAGAGCTACAAAACTTTGATTGCTCCATTTAATGACACAAACTCCATTAAGAAGCATTATGGTCTAATTAATGAAGCAAACCAAACCCTGACGCTGGATAACCTTCCACATCCCTGCTGCCTGATGGTCAAAGGAGTTAAAAGTATTCGGTTAAGGTAATTTGGATTAAGTGAAACAGAACCAAAACACAGCCACCTCTGATTAATTAAGCAAAGCAGCGAGATTAAGAGTCACTTAAATGGAGGTGCACATGTGATTTTCATGTTTACGTCCGCAGAAACATTTTACCGTATGTACATGTATATGTATACAACATATATATGTGTATGTGTGTGTATGTGTGGAAGCGATATTTTGAGAACCGTTTTCAAATTATGCTTAGCGAGAACTCCACAGCAGGCAATCACAAAGATGATCCAAAGTATTCATCTTGGCCTCCACACTTTAGGGAGTCTATTACGAAAATTTGAATAATTCTAAACTTGTTTGCCTAGAAATCAAATGATGTCTTTTTTCAAGAGCTGATTTCGTTTAACTACATATCCATAGGTAAACTAATTCAGAATCATTTGCCTTTTCATAGTTAGAATCATTATAATGTGTAGACCAGGATAAACGATTTGGTTCATCCATGGGATAGCCTGCTATGAAGTGCTCACAAACCTTAGTTTAAAAACGGTTCTCAAATGATCACTTCCATATACAAATATATATACAAATATATAAGCGTAAAAATTTTGCTAACCTACCAGTTTAAATACCTCTCTCTCTCTCTCTCTCTCTCTCTCTCTCTCTCTCTCTCTCTCTCTCTCTCTCTCTCTCAGAGTGTGTGCGTGTGTAAGAGCACCATATTTTATATGACATCAAGAAACACGACATTGAAACTAAAGGCAGATGCAGGCATATTATTATTTGTGATTCTGTAATCATACAAAAGAACAATCACTGACCTATTACATGCATGTTTATACTCCAGAAGCGAAGCTCCCTCAACAAGTTCAACCGATAACTCGGGTCTCCATATGTAATCTACATTGGGCAATAAGATTAACAGATTGTTAGAATAAATACAGTTCATGCGCTTAAGATTCAAGGAAAACACACTTCTAAAATATATACAAGCTTGAATGACCAAAGTAAACACTAGGCATACCAGAATATAGACTCCTTTATCCTTGAGGACCCTGGTAGGTAGGTCAGATCATCAACAAAGTATCACCAGAATAAAGGATCCGGGACAACGTGCACTAGAAATTAAGAGACCGTTACCTGCCTACCTCCTCAAGCATCTTCTTTGCATTCTGTTGTGCATCATGACCACACTATACACAAGTAAATACTACCATGATCAGCTCACTAA
This sequence comes from Scilla litardierei, assembly GCA_030789695.1. NCBI lineage: Eukaryota > Viridiplantae > Streptophyta > Magnoliopsida > Asparagales > Asparagaceae > Scilla > Scilla litardierei. The sequence goes on along the minus strand of CM061140.1, from coordinate 140,248,719 downwards.
CAGGAGGAAAGGTGTTTGAAGTAAAGTGCACTCACCATAAGAGAGTCTAGGGTCCCTGAACACAGAACACGAAGTGATGCTTAGTATGGCATATATCTCGAAGCATTCAGTTGGATTATAATACAAGGACATAAGAGTTTTTACCTTTATCAATGACAGCGTCAAAAAAACCAGATTCAAATCCATTCATATCTCGAACATCCATCGTGATATCTATCAAATTGTCAAAAAAGACAATCCATTGCATGAAGTATTATTGTTGGTAATAGGTCCCGCGAAGGGCATGCATTCATGGAAGAGGAAGAAAAAATTTATAAAGAAAATGAAAAGAAAATGAATACAATCATTATAGATGGATACACTTCATTTCTGGCTTATCCTGATATTTCTGTCGCATAGCTTCAACAACCACAGAAGATATATCTACGTTGACCACATCCTGGTAACCATCACAAACCATTCCTTCCCCAAGTGCTGTTAAATTTTGGAACATGGTCAAAATTCTAAGTTAGAATAAATACATAACAAAGAAACTGACAGTTGACTGCTCATGTTACTTGAACAAAGGCCAACAAACTAAGCTTCTTCACATCTGTAAATGGAAAAAATATAACTCCGAAAGTCTCAGTGCTTCGGTTAAACCGTTAATCATGCATTGCAAGTTTTCAACCATTGTCACATTCATCGTTGCAACCAAAAATTAAGACAGATAATGTATATTCCACCTACGAGCGCAGATCGTAATTATAAGCACAAACATCAATTGAGGGTGAGCCTTGTGAACAATTGCTCAGATGGATTGAACTTAATATCACAAGTTGTACAATTTTAATAACAACTATCAAGCATTTATCCCAAATCTTTGGGGCAGCAACATGCATGATTTTTCTTAATTTCAGATCTCTTAAAGGCAATTCCCCTTTGTTAAGTTACCAACATCCCGATCCTTTTTAACCATCCCGATTCATATTCCTGCAGGCTCTTCTGCAGTGCTATTTACTCCGCATCAATTACAATCCCACCCCTCTTCCTAATGGACACACTTATTGATCTTACATGTGGCCAAACATCTCAACCGTTCATCCTTATTTCACCCTCACTTGAAGCTAATTCTAGCTTATTATATATGTATGCCTTTATTATCATATGCTTTACTGTGCAGCTACTTGTCTATCACTCGTTGGTCTGAACATTTTGATTACAATCACATTCGCTTTGACTCTGTTTATTGCCTATTAACCCCCACATTCTCACCATAAAGCATACATGCTTCAATGGCCATATCATAAAATATTCCCTTTATTTCATGTGTATTCTACTAGGACATGCTACTACGAAAGCACTTCACTTTATCCGCTTTAATTCTATGAAAATGTCCTCTCCAATCACAATATCATGACAAATGATTGATCCTTGAAGTAAAAATTGGCTGCTCCCAGGTATTTCTTGATCATCTATATGATCTACACCATTTTCTTCATGTATGACAGCATCCCTTAGCTAGCCCTATCAACTAATTTAATATCATCAGCAAACAATGTTCTCCACATTACTTCATCAAAATTTGCCTCGTAGGCCCATCAAACTAATGAAATAAGGACTTCAGGGCTTATGTAAGCCTTTTATGTAATGTCTTTGTTGGGTTGTTACACCTCAAATTGTCCTTGTACTAGTGATTACTACTTTGTCATGTATATTCCAGATCACGGCAAATAAAAATACTTAATACCTACCAGAAGTTTATCATGAAAACTTAAAAAACATATATCTATAAATCTGTCCATCAATTGTCTTAGTTTACTAATTGTTATCAGTAAAAAAATTAGGGACAAAAGCTCATCAGGATGGTCAGTTTAGTCTCCAGCTACCACTACGGACCATACAACATGTTTTAACATAATATATCCTCATGCTAAAGAGTTTAAATGATGAAATGAGAAGATCCATAACTCAAAATTCTTATGTATTCTTAATGTTTCCAACCTCAACGGAACAACCATTTTTAAGAATAACAGTATGGTCAAAGCAACAAGCATTACTGCTCTTTAGAAAGAGGGCTATCACTAGAGATTATGCAACCGAATTTTGTAGCATAAACTTACCTAGAATATACTTGCATTCACCTACTTCCCTCACACACTTTAAATGCATCTGCATGAGGCTAGAATCCAACAATGTATTACATTTCATTAAATGGTATTGACCTTTTTCTACCATGTATTTTCCATCACCTGCTTCATTAGTGTTGCCAATCAATAATATGTTTAAGGTGTTCATGTGTTAGTATAGCCCAACATAGACATTTACAAATGTGATAAGACTTGAAATAAAAAGTTGGAAATTAGGCATATAAGCTCAAGTTTTTGTGTCAACAACCTCTATCTAAGGCCTGCACTCCCAAAGAGGCCGAACCCATCCCCAACAATGGTATCAGAGCTGACATTATGTGAAGCTCTATGTATTGGGACTTGGGAGATGACCAAATCTTGGTTCCCACAGATTGTGAGATGTGTGTATATGGTTATCCCAAAAATGATGAAGATTCCTATGCATGTTGATTAAGACATTGATGGAGTTATTATGCATGCTACTTGAGAACAATATTAGGTTTACATACTAGTTGGTTTGTATTGTGATTGTCTGGAAATAGGGGCCATATAGTCAAAAAAAGGAAGGGTGAGATTGTCGAGGTGCTCATGTGTGATTATAGCCCCACATCGGAGGAACTATAGAACTATGATAGACTTTTTATTTAAAGTTGGGATCAAGACATATCAATTTAAGCTTTTGGATAAGAGTATTAGCCCATGTATCAAGCCCATCTTGCTCCCCAAGAAACATGACCCATCTTCAATGGTATTTTGCACCATCTTATTTTCCCAATACAAAGGACTCGTCCAACTACCATTAGCAGACAACTCTACATAAGTACAGCCCTACATACAAATGGCCCTCACAACAGCCTAAACTATGGAAATAATCATGATTGTTTATTTGGATGCAGTCAAGTCTAATATTATTGCACAGATATCATATCATTTTATGGACACACACCATGCAGCTCCCGCAAGCTGCTCCTGCAAGCTAAGAATGACTAGAATTCCAAAGATGTCTAGCCTATCCCAAAGATGATCATCACCAACCGCTTGCTTAGATATGCCGCATATTTCCGTAAAAGATAGACTGGTTTGCCTAAACTCAACCACACTTCTTATATCAGAAAACACCTTTTTGTATTACTTAAAACTCACTCTAATTCTTGAATCCTACACAAGTGAGCTTGAAGAAGCAAAAGAGGTATGCAAAAAAGTCATTTTTACCGCAATATATATAGGCATTGGATGCATAATGTAATGCTATAAAACTACAACGCAAGCAGTGAGACGCTGCTAATGGACCATAATCAGGTCAAGATTTGTGGTGGTTTTGTGAATAAGAAATGGCCAGCCAAAAATAGTAAAAGCACAAGGATCTGCAAAAAAAGAACAGTTGATTCCAATCAAATCCTAGTCAATTTCATGCATCCAACATGCTAAAATGTTACCTCGAAATACATTAAAACAGAAATTAAATATGGAATATGACAAATGAGAAATATTCGCCCTCTCATCGTAAATGGAACCAGTATATTTAACAATCACTTTATTAACCTTCATCTGTTTAATTGCATCATACCCCTAAAAAGCTTCCATTCCCCAAATTCTCTATTCAAAACGTGAGATCTCTCTTCACTTCTAGATTGTCACAGATAAATCTAAAGCGTAAAACTAAGAAATTTCACAAGGATTTGAAATACACACGCTGAGTCTGAGAAAACAGGAGTCAAAAGCTTATCCAACTCGCTATCATAAAAACAAACGATAACTCAAAAATGATCAAAAAATACATTTCGTTATTTTCAAAGATAATAGAAAAAACTAGCACTGACTTGAGTTTCCGCATCCGACGAGGAGAATACGATGAGATCGCTGAATGTAAAGATCGAACAGTGGAGCTAGGGTTTTGTACTTCTGGTACCAATCGAATGGGCCCGGATCCAGGCGGTATCTGTTGTCCCAGTACGATGGCTCGCCGTACGCGTGCGTCGTCGTCGTCGTCGTCGTCGTCGATGAGCCCACCGTCATCCTAGCTGCGATAAAAATTTGAGCTTTTTTGTTCCTCTCGTGCTTTTGAACTCGTTTTCCCTGCGGGGAGTTGGGATTCGGCCGTTGCTTCGTGCCTGTTTGCCTTCGAGCGCATAGCTCCCGTGGGCCCTTGATGACCCGTATATATCTTTGGCAACTTCGAATGGGCTGTTTTATTTTAGCGTATAATTCGACCGTATCAAAGCAAATGTGCAGTGAATTAAAATTAAAAAGTTAAAAAATGTTATGAATATAGACAAGGAGTATCTCGTAGAGATAAGGAGTCTGTAAGTGATTCAAGGATTGTATCATATCCATTTATGAACTATTCCCATCTTCCATAAATAGAGTGTTGGTGTCTCTCCCAGAAAGTACATCCACAATACGTTATCTGCACGTTCATCCTAAGATTAGATGCATATTCATTGCGAAAGCTAAGGAAGAAGACAGTAGACCTCGCACGTGGACGTCGACCACCCCTACACGTTTTTCTTCCTATTCGATGTTTAAGGTATATCTAAAATGCCGCAATTTTATTTCATGATCACGATGCCTTCGGTATTGAAATACCTATAGATCAAACATGTAAATCATACGATTTGGTAAGAGCGACGGCGTTTTGCCGCCGACCCTCGGGGGCAGCCACTGGCCGTCACCCCACCGGCTGAAAACCCTTACAAAATGTAGATAAGAATATATTTCGGGCGGTCAGCGGCCCCACCGCCGTCGGCAGCCCTCACTGTTAGACCTGAAAGGTAAGATCAAAAAACGAGAAGTAAACTGCGGGAGCAACGAGGAAAAAACAGATGAAGAATGGAAAACTTATCCAGTGAAGATGAACTGCGTCGTGGCTAGGCCACTGCCTTGAAAACAACTACGGCCCGACCGTGGTGGTAATCAGATGATGCCGGTTGCTCCCCAAGGTTAACACAGTCGCGTCTGGACGCGTCCACTCGCGGCCAGAAGCGTGGAGTTTGCACAGAGGTCGATACCCAGTAGGAGGAGGAATGGAAGAGTAGGATTTTCGCAGTGTTGAGTTTACGCAAAAAATTGGTCGGAAAAACTCTAGACAAAAGAGTTTATAAGGATGAAAAAATATGGCTGTCGGAATTCTGCCATGAATACGCAGCCATTAACAGCCATTAAAACAAAAATAGCTGTTGAAAAATCCGCCATGAATACGCAGCCATTAACAGCCATTAAAACAAAAAATAGCTGTTGGGAAACTTAAAAACGTATTGGGCCTTTTGAATTCTAAAACATAAAATGGGCTAAAAAAACACGAGTCAAAACTCGGGCACTCCGCGCGCGCACCCGTGAACCCCCCCTGCGCAGGCACGACACCAGCGCACACACGCTAAGGGTTTCCGGATCCGTCGCCCAGATTTTCCATTCGGCTCAACCCGGTTTGGGCTCGGCCCCTTGCTTGGGCTCATGTGCACGTGAGCTACCCCCAATTTCTAGCCCATTAACAAGTCCAATAGCCCATATGAGAGAAGCCTATTATATACCCACACAAGGGTGTTTGCCTATCCAATGTGGGACTAAAAAAAGAGAGAGTGGGAGTGAACAAATGGCCAAAAGAGCCATTAATTCCAACAATCCCCCACTTAATGGCTCAAGAAAGAGAAGAGAAAGATCATGGGTAAAGAGGGATGAATACTTAAGTATCAATGTCTTTCGATTGAATTGATACGTAGTGAAGTGAGGTAACAACTTACTTTCTAATGAGTGAATTTCTCTTGAACTCATTAGAGTTCGATTGAGAACCCCCCACAACACATATTGTTCCCTTGAGTTTGTGCAAACTTCGCGATACATAACAAGCGCTATAGGCCCTGCGCACACCTTGGGTCTCGTGAGTGCTCTAGAAAGACTGCCCTTGTCTTTCATAGAGGGCGGCCAAACCCTCACACCCACATAGGTGGTTCATCAAGTGCTTCTCCATATCACCACCAAAACTGGTTATGAAACCATTAAGAGCATACAGCTCAACCTCTGCGTAAGTCCATCAAGTGCTTCTCAATAGCACCACCAAAACTGGTTATGGACTTGTCTCAAAGTGAATCCATCAAGTGCTTCTCAGTAGCACCACCAAACTTGGCTATGGATTCAAAGAACACTACCACACGTCATAGGGATGGAAATGTAGTGTTTGTTAAGGATCATATGGCTTCGTTAGACCACACTGGGTATCAACCATATAACCTTAACTCATGGGCTTTAGCCACATCCCCTCGACGAATCAAGAACCACTTTCCTTGGCAATCCTTTGGTTAGTGGATCTGCAAGATTTCTTTCAGACCTTACATATTCCAAAGAAATTACTCCATTTTTCATGAGTTGTTTAACCACACCGTGCCTGATCCGAATGTGTCTCTTCTTCCCGTTGTAGACACTATTTTTAGCAACACCAATGGTTGCCTGAGAATCACAAAAAAGGGAAACTGGAGCAGTTTTCCCTTCACACAAAGGCACGTCTGCTAACAGGTTCCTCAGCCATTCAGCCTCTTGCCCTGCCAACTCAAGAGCAATAAATTCAAGTTCCATGGTGGAGCGTGATGTACATGTCTGTTTGGAAGACTCCTAAGATATAGCACCTCCACCCAAAGAGAATAAAAAAACCACTAGTTGAACTAACTTCATCGTTATCTGAAACCCAGTTTGCATCACAAAATTCTTCTAACACAGTAGGAAATTTGCTGAAATGCAAACACCAATCAATGGTCCCTTTCAGGTACTTTAATAAACGATGAAGAGCAGTCCAATGTTCATTACTAGGGTTATGAGTATACCGACTTAGCCTGCTAACAGCATAGGCTATATCAGGTCGAGTACAGTTCATAAGGAACATCACACTTCCTATGATCTTAGCATATTCAGATTGAGAAATACTCTCTCCTAAATTCTTTTTCAAATGTATGCTAGGGTCATATGGAGTTCTAACAATAACAACATCAAAGCAGTTGAATTTCTTCAGCACCTTCTCTATGTAATGAGATTGACTCAAGGAGATGCCATAAGAGTTTCTAACAATTTTAACTCTTAAAATGACATCAGCTTCTCCTATATATGTCTTTTATCTCAAATAGAGATGACAAGAAATTTTTGGTATCATTTACAATATCTAGATTTTTCCCAAAAATTAACATGTCATCGACATAGAGACAAATAATTACACAAGTTTAGAATAAACACAAGAATCAGAGGTGTTTACAACAAAGACATTCCTCATTAAGGTGTAGTTGAATTTCTCATACCATTGCTTAGGAGCTTGCTTTAAGCTGTATAAAGACTTTATAAGCCTGCAAACTTTATTCTCTTCACCAGCAACTACAAACCCCTCGGGTTGGGACATGTAGATTTCATCTTCTAGATCGCCATTTAGGAAGGCTGTCTTAACATCCATTTGATGTATGACAAACTCATGAATTGCAGCTAAGACAATTAGAGTCCTTATGGTTGCAATCTTGGTCACATGAGAATAGGTGTCAAAGTAGTCTAATCCTTTCTTTTGAGTAAAAACCCCTGATCACAAGTTTAGCTTTGAATCTATCGATCAGATCTCATCTTTTTCTTGAAAATCCATTTATTACTAATGGGCTTATTACATTTAGGTAACTCAGCTAATTCCCAAGTTTGATTGGATACAATAGAATCAAGTTCGCTCTTAAAGCCTCGTTCCAAAAACTAGCATCAATGGATCTCATTGCCTCATCATATGTTTTTGGGTCTTCTTCTATTATAGAGGTAGACCTATCTCATCACTAAGCATGTCTATACATCCATTTTCTGACAAAAAAAGGCAGTAATAAAGATAGGGCAGTAATAAAGATAGGTCCAAAATTGGTTTCAGTCCTTTGCCTCTTACTCCTTCTTGGTTCTTCACTAAAAGTAGAACTACATGATGCATATCAGAAGATATAGGTGAAGAAGAAAAAAAGACTCAAAAGGAGGTACAAGGGACAATGATCCTGTTAATTCCTTTTTCAAAGGAAAAACATGCTCAAAAAACTCTGCATCTCTAGACTTAGAAATAGAGTTATTTGTTAAGGACATGAATCTATATGCAGCACTATTATGAGCATAACCTATAAAACCAGTATCAAAGTTTTAGACCCAAAGTTTCACTTCTTAAAGTTAGGTAGTCCTACCTTTGCCAGACACCCCCACACTCTAAGGAATTTAAGGTTAGGTCATAGAGTGCTTACCTCTTACATAGAATGTCAGTCGCCTCAGATTTGTCAATCTGAGAGCCTCCAATCTCCTTTTACTTGCCAAAGGTTGGCAGTGACTATTCAACTCACCATAAGTTTTTTTTCCAGTTTCCTATTGTACTTCATAACTGCTATAATTGTAAAAGATTTTTTGACCTGGCATCACATCGATATCACCAATCTATAGAAGAGTCATACATGCCTCCTCGAAGTTCTGTATACAGCATCAAGGTGGTTTAGTATACGCGTATCAAGTTAGATCATCAGGTGGGAGAGAGAACTCTCCATCCAATTCCTTTCGTTGTTTCTACTAAGCCAGGGACCCCAGTGTTACAAGTACAAGTAACTCCCAAACAGTAATTATAAATGCAATTGAGTCCCAGAACTAATATTTGGGAGATGGACGCAACCACACTTGCTCGCTGAAAAATCGTATCAATACACTTCTTCAATCTCATTCACTATTAGAGCAAGCGCACAAAAGATGAAAATTTAATTCCTCGGGTATCTTTCAGTTTGTTCAATTTATATGCCACTCCAAAAAGCGTCCTCACACTATAAGCTCTATAAATTCCTCTAAACCACAAGTTACCCTTAAAACTAATAAACATGTCCGCCTTGTCATCCACAATTATAGCTCATCACCGGTTATAGGATATCCTATCGATGATTGCGCATCAGCTACAAACGTGCACTGAATACTAAACAATTATATTGGAGCTATTCTAAAGGAATTGTCCACAAAGAGCCAGGATGCCATAATGGCAAGTGTATACAGGGGCAGATGCCGAAAAAATAATAAAGGTCACATGTGGAGATTAATCCAGGTATGGCTATGAATCAAGTGTGATCTTGCAAGTAAACTACGCTATCTCTCCAAAAAAACCTTCTTCAGACTGATTTATAATAACTTTCTGAACTAAAATTATAAAAATATAATCCAGGTTTTTTTAACTTTCATTGTCAACATTGAACCCGCATCAACAAATTACAGCGGAATGCAGTATTGTAAAGTGCTGGAAATTACAATAAGATTTGGAAACAAAAGTAACCCAATTTTGAGATTGAATATAAAATGCATATTTCACGACAAAATTGATAATGATCAAGAATATAAACCATAATGATCGCAAGTAAAACAAACAAACAAACTAGCAGAGATTGAGGACAGTGAACCTAACCGCTCAGTAGTTGTTTTCAAATTGTTAGACCTGAAAGTTAAGATCAAAAAACGAGAAGTAAACTGCGGGAGCAACGAGGAAAAAACAGAGGAAGAATGGAATACTTATCCAGTGAAGATGAACTGCGTCGTGGCTAGGCCACTGCCTTGAAAACAACTACGGCCCGACCATGGTGGTAATCGGATGATGCCGGTTGCTCCCCAAGGTTAACGCAGTCGCGTCTGGACGCGTCCACTCGCGGCCAGAAGCGTGGAGTTTGCACAGAGGTCGATACCCAAGAGGAGGAGGAATGGAAGAGTAGGATTTTCGCAGTGTTGAGTTTACACAAAAAATTGGTCGGAAAAACTCTAGACAAAAGAGTTTATAAGGAGGAAAAAATATGGCCGTCGGAATTCTGCCATGAATACGCAGCCATTAACAGCCATTAAAACAAAAATAGCTGTTGAAAAGTCTGCCATGAATACGCAGCCATTAACAGCCATTAAAACAAAAAATAGCTGTTGGGAAACTTAAAAACGTATTGTGCCTTTTGAATTCTAAAACATAAAATGGGCTAAAAAACATGTGTCAAAACTCAGGTACTCCGCGCGTGCACCCGTGAACCCCCCCTGCGCAGGCACGACACCAGCGTACACATGCTAAGGGTTTCCGGATCCGTCGTCCAGATTTTCCATTCGGCTCAACCCGGTTTGGGCTCGGCCCCTTGCTTGGGCTCATGTGCACGCGAGCTACCCCCAATTTCTAGCCCATTAACAAGTCCAATAGCCCATATGAGATAAGCCTATTATATACCCACACAAGAGTGTTTGCCTATCCAATGTGGGACTAAAAAAAGAGAGAGTGGGACTGAACAAATGGCCAAAAGAGCCATTAATTCCAACACCCACCACCCCAACCCCCCCAAAAAAACTGTGCTACCCCACCACTGCCATAACGGCGGAGGCACGCCGCCGCCCCTAGCGACAGCAATACCCTAAAACTAGGGGTTTTTCCACACAAAAAACTTGATCCCCGACCGACATCCCTAGGCCACCGAAACCCCCTACCGCCACTCGCCACTGGGCGCAGCCCTCTCCCATATATATCGTCGTTAGAACGACGGTACGCCGCCGAGTGCACCCCTCTCCCCTATATACCGCCGCTAAAGCGGCGGCGCAAACACCCCCTGAATTTTGAAAAAAATATTCACTCGTTGCTACGAGCTGAAGCCCCACAGCGACGACCCATGGGCTTATTCAAAAGAACCCGAAAAACCAAAAAAAGAAAAGAAAATGGGGGGAAATAGAGGGCCAAAATTGAAATAAATGAGAAAAAAAAGAGAGAAAGGGGGAAATATAGAAAAAAGGTGAAGAAAAATGGGGGATAAAGGAAGAATATGAAGAAAAAAAATAGATATGTTATGATGGGCTTTTGTAGGCTCATATGGGGCCCACTTGTGTTTAGGGTATCCACCCATTATGTAATCGTTTTCCTATAAATACAGGGTTACGGGTTTAGTAGCCAATAACCTTCATAACACGTTATCGGCATGCTCATCAGCTGAGCCGAACCCCTGCCGACGGACGAATCATGAGGACGCGGATTGGGCTTCCTACTCCAAACTTCGCTAGATCTGGCGGGTAGGATCTAGAGGTAATTATCCATATCCCCTAGATCTAAATTTTCATGTGCATGATGATGGATCTGTGTTTTTCTTTATAAGATCTATTTTTAACTTAGATCTATATGAAAAAACACATTTTTAACATAGATCTCTATTAAAAACAGTTTTTAAATCATTTTTGGATGAAAATTCAACGTTTTACGTTAAAAATCAAATTTTTACGTGATAGAACGCGATTTAAAGTCTAAAAATTGATTTTTTTACGATAAAAATCTCTTTTTAATCTCTAATTCTTGGGAATCTCGAGAGGGCAAGGGTGATCGCTGCCTTAGGCACTCCCACGGTAAGCCACCGCTCCCCCACGCGCTGCCCCCTCCCCGCGGCTCTACCGGCCTGTGGCCCACAACCCCGTCGCGTGTCGTCGGCTGCCTGCTGCAGCCCATCCCCGTCGCGCGCGCCGTCGGCTACCTGCAGCAGTACATCCCTGACGCACGCGCCGGCTGCTGCCTGCTGCAGCCCCCCCGTGCGTCGCGCTGCCGGCTGCCTGCAGCAGCCCCCACGCCTGGGCGACCCCGCGGCCTACAGTCGCCGCCCTCGTGCGCGCCGTCGCCGTCGCCAGTCGCCGACCCCGCGGCCTGCAGTTGCCGACCCCACGGCCTGCAGCCCCCTAATTAGTGTTTTTCTGTTTTTTTAACGAATGCTATTTTCAGAAATTAATTAGGATTTTAAAAAAAATCTCTTGATCAAAAATTTTCCTAAATAATTCTGATTCAATCTACTGTGTAAACCATCATCAATCATATTTTTCATATTGGATTATATTATTATTTTTCACGTTTACTAATTATGAGGATCCTAAGACCGATATGCCGTTAGTCAACTAACCTAACTGGTAATGACGTTTTCACGTGGTCTAATTAATTATTAAACAAAAATATTTTATTCTATTAAAAATGCCTGTGATATTGCATACTTTCATTGCCAGTAGCATGAATTTGCGCTCAAACATATTACATGCCTGTGATGAATAAATGAATGCATGTTGCATTGTTGATGTTTTTGCGACGAATGTGGATATTTTGTTGTGGTTTTGGATCGGCTATTTGTCACCGTTTATTTTTCTCGCATTTTTTCTTCATTTGAGATAAATTGTAGTGATGATTAAATTGTATAAATTCAACGACTGGTGCACGTCCCATGAAGATGAAGATCTACTTCTAGAAGAATAGGGGCCCCATGTGAGTTTTCGAGTTGTATTTTCTTTTTAATGGGACTGAATATAGACTTTATTTTTAAAATGGTGACTAGCAGATCCACACAATAAATATATGTGTTTGAATTGCATGATTATTTATTTCTTTTCAAATATTTAATTATTACTTGTTTAACATGCTTAGATAAATGGCAAAGATAGCAAGCGTCGACTTTGACGTATTGGAAGCTACAAGCAAGAATTACTTGAGCCGGCAGTTGGATATCAAATTCCATATGCGCTCACATGGCTTGTGTCATGCCATTGCTGTTGGCGATACGGTTTCTAATATACATAAGGCGAAATCCATTATCTATATCAGACGACATATCGATCGGACCCTAAAGGCCGAGTACCTCACAGTGAAAGACTCATACGAGTTATGGACCGCACTCGAGGATCGATACAAATATCAAAAAGATGTTATCCTTCCTCGAGCACGATATGAATGGGAGAACCTCCGTCTATAAGACTCCTAGTCTATTGCTGAGTACAACTTGGCATTATTCAGTATCACCTCACGCCTGAAGTTGTGTGGTGAAAAAGTGACGAAGGAATGCATGTTGAAGAAAACTTTTACATCTTTCCACGAGAAGTATGTTATCCTCATGCAATAGTATTGTGAACAGAAATTCACAAAATACTCAGAACTTCTCGCATGCCTTCTGATGGCAGAACAAAACAGAGACCTATTGTTGGCCACCCATAACTTGCGCCCTGCTGGCACTGCACCTGCGCCTGAAGCGCACAATATCTCCTCCCAAAAGAAGAAGAATAAATTCAAAGACAAACACCAGAAGGGAAAGGTAATGAAGAAGCAGGCTAGAGGTCTCCGAAGAGGAAAAATGTGTGGAAGAGAAAAGACAACGGCCAAACATCTGCCCCCAGGAATGACTGGGAAGACAAATGCCATAGACGTGGCATGACTGGACACTGGTCCAAAAACTGTCGTACTCCACGCCACCTCCAGGATTTGTACCAAGCTAGCCAGAAGTCTGCTGAAACAAACCTGGTGGAAAATGAAGACCTGGCTCCAATTCGATACATCGTTAAGGACTTCTCGACCGATGACTTGCTAGACTGATGCCTTATCTATTTCTGCAATTTATTGTAGTTGAAAAATAATTTCATTTCTAGATATTTGTTTCTTTTCAGCATGTTAGTTTATTTTCAGACTTTAAATAAAATTTGCTTATTTTGTGCCTTATATTGCTATACTTTTCTTTCTTGCTATAGATGGATAATAAATGCCCAGTGGACAGTGGTTCTACACACACAATCCTTCAAAATATTTGCTTTTTTCACAGCATCAACCAATACGATGGCACCGTAAATACTATTTCTGGTCCATCAAGTATAATAAAAGGATCAGGAGAAGCAAACATTTTGCTCCCCAATAAAACACAAACCTTAATAAAAGATGATCTTTTCTCTCCATGCTCACACAGAAACTTACTAAGTTTCAGAGACATGCGTCTAAACGGATACCACCTAGAAACGATGGACAAACATGACAAAGAGTGCATGTATGTAACGACTCTTAAAAACGGTGCTAAAACCATCGTTGAGCGTTTCGAGTGACTCCCGTCGGGTCTCTACCATACAACAATTCGAGCAATGGAAATTAATATAATTGAGCACCAGAAGTGCAAAAATCAACCAGAATTCCAACTCTGGCATAATAGACTCGGATACCCGGATCGGCAATGATGCACCGCATCATAGCCCAGTCCTGTGGAATTAATTTGAGGAACCTGAAGTTACTTCAAAAGGGTGATTTTCCTTGTCCCCTTTGTTACAAAGGTAAATTGATTACGAGACCATCTCCACTTAAAGTGGACTCAGAGTCTCCCGGCTTCTTGGAAAGAATACGTGGAGACATTTGTGGGCCTATTCACCCCTCAAGTGGCCCATTTCGGTACTTTATGGTTCCGATAGACACATCTTCCAAATGGTCATATGTGTGCCTACTGTCCACCCGCAACATAGCCTTTGCAAAGCTACTGGCACAAATCGTCAAGTTGCAGGCACATTTCCCAGACAACCAGATTAAGAAATTACGTCTGGATAATGCTGGTAAATTTACATCACAAGTCTTTCTAGACTACTGCCAAGAAACTGGAATTGAAGTTGAACATCCTGTAGCACATGTTCACACCCAGAACGGGTTGGCTGAATCTCTTATAAAGAGACTACAATGAATCGCTTGTCCATTGCTAATGCAATCCCAGTTGCCTGTGACTGCATGGGGACATGTAATCTTGCATGCTGCATCGCTAATAAGATTATGACCATCTGGTAGTCAAACTTATTCTCCGATGCAACTTGCATATGGATCTCTGATTGACCGCGAGATGTGCACAATCCAAGTAGGATGCACACGCTCGCCTCCCAAGGGTATGAGTGTCAAATGCAATATAATCCCGTGAGTACGGGGTCGAATCCACAGAGACAATTCGTTTCACATTCACAATCTCCATTGGTTAAGGAATGCCAAAGGTGTTGGTACAACCAACTAAACTAGCAAGTGCGATGAGTGGAAGTATGGGGTGACAATGTCGAGCCAAACCCAAGGTAGGTAGGGTGGAGACCAAAGTGTGGAGCTAGTCAAGCAAGAAGAAGTGTGCGGAGTGGGATGTCGTTAGGTTTATGGGTTGATTAGCAATAGGTTGATCCCAAATGAATCAACCCTCACATCCATTTCAAGGTATGCGGGGTTGTGCACATAGATAATGCCCTTAAGGCACACCGCCGTTTTACGGCCCCACCAAGGGTAATGTATGATTCATTGATGTGTTAATTAGTGGGTTGAGATCCCTAACTCAAACTTGGGAATCAATCCTTGCATCTGTGTCAATAGAATGCAAGGATGATGCACGTAGGTGTGACCCTTAAGGTACACCACCGTTCTACGGCCCCACCAAGAGTAGCACACGATTCAATCAAACATAGGACACAACCCATTAATCTACACTACTAGCATCCATTTCAAGGCATGCTAGGTCTATTGAATGCAAGAAATAAGCACTTACTAATCAACCACACAAGCCCTAATTAATCCCAATCCACACACAAATGGCTCTATGCCTTCATAATGAAAACAAGATGATAACCATTCAAAATGGAAACACAAATCTTCATTACAAGATATTAAGCAAACAATTATCCAATGATTCTCACCATCATTCAACAATCATTTACAAGTTAAGAAATACAAAGCAATAAATCTAAATGTTACAAGAGAGGGGAAGAGATCACCAAATAGAAACCATAAAACCCATGCTTTCCCTCTCTTGCTCCTCCTCCAAGCTCCACCAAGCTCCAATGGCCTCCAAGCCCTAGCCCTAGTCTTTGGGGAAGAAGATGGTGGTCTAAACCCCCAATGGAACAGTAAAAACAAGGCTTGGCCGAATTGATCCCCATTACATCAGAGTTTAGGGGTTTTAAACCCCTAAGGGATTGCATCCTAACCCTCCAATGAAGCATCCAACGGCCACAGCTATTAGGAAAAATCAGGTTAAGAAAAACTCATTTCTCATAACCCAGATTCGGCAGAAAAAACCCACGACAGGCGACTGTCGAACTGGCGACAGTCGCCTGTTATTGGTCAGGCAGGCGACTGCTGTGAAGTTCACAGGCCACTGTGAGTGACACAGGTGCATGTCTTTTGTGTGTCATTCACCTGCTGCAGCCGTGGTCAAATTGACAGAGAGTTGGCTTTCTTTCGTTCTTTAGGGGGAAATGAAACAGTCGATTGCTGTTGAAAGAATAGTCGGCTGCACAGTCGTACAGTCGACTGTAAATCCTTCTGCAGGTGACTGTGTTGCACTCTAGTTCTCTCCAGGTAGGGTTTCGATCTGACAGGCGACTGTCGTTGTAAGGAAAGTCAACTGTCTTGGCTCTAGGTTCACTTCTCCAATTACTTGATTTTTTGTCCTCTTCGGGACTCCTGAAAAATCCAGAAAATATATAAAAATACAATTCGTGTTTATAAAGCTTTGGAGAGTGAAATTGTGCTGAAATAAAATCATATGCTCAAAAGATGATGAATTAATGCAAATATAGTCAAGGGAGCATGATTCAATGAGTTATATGCACAAGATAGGGGTAGTTAAGGGGTATAAATATACACTTTTCACTACGAATCAATCTCCACCAAATATCTCTCATTTGAGGACATTTGGATGTGCAGTCTATGTCTCCATCGCACCACCGCAGAGGACCAAAATGGGTCCTCAACGTCGCCTAGGTATCTACATAGGGTTCGACTCACCATCGATCATTAGATACCTGGTACCCCTAATGGGGCATGCTTTTAAGGCACGTCTAGAAGACTGTGAGTTTGACGAAAATACCTTTCCCAAACTAGCTTGAATACTAAGAAGCCTGAAGCTAACATGTGTTTATATTTTATATATTCACGCACGTCTTCTCCGTAATTTTTCGTCATTTTCGTCGTTTCGAATCCATTCCCTTGTGTTTTTTAGTTCCTTTTCACTTTCGTTGTGTTTGTTTGTGTTTGTGTGCTTTTGCAGGATATTGCTGGTGCAGGGGACATACAAGGCTAACATCATGAGTCCCCGGAGTAACGGGAGGTGTCACACGAGAACCTGAGAGCCAATCGTCAAGATAAATCATGTATCAGCTCTCAACCGATCGGTGGACAGATCCACCTGATCGGTTCGTATGGCCGTATCAGTCCAGAGGAAGAGACAACTCCACCCGATCGGTTCAATGATCGGGTGGATGTGACACAAGGTGCTATTTTGAGAGCCAAAGTTCACCCGATCGGTTGACTTGTCAACCGATCGGGTCACCTGTAGCATATGCTTCTCATACTCGAAAACCCAAAGACTCACCCGATCGGTTCAGCGATCGGGTGAAATTTATCAGAAGCTGAAGACCCAACTTCCCGTCGTTTCACCCGATCGGTTGAAGCTTCAACCGATCGGGGTGAACGTCTATTTTTGTCTTTTAGTGGGAATATTCCCTGGCATCTTGCCAAAATGTATAAATAGAGCCAGGTTTCCCAGAAAACGCAATCCCCATTTTTTCTTAAGCTGTTTTTAGGGATTTTGGCTGCTCTGAATTTATTTTTATTTGTAAGTTTCTTGATCGTTCTTATATTTTAATATTGCGTTTATACTACTATTTGCTACAGTAATCTGTTGCTTGATTTTCATTTTGATGGCTGTTTTATTGCATCTCATGCCATGATTAGTGAGTAGTTCTTAAATCTGGGACATTGGTGGAAGCCCCTTCGTTGGTTCTCCCTAGTACGACCATAGGATTAGGGATTCACTAGGATATATGGATTTAGATGGTTACGCGGGGGCGTTTTATTATCACTGGCGGGAGAAAGACCGCCTTTGACCATCAGGCCAAGCGGAAATAATACGGAAGTTTGATCCCCTAGCCACAGCTCACCCCCTAGCGTAAACATTGATTCCTCGCATGTGGGAACGGCTTGGATGAAATGTCGGGAGTAATCGTTGCAAGCTTAGTGCTCCCGGAGTCGGGCGGTATTGGACATGGGAATGCCCACCGTCCGAACCTGAGTAGACCTAGCGTATCATCCTGGGCACCGATAGGAATATCGGGCCCATGGGACGCTAGGTACCACTACTAGAGGCAATATCTCACAGCTAAACCCTAGAATCCGATCACATTCCTATCCTTCGGTCGTGATAGTGAGAACTCATGATAGGGTGGAAGCCAAAGTCCTAGGTTGCCTTTTTTATCTCTTACACCTTTTTCATTAGTTTACTATCATGACATCTAACAAGCGATTAAGCTAGCTCACCCACCGGGTGATCCGGATCCCGATTGTTTACAAGCACAACACACGCCTCCATGTGTTTCACCCACAAGACACACTTCGACACCGTGCGCTTGTGGTTACAAATTCTAATCCTAGTATCACCGTCCCGATTTGAGTGCCAAACGGACGGGCGATCAAGCTTTATGGCGTCGTTGCTGGGGAGGCAACGTGCTTGTTACAATTAGGACCCTGTTATCCCTGAGACTAGCTCACATCCTTACCCCGTGATAATTTTCACATTCTACACTTTTATTTTTATTTTTTATTCCTTATTTTTTATTTTTTATTTTTTATTTTTATATTTTTTGTTTTTATTTGGCATCATACCATACGCGCTTCATGGTATATCTTGATTTTTCATGCGCGGGAACTCAAGAAGTCTTGACGACTTAGTTCCTTTAGATCCCGAGATCAACGCCACCCTGAGGCGTTTGAACGCAGAGAGAAGAAGAAGAGAAGAATTTGCCTCCATGGCAGGAAATATCACTCCTCAAAAGTCTTTGCTCGAGTACTCGATGCCGTCTATTGGGTCCACATCTAGCATTCAACGACCGGAAACTTTGAGCTGAAGCCATCACTTGTGGCTTGGATCCAACAGGACCATTTTTCTGGAGCTCCCATGGAGAATCCGATCGAGCACTTGGACTCTTTTTTGGAGAAGTGCGAGACGGTCAAGATCAATGGCATATCAACCGAGGCTATTCGGTTAAGATTGTTCTCATTCTCTCTACGGGACAAGGCAAATCAATAACTGACGAGGAAGGACCCCAACACGTTCACAACCTAGGAGCGGCTCTCGAATGCATTCCTGAACAAGTTCTTTCCTCTGGGAAGACGATGAAGCTAAGAAGCGAGATCTCCTCTTTCTCCCAGGCTAGCCATGAGTCGCTGCATGAAGCGTGGGTGAGGTACAAGGAAATGCAGAGAAAATGTCCTCACCACGAGCTCCCCCACTGGCAGATCATCAACTTGTTTTATAATGGACTGAGGGATGACTTGAAGTCCTACATGGATGTCGCAACGGGTGGATCCTTCATGGCAAGAAATGAAGCGGATGCCGAAAATATTTTGGAGAACATGGCATTCAACAATGAGAGGTGGAGCGATGAACGTGCTACACCGAAAGCTGGTGGAATGCATCGGGTTGAGAAAGTGGATAAGCTATCAAACAAATTCAATTTGCTTTCCACTCAGATTTCAGTATTCATGGTTGGAGCCGGTGGCGCTAACCCTCAGCATGTAGCGGCGGTGGAAACTGAAGTGATGGGAGACTTCGATGTTGGAGACGTCTCGGTGCCCGTGGATCAAGCAAGTGCCCTATTTTATAATCTTACGGGAAATACACCCTATCAGCCGAGGACAAGTTCTAATCCTGGATATTCTCCCAACAATCGGAATCATCCAAATTTCAGCTACAAGGCACCCTACCAGCAACCTCATCAGCAACAACTATATCAGCTTCCTCAGCCTCAACAACAGATGTATCAACAGTTCCCTCCTCGAAATCAACAACCTATGCCCCAACAAAACAGTACAATCAACGAGTGGTATCTCCGATTGAGAACATCCTGGCTCAGTACATTTCGAATCAAGAGAAGATCATCCTACAACTACAGCTTGGGCAGAAGTCCTTGGCCGACCAAGTGACCCAATTGGGGTTACAAGTGGCCAACCTCCAGAAGGCGCAAGGACAGCTGCCGGGTCAACTGAAGGTGAACCCTAGGGGACCAAGCCAAACTATAGCCTTGACACACGGTCAAGCGAATGTCTCCGCCATCGTTCTGAGGAGTGGGAAGAAGATTTCGGCACGGGAGGCCGAGAAAGATAATGAAGAACCATTTGTCAATGAGAAACCGAATATGGAAATGAACAACAATGGAGCTTCTACATCGAGCCACGTGACTCTGGAGGGAGATTCTGAGAAGACAAAGAAGAATGAGGGCGACGACTTGAGGGTTTTCAAGCCTTCGGTACCATTTCCACAGAGGCTTGCCAAGGCCAAAATTGATGAAAAGTATGGTAGATTCTTTGAGATGGTGAAGGACCTAAGTCTGCACATCCCATTCCTGGAAGCAATCGAGACTATTCCCTCGTACGCAAAATTTCTTAAAGACCTAGTGACGAAGAGGACAAGAAAAGAGAAAGTCGTCCTTACGGCAGAATGTAACGCTTTGATTCAACGAGCAAATCCGTCGAAGCTTGAAGACCCATGAAGTTTTTCTATCCCGTGCTCTATAGGGGAGGTATCTATAAATAGAGCGCTTGTCGATTTGGGAGCAAGTGTAAGTTTGATGCCCCTATCGATATACAGAAGGATCAATATGGGTGAACTGGAACCCACGGGGATGACCCTGCAGCTAGCAGATAGATCCGTGAAGTACCCCATGGGAGTCGTCGATGACTTACCGGTCAATGTCCGTGGTGTAAGTGTGCCGGTGGATTTTGTGGTTATGGATATGCCCGAGGATAATCGCACTCCGATTATTCTCGAAAGACCTTTTATGGGAACCGCCGGTGTACTCATCGATGTAAAGAAGGGAAAATTGTCCTTAAATATCGGCGATCAAACAGTGGAAGTTGACTTGGCGCTGTCCATGAAGTCGCCACCCGAGGAACCCAAATGCAACCTTCTGGAGATAGAAGAAGAAAGAGTAAATGAAGCAAGAGCTTGGGAAGTTCTTTCAAGGAACCCCCTGAAGACTTGGATGGAATCGAGGAGCACACTAGGCTGGATGGAGAGAAAGTTCTTGAGCCGGAATGTGTCTCACAGCCAACTCCCCCTGGACCTGGAAAGAGAGCTCGGACGAAGAGCAAAGGGAAAGAGCCTTTGACGCTCACCGCTGACGAAGTTCAAATTTTGAAGAGAGGGCGAGTGTCGCCAGCGCAAAAGAGAAGCCCCCGGATATCACCAATGGGGGAGTTATTGAGACCATCCATTTATCGCCGCTGTCAACAATCAGAATTTCTGTCCCAACCGCTGAGAGGACGCCGACCGTTGAGCGTCACCCGTTCAAGCCCCCCTGAATATCATATCAGGAGTCAAGCGAACGACTATAAAAAACAGCGCTTCATGGGAGGTAACCTATGTTCTGAACTTCTGTCGGTTTTTGATAGGATTAGTTTACTAATTTTTGTGAATAAATACTATTGTGGGGATTTTTGTTGGGACACTTAGATGATTTATACTTTTTGTACAGGAATTGCCCCACCCGATTGGGTCATACATCAACCGATCGGGTGGATCGTTTCAGTAAGTAGCCAGCTTCAGTCAGAGAGTGAAACGATCGAGTGATAAAGTCGGCAATCGGGTCGCTGATTGGGTGATGAAAACAGAGGCTTGGGATGTTTTTCAGCGAGCGGACAACCGATCGGGTGAGATCTCACCCGATCGGGTGACCTGTAGCTGCTGATCCACAGAATTTTTTGAAGATCGATCCAACCGATCGGGTGATTTCCACCCGATCGGTTTGCCCAAACCCTTATATATAGCCCCCCCACCCGACTTCATTTCACCCGACCTCTGAAATCTCCCTTCGAGCAGTTCATTTCGCCTTCTTCCTAAACGATCTTCCCCATCACTCCTACTACTCCAAATCGTACTCCCCCACTCCCTCCACTACTTCTCCGCCATCAATCCCCTCCATCGACCACATTCAAACCACAAACCACCCAAAACCCTAGCCCTAATCTCCCCGATTTTCAAAAGTTCCGTTTTCTTTGGATTAGCATGCGGCGGCTCCCCGAATCACTCCTTCGTGCATTGCGGGATCTTTTGGGAGCTAGGAATCGCATCATTACTGGGTAAACTCGCTCCATAACTTGATTATTACATTTCGCAGGAATTTTTATTTTTTTCAATTTGTCATTTGTTGCGTGCACCCACATATCATCCTGCATATCACACCAAATCGCCACAACATCATGGCAAAAGACAAAGATAAGGGTAAGCAACCTATGGTGGAAGAGGAGCCATCTCGCAAGAGACAACGACCCACATGTTCTACGCGTGGACATGTTCCTCCACCACTGCCTACCCAACCACAACCCCAACCCGTCGTACATGTGGTAGACCCACTGCTTGGACGGCAGGGAGTTTGTTTTATGAGCCAAGCACACAAAGATTTCTATTCTCGCCTCAGACAACGTTCTCACCTAGCCACTAAGTTCGCACATGATCAAACCCTATTCGATCTCGATGTTTTCATCGAAGTCGAATCCCTATTCGCAAACGTAGGTTGGCTTGGTTTCTTCCACTCCTATGCCCTATCCTACCCCATTCTCACACTAGAATTTCTCTCCACTATCAAAATTGAGACGGGGTCAAATATCGATTTTCACCTTCGAAACCGAAACTTCCATGCCCCTTTGACCACCATCAACAATATTTTCGGTTTCCCCAATCTTGAAGGCAGCATCCTCCCCAATGAATTGCATGCCGACTTTGATGTCGAATTCTTTTGGGGACGCCTCACATTACACGATCATTATCCTAAGGGGAAGGCCAAGGCCTCTTCTATTATCCATCCGGTCTTCCGTCTCGCCCATCACATTATCTCTAGCACTTTCTTTCCTCGGGATGAGTCCGGCACCGTGACCATCCCAAATTTATTCATTTTATGGGCGATGACTTTCCCTTTCATCCCCGGTGTTGACTGGATTACTTTCAAGTCACTGCACATACGCATAAACGCCGCTGCGAGGCTAATTCAAAAGCTTGTTGATATTAGCCGCGCAAACAAAGGAAAATATTGCTGCGGTGGCATCATTACTATCATTGCCCTCCACCCTCCCTTCAACATCGTGATTCCTCCCGATCTACCCCGTGCCCCAGGTTCTACTTATCTTGACATCGAGGTCCTGAGGCACACCCATATGATCAAGCCGCTAGGGGGCGGTCGGTTTGCTTTCCACTATGGCCATCCCCATGCTCCTTACACCATTCTGCCCAACCCTAACCATGTCACCATCGAGCTTCTGGCAGATTGGTCATTTCCACCCGATCCTGAGTTCATGGGTGGCCTACACCCTCAGTTTGTTCTCCCTGACGCTCCTAGACCACCTTCCCATGCCGTCCACTTGGGTGAGCAGGATAGCCCTGAGTTCAGAGGAGACCCCGGGGCTGGGCCCAGTGTCACCACCCCGGCCGTTGCTGCCATTTCTTCCGAGGCCCTGACCACGGCCCTGCACAGCCTGGCCTCTCATGTCGACACGACCATTGCTACCAGCACACTCTGCCATGCGCCGTGCCACTTCAGCTCGCCTCGCTTTCGAGGCCGAGATGGCTGCCTTGCGCGCTGGTGCATCCGCCTCCACCTCCTCGGATCCATCTACTTCTTTCCTATCCCATCCACATTTCCTCGCTCTCGAGCGAAACGTTGCCGCCATTCTCCGCATTCTTACCCATGTCCACGGTCCTCCACCCCCATCACCTCCCCCATCGCCTCCTCGACGATCTTCCCCTCCCACTACCACTGACCCGCCACTCCCACCACCTTTCACCTCCATCACCACGGCCCACTCGAGTCGTAAGAAACAGATCGCTGTGCACGCGAGATCACTACCCACCCCCTCCTCATCAGTCGTCGTATCCTTACCACCTTCAGTTACCACCGACACTCCACCCATCATTCACATCCCCACCGCGCCCATCCGTCCACTATCTCCACCACTTTCTCCACTTCTTCGCACACCTGTCACCTCTCCCGACCGCACCCCTCCACTCTCATCCGAGGAGGATGAGGAGCCTTCCGCTCATGCACCTTGATTTCCTTTTTTTATCTTCACCTAGCCATTTTTTTTTTCAGATTCACCATGATCGCATCTTTTTTCTGGCATTATTGACATCAACTTGTGGGAAATCAATATTTTGTGATAGTCGTCGTGTCACTTGTTTGCTCTGTGCTTGTTTTGTTTGTCCGTGTGTATGTCTTTTGTACAGTTCGTTTCGTTATTTATTTTCTCTATTTTTCTATGTCTCTTTTTGTATGTTTTTCATGTTTTTCCCGTTTCTTTGTCGGTGCGTACTTCCCTCCCATCTTTCGTTACCCTCCCCCATTTACTCCTATTGCATTGAAGGCAATGAAACGTTCAGCTTGGGGGAGTCGCACTATATGCGTCAATCGTGTCTTTTTCACCGTTTTGAGTCGTTTTCGTCGTGTTTTTCTTTTTTTCTTTCAATCCTTTTATTCTTCCTCTCCTAGAGATGACCCTGCATGATGAAACTGCCACTGAACCACACACACACTTAGCTGAGCTACGATAACCATCTTTACTAACCCTAGGAAGCCGAGTTCTATTGTATTTTATGCTCAGTGGGTTCACTTTGCTTTTTGTGTTGAGTTGTGTGTTGTGACTAGCTAGTTGGTGTGCTTCTACGTTGATTTTGTTTTATATGCCTGTCCTTGGATGACCCATAGACTATCATGCTTCAATTTCGAATATACGGTATATTGCCTCCACTATCTGCTTCTTTATGCATGAATCATCTATATATTTATGCTTCAAATCGCATGTGTCGGAACTCTACCAATAGGACTAGGATAACCCATTTTGCTTATGTTTTGATCCGCGAAAATTTTTCCTTTTGCCAAGTGCTTAGAATTCGAATTATTTTTTGTTTTACTTAGTGCAAATCCCCTCGTCGTGTACTTTACTTCCACTTGGGAGAGTACACAATTTTGCCACTTACCTGCGCATCGTTCTCCCGCTTTTGGAGAATGCGCATTATCCCACTTTCAAAAAAAAGAAAGAGAAGAAAAGAAAGGAGAAAAGAAAGAATATGTATAGCCAAAATTCAAAAAATATACAAATATCCAAAACCCAAAAAAAATCCTGTTGTGAATATTACTCCCACCGCCGTGAATAAACGGAAGGAGAGAATTTGCACCAAGTGCTCTCGTCCATGCCTACTCAACCCCTTTCGTTTTCGAACACACTTGGCATATGAGCTTTCTAACAATCATCTAGGTAATCGTGTGGCGATTTCCTAGTTTCTAGCAATAGAGTCCCTGACATATTATATGTTTCTATTCTTACTCTATTTCTCATGCATGATTGAACTATTATTCACCGCTTACTCGAATTGATTCGATATTTGGGTCATTCTATGGGTATGTGTATATGGAGCTTGATTGCACAATTTAGATAGTTACACCGTCTGCTAGCTCACGACCTCACTCACTTGCGCTTCACCGCATAGACCCACGATACTAGTAGGGACTAATATTCCTGGAGTTAGTGCTATGCCTATCGCATGCTTGCTTAGTGTGGCATGTTAGTTTTCGTTGGCCCTGACAAGTAATCTAGGATTTCCCTTCCTTTTCTGTTTCTTTCTTTCTATTTTTCCCTCCGAGCTCCTATTCTCACTCGTCTTCCTCAGGATGGGGAATGGTTCAGCTTGGGGGATTTTGACGTGCGTTTATATTTTATATATTCACGCACGTCTTCTCCGTAATTTCCCGTCGCTTTTCGTCGGTTCGAATCCATTCCCTTGTGTTTTTAGTTCCTTTTCACTTTTGTTGTGTTTTTGTGCTTTTGCAGGATATTGTTGGCGCAGGGGACATACAAGGCTAACATCATGAGTCCCCGAAGCAACGTGAGTGTGCACGAGAACCTGAGAGCCAATCTTCAAGATTAATCATGTATCAGCTCTCAACCGATCGGGTGCACAGATCCACCGATCGGTTCGTATGGCCGTATCAGTCCAGAGGAAGAGACTACTCCACCCGATCGGTTCAGTGATCAGGTGGATGTGACACAGGGTGCTGTTTTGAGAGCCAAAGTTCACCCGATCGGTTGACTTGTCAACCGATCGGGTCACCTGTAGCATATGCTTCCCATGCTCGAGAACCCGAAGACTCACCCGATTGGTTCAGCGATTGGGTGAAATTCATCAGAAGCCGAAGACCCAACTTTCCATCGTTTCATCCGATGGGTTGAAGTTTCAACCGATCGGTTGAAGATTCAACCGACGGTTGAACGTTTATTTTTGTCTTTTAATGGGAATATTTCTGGTATCTTGCCAAAATGTATAAATAGAGCTAGGTTTCCCATAAAACGTAATCCACATTTTTTCTTAAGCTGTTTCTAGGGATTTTGGCTGCTCTGAATTTATTTTTATTTGTAAGTTTCTTGATCGTTCTTATATTTTAATATTGCATTTATACTACCATTTGCTATAGTAATCTATTTCTTGATTTTCATTTTGATGGCTATAATCTGTTTTATTGCATCTCATGCCATGATTAGTGAGTAGTTCTTAAATCTGGGACATTGGTGGAAGCCACTTCGTGGGTTCTCCCTAAAATGACCATAGGATTAGGGATTCGATAGGATATATTGATTTAGATGGTTACACGGGGGTGTTTTATTGTCACTGGCGGGAGAAAGACCGCCTTTGACCGTCGGGCCAAGGGGAAATAAAACGGAAGTTTGATCCCCTAGCCACAACTCACCCCCCTAGCATAGACATTGATTCCTCGCATGTGGAAACGGCTTGGATGAAATTCGGGAGCAATCGTTGCGAGCTTAGTGCTACCGGAGTTGGGCGGTGTTGGACATGGGAATGCCCACCGTCCAAACCCGGGTAGACCTAGCGTATCACCCTGGACACCGACCAGAATATCGGGCCCATGGGATGCTAGGTACCACTACTAGAGGCAACGTCTCACCGCTAAACCCTAGAATCCGATCACATTCCTATCCTTCGGTTGTGATAGTGAGAACTCAGGATAGGGCGGAAGCCAAAGTCCTAGGTTGCCTTTTTTATCTCTTACACCTTTTTCATTAGTTTACTATCGTGACATCCAACAAGCGATTAAGTTAGCTCACCCACCGGGCGATCCGGATCCCGATTGTTCACAAGCACAACACACGCCTCCCTGTGTTTGACCCCCAAGCCACACTTCGATATCGTGCGCTTGCGGTTATAAATTCTAATCATAGTATCCCTGTCCCGATTTGAGTGCCAAACGGACGGGCGGTCAGAAGTTTCAAAGACCATTTCATGGGATACCAAAACTTTATTCTACTTTGATCTGCGTACAAACCAATGTGAAGATGAGATCCTGAAGATCCTCCAAATACAAAATACAGTTCACATACTACCGGACAAATTCACTGACAACTAGAAGATTGTCAGATCACATGTCCCTGCTGCAAACACGCCAGCTAGGATTGACATACCCAAAGATGGATGCAATCCACCTGCAGCAGAAGCGGTCGTACCTCAACAAAAAATAGGACGACCCCCCAGGATCCAAGGATAAGTTCCCTCGGAAAAGGAAAACTTCTGGAGAAAATATAACGATACCACCACAGAATGCTGAGCTCAGCCCAGATACCTCTCCCCTCCTAAAACCCAAGAAAATGAAAATATAGGAGAAATATCTTTAAAATTATGTACGTACTAGGGAGGTACTGGACAGAAAAAGCACTGTCATCGATGACGACTTCACGTTCGTTATTGCTAATCACGTCACTGAATATGACGATGATATCGATCCACGCTCTCTAGCAGAATGCAATCGCAGAGAGGATTGGCCAAAATGGAACGAGGCAATAGGAGTAGAGCTGGACTCACTCTTGAAACACAAAGTTTTTGGACCTGTAGTCCCACTACCAAAATATGTAAAACCTGTGGGATATAAATGGGTATTCGTAAGAAAGAAAAACAAAAAAATCAAATCGTACGCTACAAAGTGCGCCTTGTTGAACAAGGCTTTTCCCAACGACCAGGAATAGATTATGATGACACATACTCTCCGGTCATGGACGCGATCTCTTTTCGATTTATAATTAGCTTAACAGTTACGGAAGGCCTAGATATGCAGCTCATGGACGTTGTGACTGCATACCTATATGGTAATATAGATAAAGACATCTATATGAGACTTTCGAACGGTTATAAACTGTCAACAAAAATGACAGATAGACCTCGGGACGTCTATTCTGTCAAACTCCAAAGAACATTGTATGGTCTAAAACAATCGGGAAGAATATGGTAAAACAGACTCAGTGAATTCCTCGTGCAACAAGGATTCACTAATAATGAAGTTTGCCCTTGCATCTTTATAAGAGCAAAGGGAACATGATTTGTAATAATTGCCGTCAACGTAGACGATTTAAATCTCATAGGATCTCCTAAAGAGATAGGTGAGATATCCAAAAGCCTTACACAGATTTTTGAGATGAAAGACCTTGGCAAAACCAAATATTGCCTTGGCTTACAAATTGAACACCTCAGCGGAGGAATCCTGTTACATCAATCCACTTACACAAGGAAATTGTTGAAAAATTTCCAAATTGACAAATGTCACCCGCTGAGTACATCAGTGGTCGTCAGATCGTTGGATATTGATGAGGACCCCTTCCAACCGCTGGAAGAGGGGAAGGAAACACTTGGTCCCGAAGTACCTTACCTAAGTTCCATTGGAGCACTCCTCTATCTGGCAAACTTTACGCGTCCCGATATAGCATTCGCGGTTAAACTACTAGCCAGATACAGTTCAGCACCCACAAAGCACCACTGCAACATAGTGAAGCACCTCTGCGCTATCTCCAAGGGCCAGTAGACCTCGGACTATACTACCAGAAAGGCGTATCCTCTAACTTAGTTGGTTTTACAGATGCAAGGTACAGATCAGATCCCAACACCGTAAAGTCCTAGACTGGTTTCATATTCACCTACGGTGGAACAGCCATTTCATGGAGATCTGTGAGGTAGACCTCGACAACAACCTCATCCAACCACTCCGAACTCATTGCGATCCATGAAGCTAGAAGAGAATGTTTTTGGTTACGTTCAGTCATTCACCACATCCTGGTGACGACTGGACTGAAGATGAGTGACCTTGAACCAACCACCATGTACGAAGACAATGCAGCCTGCATATCTCAACTACGAGATGGCTACATCAAGGGTGATAGGACGAAGCACATTTCTCCCAAGCTTTTATGGACGCACGAACTACAAGAAGACAAACAGATCGACATCTAGTAGATCTAGTCTTGCAACAACCTTGCAGATCTATTTACTAAAGCACTAACTCGTTGTATCTATAAAAAACTTGTAATAGGGATTGGGATGAGACAGTTTAGAGACTTGCAAGCCTGAAGCTTGTACACAACAGGGGGAGTTAATGTTGTGTTGTACTCTTTTTCCCTTAGATATTGGTTTTTCCCATTGGGATTTACATAGCCAAAGATTTTAATAAGTCAACCACATCAACTCTGGATCCAGAAGTATCCACCTCTAGTGATATCCACCAATCAGGAGAAGCGAAGAAGACTTGCACTCTTTTCCCTTAGCTATTGGTTTTTTCCACTGGGTTTTCCATAGCCAAAGGTTTAACGAGGCAAGACATCCTAACTTAGGATCCAAAAGTATCCATATTCATGTGATCGGATAAGCTCTATGATTCCTGAAGTATTCATATATCAAGCTTACAACAATGGATGGATAAGGGGAAGTGTTATGAATGTGCTTTTGTAGGCCCATATGGAGCCCACTTGTGTTTAAGGTATCCACCCATTATGTAATCGTTTTCCTATAAATACATGGCTACGTGTTCAGTAGCCAATAACTTCATAGCAAGATAAATCTTATTGGCAAAATAAATGAAACTAAAAAGAATTATATGTGGGAGAGGATAGAAAATAAATAAATATAATGGGATATATCCCAATTTTTAAATTTTTTCGAACCAGCCCATATTGACCCGGTCCATACCGTCGGGGGGCGAAGCCCCCGCACCCCCCAAGTGGCCACCGACCTCAAAAATTCCATATTTAGGTTGTATTACCAAACTATTTTCGGGGTGGGTCACATAATACAATATGTATTATTAGTGGGAATACAACTCTGATTATACTAAAAGGACATAATTCAGTTTTATTTTTATCTGTAGACCCACATGCACACATTTTATTTCCAGTATATTATTCATGAATGATGCATATGTTTAGTATCATATCAATATGCCTTACATCACAAATATCTGTGACAAATGCTAGGATAAATTCTATGATTATGTGTGCAATCATTAACTTAATAATTATAAAGATCATGCGACCGATCTGTCATTAACCTAACCTAATGGTGTCTGACATCGCCCCGCGGTCTAATTAATTATTAAGCACTAAATATGATGCTTTTATTTATCCTACAAATCTGTGATACATGTGCTGTGTTATAAACATGTTTCTGAGCACAAATTTGCATGAATGGCTATAATGTGGTTCGGCCTTTTAAGTCCAACATTTATTTTTTTCTCGCACTTTTCTTTTTTTTGAGAGAAATTATAGTCAAGAATAATATGTAATGCCCAAGACCGACGTCCATTTCAATAGAGGCGGAGGCCACCCTTGAAGAAGAAGAAGTTCATGGGACCGTGTGGTTTCCAAAGTTGTAATTTTCTTTTTCATTTATGTAAAAGGGATTATATTGACTTTGGACATTATTTTGTGGCGACTAGCCGATCCACACAATTATTCTATTCATTTTAAAATTGCGTCTGTATGATATAATTACAGTTTTATATCAATTCATGCAAGTGTGCTTATAAATAATTTTGTATAATGGCACATGTCACAATATTGTTTTCAAATTTTTGAATATTTATTATTAGCAATTGGACCCTAAGTTCCACTAAAATTCTAATACCCTAATTCCCTTATAAATAAATAATTGAATGTAAAGGGATAAATGTGCAAATCATTATTGTCATCTACTAGATACAAGTCTTAAAAGATGAGCACTTTGCAGTAAAGAAATCCTACAATATCTATGGTCTAACTACAGACCAATATGACCACCAAAAGGTTGCCATATCAGCTCTAAGTGATTTCACCTCACATGGCATATTGCCATATCAGCTCTAAGTGATTTCACCTCACATGGCATGATTCTTATATCTAGCCTTGTGCAATAATTCTGTCATAAAAAATAAATAATAAAATCACGCATGAAGTCGTGACTTGACAGAATAAGTGAGAAACATATAAATGAATGAGTATCTCGCCCTTGAATTTACTCTCGGAGTCATGTTTCTTCTTCCACAACTAAAACAATGGAAGAAAAGAAACATTGGGAGCTCACACCGTATGAAATGTCTCCTTAATAAGACTAATATTTTATCTTTCAGAAAAATTTATAAAAACTTGGAGAAATAGGGGGGCTTGCATCCTTGTTTCGACCTCCTAACTGAGGCTAATGCTACCTATCTCCAATAAATTTTAAAAGTGGAGAAATAGAAACATGAGGAGCACAGAAATTACAAGGAACACCAAAAGAAATGGAAAATGAAGATAAAGTATACCTCGATAAGATATAACAATGGCTAACCAAGACCAATAAGGTCTGGCAAGATCTATATAGATCGTTAGTTTACAATATGCCCAAAACAATCGCAAAATTTATACAAACTAGTCTAAAGATAACAATTGAAATAAATCTCGCTATTGTATACTTAGTTATTCTTCGAGTACATAAAGATTTCGAAAACAATAATTTGCCTGACTAGTTGTCAAAATATTGTTAGGAATATTTGTAGATTGCAATTAAAAACATATACTTCTATGCACTGAGATAAACTGTATGTAAAGTTTTCCTTACATACCATATTTTGGTATAAATGGTTATGTTTTGCATTGAAGTATTACGTGCAATAATTATACTTGCTACAAGTTTGACTTATTGAACTTGTTAAACAAATTGTGGATAATTAAAATATCCACATGATCACTCATGCCGCATGCTATCAAAAGCATCCAACTCTAATGATAGTCCTGAAGTACTATCTTGGGACGTCTACATTGAGCATCAAACATTGCAAGTATGTAAACTCCTGGAAAAAATGTGAGGATGCACAGTACTCTCAGAAAATATGGAAAAAGAAAAGTTTCAAGGATATTCATCGATAGGAAAACCATATAGAAACTAATGAAATAAATAAATACTGAATATTTGTTTATAAAGACTCAATATAATTAATGGCCTGAAGACCATACTTGAGCGTTTGAATGCACCTTCAAAAGGTCCATACCATACGAAATTCAAAGAATGGAGCAAAACTAACGAAGCACACATATGTGCACGATCTCGTAAAAGTATATACTTTTATATGAGTGGTTTAGACACCGTGGATCGGTGATAATGCACTCCATCATATCCCAATCCCATAAAATAAATCTGTAGAACCCGAAGATTCTTCAGAATGGTGAATCTCCATCTTATGGAGTGAAAACCAATCTCCAATAAAAATAAAATAATAAGACATTTTCCTTGAGAGTACTTGAGAGATATTTATCCACTCACCAATAAAGTACCTTAACGTACTTATCATCCTCTAAATGGTCATATGTAGGCCTATTATCCAACAGCAATCCAG
Source organism: Scilla litardierei (assembly GCA_030789695.1). Taxonomy (NCBI): domain Eukaryota; kingdom Viridiplantae; phylum Streptophyta; class Magnoliopsida; order Asparagales; family Asparagaceae; genus Scilla; species Scilla litardierei. Next base: position 140,216,134 of record CM061140.1, on the reverse strand, counting down.
CTTTTCTAAAAGCTATTATGACAACTTATCAAATTACGGGCACAATGGATAAAACTGTGATATAAAAATAATTTGCAACTAGAATAAAAGTTGAACACCCTGAAGTATGTGTTCACACACAGAATGGGCCTAAAAGTCGACTATTAAAAACGACTCCAATGGATTATACATCCATTGATTCTAGTTACTGGTGACTACATATGGACATGCAATCTTGCATGCTTCTTAATATATGAGACTCAAACCCTCTGGGAATCAAAGTCATTCTCAGATGCAACTAGCATATAGAACACCACCAAATATTCATCATTTGAGGATTTTGGTTGTGCAGTTTACATACCCACAGAACCACAGAGAATAAAATGAGAACCTCAACGTCGTCCTGGAATCCATATAGGGTTGATACACCCTAGATACCTTGCACCCTAAACGGGGGAGGCATTAAAAGCATGTCTCGAAAACTATGCATTTGGGTGTCCACATTTCCAGTGCTAGGCTCAACTCCTTTGATGCATGAAGCCCTACTGACCATTCAAAATAAATAAATAAAAATCTATGATCCGAAAAATATATAATGTGAAATGAGATCCTGAAGATCCATCACATTCAAGAAAACTGTTCAACAGTTATTGGACATAGTTACTGACAACAAGAGAATTTGTCAGATCACACATCCCTATTGTTAATAATCCAGCTAGGATTGATATCTTCGAGAATGGATACTATCAACCAGCAGCAGATGTGGTTGTTTCTCAAAGAGGCAGACCACCAGGCTCCAATAGTAAAAATCCTAGAAAGAGGAAAACGTGTGGAGACCTTAAGTCAATACTACCATAGGACAATGAGCTCAGGTTCATACCCTCACCCCTCCCAGAATCTCTTGTAGTGGAAAATCCAGAAGAAACTGAAATGAAATTAAATGTTGTACATACTGGGAAGGTGTCGAAAGAAAAAACACAATTGTCGACAATGTATTCACGTATCTTATTGCCACTTACATCACAGAAGCGATGATAATTATATAATATCGTTACATACTCTGTTGCTAAAATGCAAAAGTATAGATTGGCCAAATGAGGAACAAGACAATAAAAGTGTTTAATCCTGAAGTCCAGATACCAAAAGATAAGGTGGACTCGCTTATGAAACGTGGAGTGTTTAATCCTGAAGTCCAGATACCAAAAGATGTCAAACCTGTAGGCATAATAAGTATTGCATAAATAAAAATTGATGTGTGCAAAAATATAGTATAACCCACAAGCGTACGGGTCGTATGCAGCAGGTGTCAAACACAGGGAGGCGAATGCTTGAAGCAGGGATTAGTCAAGAGTTTTGTGATGCCATAAGGATTGTGTGATAGAGGGCAAAGAGCAATTGACTAAGGGGAATTTCAATCAAAAGAAGGAGCTAGGGATGGCGTATCACCGCTATTGTAAGTCTTGAGCTAGATGTGTCTAACTTCTCGACCCAAGGGTTATAGTCGCCGATGACGACTAAGTCTCAATCCTCATCCTCTCGACGTCTAACCTTGAGAGAGAACTTAGAGAATAAGCTGGATCCCTATCGTAGCCCCGATGGGTCGTCGGTCGCTACGATATACGTGGTTCTAGCTAGTGTGCCTGATGGGTCGTCAGTGCCGGGCACTAGATAATTAACCCACCATTAGGAACATCAAATCAAAACCCCAATGGGTCGTTGGTGGTTAAGATTGTATAGCACCATAACGGGATGGGTTGAATTGGGCTTGTTGTGTCATTAGGCCGACACTCGAGGGACTCGTCCAGCGAAGGACCAAAGCCCACAAAGCCCATGAAAGAAACCTAAAGCAAACTCAGTCAAAGCCCATGTATCATTCGACTGTTGCACTTCTGCCCATCAAATGCGGGACTGGAGGAAGCTCATAAATAGTGGGGACATGAGCGACGGTTACTCCTATTAAGAGAGAGGATCATTGCACCATAATTGGTGACCATTATCCTCCCAACGCCACTAAAAAGACCAGAGAAGTATATAAATAGAGGGGAGATGAACAACATATGGGAGGTACGAGATTCGATACTCTGACATTCTATACTCCACCTAATATTTCTTCCTCTAAAGAGCTTGCGACGCCTGACTCTAGACGAGCCTCCATGGATCGATCTCGACAGCTCCAAGCTCCCTCCCTTAAGTCCCGTACTAACTTAAGTATCGAAGGGAATGTGGGTTGGGACCCAGATCCGACCCCCTGACGTTCCTTTATGATACAGGAAGATCGTGGAACGTCTGAACAAGAAGGTCACATCTCTATCTATGATAGCTCGAGACTCGATCTACTCGTTGGGTCGAACGACTACCACATACCAAATCTGCCTATCAACGACCCCGGTTCTACTAATCAGGGTCCTACACAACTAGCTGACAAGGCCCCACCTCAACAGGAGAGGTCGCGTCAGCCCACACACCGTTAACGCCATTTTTGCCTTTAACATGGCTTAACATCCAATCCTATTCCTAGACTATAACCTTATTTGGATCGATATTTGGGGCGATCCATGGTGCTTAATCCATACAATAGGGCGCTATATAGCCCTAGCTTAAGGGACTACTCACTAATCATGGTAGCAATGAATGAAATCAATGCAATAATAGCCATAGCAAGCAAAATGGAAAATGAGCTAGAAATGACAATCAAAGAAATCACAATGCAAGAGAAATTAAAAGCAAGCACTAATGATATTAAGCAAGGATTCAAAAAGTCTTACAAATAACCTCAGAGATTAAGCAACAAAAAGCTCTAGCGAAAACCCTATAGAAACACCCATAAAAAGTTCTGGATAGTAAAACATGTGTTTAGTTCATTATACAACTTTCCTTAAATAGAATACCTTGCGTATGGCTGTGCCGAAAGGCGGCACGACTGTGTTACGCCTAATAACCTACGTCAAACTTGCGCCACCATCGATCCACACAGTCGTGCTGCTAGTCAGCATGGCAATGTCATCCAATCTTCTGCGACTCAGCTGCTCCAACTGTCCCAAAATGACACGGTCGTGTAGCACAGCTGTGCTATCAGTCCTCGTACTGAAATAATTCATTACGGCCGTGTCACACAGCTGTGCCGCTGAATTGCAATTTGTCCCTGCAGGTGGTGCATTAACACAGTCGTGCGTGTATCAGCATGGCCATGTCACACATCCTTCTCCTCCTTTTGGCCTCCAAGTTTGACCATGTTCCTTCCTCTCTTCGGCTTCCCTCCTTTGGCCTTAATATCGCCTAAAGTCTATCGTTTTGGTCACGAACACCTGCAACATGGAGAAAATCATATCCTAGTCATCAAAGTGGCAAATAAAAAATAAAAAGCGATAAAAATAAAGGTGACAGCGTGAAATAAAGAGAGAAAACACGGGGAAAGAACGGAAAAAGGTGTATAAAATACGCCTAACAAATTCCCCCAAGCTAAACTCTTGCTCGTCCTCGAGCAAGACTAGAAATGAAGAATGGGGAGGAATCTAGCCAAAAAGTTTGAGGATTACCCTCTCGAACCACTCACACACATGAATTGTGCTTACAACAAGGTTAGGGGTCATCTCCAGCATATATGTAATGTCTACCTAACGTGCAGCGGACTAAAACTCTACACTCCTCACGACGTTAGGTCTAACACACACATTCATGTAGAGCTAACCCTGAATAAGTCCTTTCGATACGCTTAGGCTAGTGGAAATCAACTCTAATCCTACGCTCACGAAAGCAAAAAATCACGAGGGCACGTGGTAGGGTCTTGTTTGGAACCGTGGCTACATAATATACTAAACGAGGGTGTAAATAGTGTAAAGGCATGCAATATATGTAATTAAAAAGTTACTAATAATTCCATACACAATATGCAGCGGAAATAAAAATAAAGCGCTCAACAACAACCACAACAAGAAATACGCCAATGCAATCGCAAACAAAGGGGCGTATCTTGGTTCAGATCCCTACACCGGTGATCCTACTCCAGTCCCATCCTCCTACACCGGTGTAATGGCTTTCCACTATTGCTCCTTACACCAGGACACACAAGCACACTCTTCATGAGCTACAATCCCTACACCGAGATATGGAGAGAAACTCTCCAAGTGGGGTAAACCCCCACCCCCTCCCCCCACAATGTACTCACAACCCGAGTACTAGGTTTCGTAACCAAAAGCAATGAAAAAGAATAATCTTACATATGCCTTGAATAGATCTGACTGATGTGTATGTGAAGGCATGGAAGATTGAAATCACCAAGTGCTTGATGTAGAAGATGGTGCACTTGGAAAACTTCTCCTTAAGCTAGGGTTAACCACCCTAGATCAATGCATGAATGTTGGAGAGGAAAGAGGGAAAATAATTCTCTTCAATGGATAAGAATAAAATTTGGCTCTCTCAAATGATTCCAATAAGTATGGAGAGATGCCAAAAATATCACTCAAGCTGGCTTAAATAGCTCCTCAAAACAGCCCACAAACGGACAAAACGGGCTAGAAACGGCTAACTCGAAAGTCCCAACGGCTTGGGTTTAGGGTTGATCACACGCTTGGAGTACAAGGACCAGACGTCTGATAAAGAGTGGCAACACGTCTGGTTCGACGTTTGTGCAGTGTCTGGTCTGACAGACTCTTCACAGAAAACACTTGATTAGCAAAATGTTCATATCTTACACAAATGAACTCCGATTGAGGTGATTCAAGATGCGTTGGAAATCTCACAAGTTTTGCAATCTGATGGGCTTAGAATAGATGAAAAATTCCAACCACAGAAAAACTGACAGCAGATTGAAGTCAAAAACAGATTGCAGAATTTCCAACAGACTCAACCGAGAAAACACTAGATCACCAAAATGGTCGTAATTGACACAAATGAACTCCGATTGAGGATTGAGGTGATCTAAGATGCGTTGGAAAGCTAGCAAAGAATGCAATCTAATGGGCTTAGAATAGATGAGAAATTCCAACAATAGAGAAACTGACACAGGTTTGAAGTCAGAGACAGATTGCAGAAGTTCCACCGCAAGGCAACTAGATGTCTGAAGTACACCACTCAGGCGTCTGGGACACTGTTTAGGTGTTTGAGAATCCTTCTTCAGACGACTGACAAATATAGGTCCAATCAGACAGAGAGCAGAAGAAAAATAGGCTCTACTATACATGCGCCTGAAGTATATATACCAGGCGTTTGGACCACTGATGCCTGGTCATAGACCAGCAGCGACTGCCCCCTCGACAGTGTTCAGCTGATCAGAAAGCTGACGCGACAATCGTCTGGTACCCCTACATCAGTGTAATGCCCTGCTTCCCAGGATACTCGAAAAGTACGAATCTGTCTCAAGTATTACAAGAGTAGCAAGTGTTAAGTAGAAAGAGAGAGAGAAAGAGAGTACAAAAAGAATATGCAGGCCACTGCGCACGTGCTGCGAAATACAAGTAAAATTTCCACTACAGAAAATAATATAGAGAACCGAACAAATGTACAAGTCCAAATTTCTTTTATTATAATTACTAGAATACATCTTTATTGACATATGTCAACTCCACACTGAGTACAAAAGTAGTGAACAAAAGAAACTCCCCAAAGAACCCACAAAAGGGAAAAGTACTCATACACTGTACAAAAGTACAACTCACTCTCTAACTACCCCTGGAAGTATAGTTGTACAAGACCGCCCTCTGTAGGCCCTATCTTTGAGTAGTCTCCCGAGTCAAGTTTTACTCTACCTCTGACCTGGAAAAAGTAAGTGGGGCACGTCAACGCGTGACCCAGTAGGAAACCTAACTAAACTATGGAGGACCCAGTTTAAGAACCAGACCGCCTACCTAAAGGGGGGTCTACTGAGTAACAGGTCCACAAAGTATGAATAACAACATAACACAGCATGCTAGTGCTAAAATTAAACAGAGGAACATGTAAACTGAAGTAACAACATTCATGATTTAATGACAATTATATTAAAGTTATCAATTTAAATGTTCGGGAACTCGTGTAAATCGTACGACACATAAGGAACTGGACTTCACCCAGGGTGGGTGAAAAGAGGTACCCCGCCAATGGAACACGATGTTACGTCCCGCTTCCCATTCTACTTGGGAGCGAGAATGCGAGCGGGTCTGCGGTGTGCTTAAAACAAGGAGGAGTACTTTTTTCTCCCTTTTCTTCCTCCTTGGTTTAAACACACTAAGCGACTATGTAAAAATTGCAGGTCCTTGCATGCAGATTTAAGAAACAGTTCAAACGACATTATTTCATATCAAGCGTACATGAATTAAGATACATCATGGGCCTAGCATGGCCAATACAAACAACACACACACAAAAATTACATTATTCAAATGGAAAGTGCTGATGTGAAGGTAAATAAAGCGCCCTAGTCTTCTGTGGGATGGAACTCCACGTAATCCTCGAGCCCTAGCTCGATCCCTGCAACAGTATCCTCTGTAAACTCACTCTCAAGTCTTGACATACATTTCATAAGACAATAAAATGAAATGCCTGTCAGCGAGGGTTACTCGACAAGTATATTCCCATAGTAAATAAAAAGGTAAAAACATACGTATAAGAGAGACATGAGGTAAAGTGTATCATGAGTATGAGCATGGCATGATATAAGCATGGTATATTAAAACATGGTAGGAAATGTTATACTAACATGACAAAGTAATTAAGAGCATGGTATAAGTATTGTATTAACATTTAACAAGTTTAATTCGTAATAGCCACATCAGTTATGAAACGCACATATATGAAAGTAACGTAAGAAAAAGCATGATGTGATAATAAGGTCTGAAACGATATTAGCTAGCAGCTAGAACATTTAATATCATTAGCAATATTTAGTGAAAAGAGCAATTTACAACCGGTAGCAGTTAAAAATTTGATAGCAATTTGCAACCTGTAATGCTATTCACAACCTGTAATAAGAAGAAGACAATATGAGATAGAAACATTTGGTAACCAACTGTTCTAGTGCTAAGTCCATGTCCGAAGATACAATATGTGACTAAAACATGCCCCACCATGGGGAGCTACACGTGATGCTACTCACCGGCCCCTTTTTGGGTGATTGGTCAAGTACTTTCCTCCACTTAGTGTATGTGCGAGGTAAAGTTGTCGAGTACCTAATTACTCATGCATCCTCTATGATCATAGATTACCTCATTCCCATAGGTCAGGTCAAGTACCAGGTCCAAGTATGTGTACTATCTATTTACATTTCATTCATATGATTTACATTAGTCATTTAGTCTGTTCAATTGCATCGTATAAGATGCGTAAGATGTCTCAAAAGTCCATACAAAAATCTCACCAAGTTTCACAATTATGTGATTCTGTTACAAATTATATAAAGCGTTGAAACATACAATTATTTTAAGAAACGAGCACAGAAACAATTTTAACTAAGCAGTTGAATATAAATAAGCTTAAAATATTTTTCTACGGCTAATTGGTAATTTTTAGAAATTTAAAATAATTAACAGGTATTTTCCCCAATTTATATGGACTAAAAAATAATTTTAAAAATAAGAAAATGATTTTTCAATATATTCCAAGATTTATCTAGGGCAAACCAGATGTCAGAATTATTCCATCAAGGGGTCAAAATGATCGTCTCATCTAGTACTACAACATATATTTTTCTCGTACATTAGTGTACGTGAAAATTTTACGATATGAATTTGTAAATGAAAGTAGCAATAATAGGTTTTATAATATACTTGCATTTTGGCATTGAAACTAGCGCCAATGTGTCCGTTTCATCGAACTCGATTTTTTGGCTCTTCCAGTGTATTTTCCTGACATATATATAATATAATATGAATTAATACAAATCGGCCTTCAAAATATTATTATTATTACACACACACACTTCGTATATATGTATACAAATACGTATTATACTCTATATACCTCTTCTCACTCTGTTCTTTTGCAGCAGAGGGCCGGGCCTCGTCGATGGCAGTGGCGACGGCGTCGGAGGGCGGCGAGGTCAGCGGACCCAGCAGCGGCCGTAGCAGCAATTGAGGTGGCAAGATGGAGGGAGGAGCAACGCGTGGCAATGGGACTCGCATAGTCACGGTGAGCACCAACGACAGGGGAGGCAGTGCGAGGGTCAACACGCGGAGGATGCCACGGCAAGCTCGGGGCTGAGCTTGGGGGCGTCGGGCTCACTGCTAGTGGCGAGAGGGAGATGGGCTACTGTAGGCATGGGGGAGCTCTCCGTGGAGGAGGTGGAGGAGGTCGGCAGCGACTTGGCGATGGCGACGACGGCGACTCAGCGGCGGTGACGACAGCACATGCGGTGGCGGCGAGGTAGAGGGCAGCGCTGCTACGTCGGAGAGGGGGGTGGTGGAGACGGTGGCATAGTGATGTTGCCAGCAGGATGAGTCGAATGAGGGAGGGAGGGAAATGAGCATGGTTGAGGGGGTTCAGGTCGTGTATAATTCCGCATTAAACGAACTTGGGCTATTGGACTTCTCCCATAAATTCAGGGAGATCAAGAGTCAAGAAGACCAAGAGTCAAGAAGACCAAAGGGTGGAAGTTGCCTCATGCAATTCTTAATTAGCCATAAACCACTCCATCAATGATCAAACCCTTCATATTCTACATGAATGAAGCATACCAAGGGTCTTCAACATTAAAGCCAATTATTTGGGAGGTGAAGAGACATCATCAAACCATAGCCATCCTACTCCTATAAAAGGAGATACTCTCCAAGAGAAGAGAGAGGGAGGGAAAAAAACCCCAAAGAGGTAATCTAAAACCCAATACTACATGCTAATATTATAGTTCGGTCCAAGAAGCTAACTTAAGCATTGGAGGGGGCACTTACAAGTTGTTCAGCTATAGATAAGCAGATAGCTCGTCACCATCAAAGATAGCTCAGACGACGATACGAAAGCTCAGATCAAGCTTGGTTTGTCTTCATCCACGTTTTACATATCTTCAGTGAACTCGTCATCAAATCGACGATATCTCAGACAGGCCTCCATAGCGCCTCTAAAGCTCGGATCGTTATCCTCACAACGGAGGCGTAGGTTTCTCAAAGCTTCTTTCAATTATTGTCATCAATAAAGGTCACTGTAACCTTGATCCTGTTATTCTAAATTTATTGTTCGGTGGATTTTCCCATCAACAGGGGTGTCCATAACAATTAAAAAAGTTGTTTTGGGTTGGACGAAGCGGAATAATATAGATAATATAATTTGTCACCAGCTTTAATAATAGAGTAAACCTTTAAAGAAATTATAGAAAGTACAGAGATAAATCACCACACGCAACATCAAGCAATCACACATATTAACACATGATTTATACTGGTTCGACCCAATGTGGCACCTACATCTAGTCTATCGTTGTCATGGTTTCCATTAGATCAGAGATGTAGAACAAAAGGATACACCGACTACCAAGATCTCCTCCAACAACAAGCAAACCCTCTTGACAATGTAAATCTAGCAGTCTCACAATTACAAAGTCTCATGCACACTCAACAATGGAAAAATATTACTAGAAAACACTAGAATAAGGAATATCTCCTCTGCCAAAACTTGTAGCCGTCTCCAAGAACTGTTGCGGTGCATTGCCGTCAAAAGCCATGTATCTCCAATGGTCTTCAATTGTATTCTCATTAGGAATCCTCCCTTATGGTTATAGAGGTAGTTTTAAGTCATGGTCGTTCGATTTGCTCAGGTATCAAATTAACGGATCAAAACAAAACCTGCAACAGGTTGAAATAAAACCGACTAGGTATTGGCATGATCTTGCCATGGCACGATCGTGCCACAGCCTGGCGCAGAAAATATGGATGTTCTGCTTCTCCTGCACGATCGTGCCAACCCAGTACATAGTCTGGCACTATCTTGCCACTGTCACAAAACCTACTGACAGCATTACACGACTGTGCCAATTGAACTGAAATTTTGTCACGGTCATGCCACTGGCCTAGAATGCTTTACCATGGCTATACGTGCTTCTCATGACAGGTCTGTGTCATGTCCAGATTTGAAGATTTGAAGCACAATTTTCAACAAAAGTACCATAACGTTGTGATCAATCTTTCAGTTAGTCATCAATCAAAATTCAAAGCTGTTCCCACTCACCCCCCAAAAATAGATAATTGCTAAATGCACCGCAAAATTGCGGTGCATTCAATCATTACATTCTTTTTTTGGCAAAAATGAGGTGAGAGGATGTTTGTTAATGATATATGATAGGACATCCTTTCCAAAATTGAAAAGTCTCAGTTGCATGCACCTCAACTTCATAATGCATTTAGTCTACACCCAAAAATATTGACCATCAAAAAATTAAATACAATAAAGGTCAGACATGTTAAATTTGAAGCAACGGATGTAGAGATCTTGCCCTCCAAGTAAGCCAACTCCATCATAATTTTCCACTTCAATACCTTCAACAACTGCATAAACCCAATTTCCTTCTTTTATCTTTAATTTCATGAAGAAGACATTCAAATTGAAGGCCTTGGACAATGTGATGTTCTCAGTCGACTTCAGGAAAGACTTAGGCAAAGATCGACGATGACAACGATCATCGGATGGACGAAGAATCGACGACGAGAACAAAAAAGGAATTTCTATTCCTAACCATGGTTTTCAATTTTTCCTTTGTCATTTATCATTATTTTTGTTCAGACAAGGAATTTAGGGGAGGTTAGTTATTAATTAGGGGTAAAAACATCTTGATGTGAGATAATTTTGATGAAATATGAAAGTGGGTATCTTATTTTTGATAGTCTTGGGTACTTTAATTTTATTCATTAAAAGATTAGGCTAGTTTTCATATAGACTTAGATGTTGATCCTATTGGAAATCAACCGCTATATCCATAGCCATAGTCCCATTATATTATATCATCATGCATAAAGTGGGGAGACCAATGGTCTCAAGGATATGAAAGGTCCACCCCACTACTATGTAGTGGGGTGTAATGGTGGATAAATGAGGAGGGAGACCATAAGTCTCCTCCACTCATAACACTCCCCCTTATCCATCCATTACCTTTGAACTAGCATATGAATAATTCAGGATTCGTGATGCTAATGGGGTGGATACTTCTGGATCCAGAGTAAACGTGTTTGCCTCTTTAAAATCTTAGTTGTGGAAAACCCAGTGGGAAAAACCAACAGTCTTAAGATAAAAGAGTACAACCCACAGGTTACTCTCCCTGATCCGTACAATCTTCAGGCTTGTAGGTCTCTCAGATGTCGCATCCCTATACAAGCTTTCTAAAAGTACATTTAGGCAATGCCTTAGTAACCAGATCAGCTAAATTATTACAAGACTGAATCTGCCGTACTTCAATCTGCTTCTACTCCTGTAACTCGTGCGTCCAGAAGAACTTGGGAGAGATATGCTTCGTCCTGTCGTCCTTGATGTAACCAGCTTGTAGTTAAGATATACAAGCTGCATTATCTTTAAATAATATGGTTTGCTCAAGGTCGTCCGTCTTCAGACCGGTCGTCACTAGAATGTGATGAATGATTGAACGAAGCCAGATACATTCTCTGCTAGCTTCATGGATCACCAGGAGCTCTGAGTGGTTGGATGAGATTGCTCTGGTGGTAGCTTCAAATATTTCCAGGAGATGGTCATACCACAGAAAATGAACACCAGTCTGTGACTTCTCAGTATGTGGATCAGACCTGTAACCTGTATTTGTGTAACCAATCAAAGTGGAAAATCCACATTTCGGGATGTATAATCCTAGGTCAGCTGACCCTTGGAGGTAGCACAGAAGCTGCTTTACTCCGTTTCAGTGGTGCTGCGGGCGTAGAAATTGTATCTGGCTAGTAGGAAGACTGCGAATGCTATGTCGGGACGCATGCAGTTTGTCAGATATAGTAGTGCTCCAAAGGCACAAAGTTAAGGTACTTCAGGACCTAATATTTCCTCCCCCTCTTCCAGCGGACGGAAGGGGTCTTTATGTACATCCAAAGATCCAACGACCATTGGTGCACTTAGAGAATGTCATTTATCCATATGGAAATTTTTAAATAATTTTCTTGTGTATGTGGATTAGTGTTACAAGATTCCTCCGCTGAGATGTTATATCTGTAAGCTAAGACTATATTTAGTCTTGCCTAGGTCTTTCATTTCAAACGTTAGCTTGAGACTTGCAGATATATCATCAATCTCTGCAGGAGATCCGATGAGATTTAAGTCGTCTACTTAGACTGTTATTAATACGAATCTTGTTTCCGTGGTTTTAATGAAAATACACGGGTAGACTTCATTATTGGTGAAACCTTGTTGAACAAGGAATTCACTCAGTCTGTTATGCCATATTTTTACAAATTGTTTAATACCATATAATGATCTTAAAAGCTTAACAAAATAGACGTTCCGAGGTATGTCGGTATTTTGAAACCATCTGGAAGTTTCATATAGATATCTTTATCTATATTGCCATATAGATATGCAGTCACAACGTCCATGAGCTGCAATTCTAGGCCTTACATTGATGTTAAGCTTACTTATCAATCGTAATATGATCGTATCCATAACCGGGGAATATGTATCATCATAATCTATCCCCGGTAGTCAGGAAGGTCCCTGAGCTATAAGCCGTGCTTTATAGCGTATGATTTGATTATTCTCATTTATTTTCCTTAGGAATACTCACTTGTATCCCACAGGTTTTACACCTCTTGGTGTCTGGACTACTGGTCCAAAGACTTTGCGTTTCAAGAGTGAGTCCAACTCTACTCCTATTGCTTCGTTCTAATTTGGCCAATCATCTCTGCATTTGTATTCAACTAGAGATAGTGGATCGATATCATCGTCGCCTTTAGCGATGTGACAACAATATCGAACGCGAAGTCGACGACGACGACCATGCTTTTTCTGTCCAGTACCACCCAGTATGTACGAATTTTTATTATATTTCTCCTGTATTGTCCTCTTCGGGGGGACTGAAGGAGGGGAAAGGTTACTGGTCTGAGCTCAGCATCATGTGGTTGGATATTTTTTATTTCTATAAGTATATTCCTCTTACGAAGGAATTTATCTTTGGAGCTGTAGAGAGATGTATGCCCTCGAGGTTATTTATCTTTATAAACATCTTGTTCATAAATGAAAGTATGCTTTCTGGTACAAATTGTCTGATTAATTTTCTATTTTATATATAGCTTAGATAATTTCCTTAGACTCCAAGTTAGGTCATACATGTTTCGAGATACAGATCGCGATTATGAGAAATGTCTGACGAATAGGAGCTTGATTCTTAAAAGCGTTCGTGGTCGTAGATGCATTGAGATAGGATATCGGCACATCGGACAGACCATTATGTCTTTGTATTGTTGGTCTCATAATCATGCGACTTGATAAAGTCGGAGACAAGACACAGGTGCTCATTAGAGAATGAGTCCACTGAACGACCCAAATATAGAGTTATCAAATGGTAAAACATTAACTAACTGTCATTAATAACTCTAGTGATGATATGCAAGTTGGTCCTTAGGACTTGAGATCATTGTATGAAGCTGTGCGTGAACAGTGTCACTTAGGTCTATGATCTAGCTTCGAGGCAAGGCCTGCTGAAAGATCTTAGGCTGGGTGACACTTGAAGCATACAAACTGAGTAGTGATCATGAGAGGATTCATCTCTTCTGTTAATGGGAAGTTAGTGTCGCATGTCAGCACGGCTCTAGGTAAAACATTGGCCAAGGTATGTTGTAGGATGTACAACATGAATGTACCAGAGACCGATGAATACTGACCACTGCTAGCTAGTGGGGTTGACAGAGTTCCAAACCCCAGGCTAGGCAAGTGACATAGTTAAGACGAAGGGACTAAAACTGCGGAATTCATCACGGACACAGTCAGTGTGATTCTGACGGCACTTTTACCGACAAGTCAATCACGTAAGTATGATTCTGAAATAGGGACAACACCTCTGCTCTTGGTTATTGTCGTCTAGGGACTTCGAGTCTCAACCTGTAGTAGGGTCAGGCTGTAGGGTCTCACACTGAGTAGTATTCACGTCTTAGTAATAGGAAGAACGTAAAGAGGAATGCATTCGATGCTATAGAATTATTAAGTTCACAAGTTAGTTGTGAGATTGTAATGGCCAGTTTTCTTAGTGCACGTTTTCCGTAACGAAGATTATTTCAAATGATTTCAATGATTTTCCTTACTATTTTTCATCGTTCAAATCTTAAAACGGACTTCGCATTCGTGATCCTCGCAACGATACGAACCTGTGGTATCTTTTCTTAATTTTTCGTACATGTATAGTTCAGTGGCGAAATCGTAATTTCCTTATGTTCTTATTATATCTCTTTTCACTAATTACATTTTTACCTACCATAATTACACTAAATAATTAAACTAGTGTCGACAGACATCTCCCAACGACTCATGCGGTTATCAAATGTCAACTACCCTCTTCATTCCCATCCCCACATCCAGCTCCTCTCATCAACGCTGCCCCCTCATTTCATTTCTTAAGACAACAGCAGCAAGCAAAGGCAACGACAGCAAATTCCTCCATCTCCCTGCGAATTCCTTCCCTCGCTGCAATTCCACAATCAACCAGAAACAATCCACAAACAAATCAGCCCCAAATTATTTCTTCCCAAAAACCTATCCACCAAACCATCACCAAATACAAACCATTCTGCGAACCCATCATCACAAACCAGCAAATAAATTTCTCCCCAAACCAGAAACAAATCAAACCACTCCCAAATCAAACCCCAAACTGATTTTGAAATCAGAATCAAGAGGAGAAATCTGAAACACAACATCAAATCTGAAACGAAATCAAACGAATTTCAGACAGCAAATAAACTTCAGATTTCTCCAATTTCAGATCAAAGCCCAGGCCAACCCCTCGCCTGAGGATCAACGCACGCGCCACCAGCTCCGACAGGCCGTAGCCCTTGCGTGCTGCCTGCGCGCACTGCAGACCGTCAGTCAACCCCGCTCCGACCGCCGACCGGCCTTCCCCGCCTGCCGCATGCTGCATGTACCCACCGAAAGCCGCCGTACGCCAGCCACCGTCCACTCTCCGTGTGCGTACGTGAGTTTCCTGAGCCCTTCTCTCTTGCGTGACCCTCCCCCTTTGGTTGCGTGAGTGAACTCTCTTGCTGCAACTAAAAAAACGAAAAGATGGAGAGGAGAGTGACAGAGTATAGATAGGAAGAGTTAAAGAATGAATAAGAGAATATAGGGATAAAGAGAGTTAAGAAGAGACATCCTATTGATAAGGGACAGAGAGAGTGAAGGGTAGGGTATAAAAATAATGTTAGAGTAGGTGTTAGTGGGTGGGAGTTTTGAATATGATGTTAACCATAAAATTAACTATTACTAAGGGTAGTAGGTTGTTAGTGTTAATTTAAAAGTTAATTTGTTAGTGTTATTTAATTTCAGCATGTTAGAAATTATTAAGCAATATTAGGATTATAAAATTAGAATAATAAGGCTTACCATGAATCATATAATACAATATAAACATCACCCCAGCCAGAGAACCCAATAAAATCAAACAAACCCAATTTAAGGATTATTTTAATATTGTGCTTATCTCGCAATAAATCTAATTCATTGATATGTTTAACCAAAACAGAGAACCAGACATACCATTACGTAGTACCCGTCAAGATGAACCCAATGACACCAAAATCGCTGAAATCGGGCAAGTGTACAAATTATATTGAATTTTTGAAGTTAGATACCATTTGGTCTTTTGCATGTAAAGTTGTATAACTTAAAATCTACACGTAAAATGACGCATGAATTTACTACCATGACATTCTTGACTGAAAATGTGATCCAACAGCATATAACTTGATATACCTTAGTTTAGAACAATAGCAAAGAAAGTTAGTTTCCATAACATGTTCTTTAAATTCTTATTTTTAGCACTTTTGTTAAACTATCATTAAATGTTACTTCATTTAAACTGCTATATGCCATGGTTATTACTCATGCAAATTAACTGCTAGAAATGTCTGCTAGACACACGAATGAACTTGATAATCAAAGAATGATAAATGCCGTTGGCTACCAGTTGATCCATGCCGTTGGCTACCAGTTGTTACATGCCGCTGGCTACCAGTTGTTACATGCCGTTGGCTACCAGTTGTTACATGTCGTTGGCTACAAGTTGTTACATGCCGTTGGCTACTAGTTAGCTATTCTCGGCGGTCACATATGACTAGTCTGGCTCGTGTTCCAGTAGGGTCACATGTGACTAGTCTGGCTAGTGTTCCAGTATATGACGGTTTAGCATCCTGGCTCGTGGTCCAGGAAGTACATTTTGGGGTGGGGTTAGGGTTGAGCGGCCACTAGATGGATGAAAGGGTACTGTCTTTAAGGGCACCACCCATGCGGTGGGTTAGCACCAATCACGGTAAGCCCCCATGTGAAGAAGGATTCACTCATCGTGACCTAAAGGCGAGAACCCTATGCATGATAGAAAGCATTGCATTGTAATTGTAATAATCATAGTCACTTGCTCGCTCATTAGGATTGCCATGTTTATAGTGCTTACCGTTAATTTGTTATAACTGCCATGTCATAACTGTTCACTTTACTTTTGCCTAGAACTGCATAATAGGAGTGTTTTACTTTACTTCATTTTATATCGGCATGTTTAAACTTGTTATTGATATCTCGTTTAATTCATTTAATGCCTCTTAAATTTTGTACAAATTTGTATATATTGCCTTGGGTTCTAACATCTACTTGCAGACACTTGCTGACATACATTCATGTTTTTGGATGTATGTCAGATCCCGAGCTATAGCACCAGGAGGACTAGTTAAAATAGCTGAACCAGGGGACCAAGAGTTGTTGAACTAGTGAACCTTCATTGTATTTCTTTTCATTTGTTGTACGGGTGATAAGACCCACTCTTCTTTTCTCCATTTGTTGCAATTCTATTGAAACGTTTAAGATTGTACTAATGCTTTACTTATCTGTGTTGTTTTTGAGTAATGCAAGTAAGAACCTGCGGGATTTCACACAGACGCTTATTGTGTTAAGTCTGGGAGGAAAGAAAAGCAAAAGTACATCCTCCTTACTTGCACATGCAGACCCGTTCGCGTCCTCGCTCCCAAGCCTAATGGGAAGCAGGGCGTGACAAGTTTTAGCTAATGGGAAGCGGGGCGTGACAGAGATTAAAACATTTGGGATTGAAGAGGACTTCCTGTGGAATCCACAGGAACAAACCGCATTGGAAACGGAGCTCAAACGATCCCAGAAACGTAAAAACAACACAATACAAAGGTGGGTTAGACCCACTTGGACAAACGGGTCCACCCGCAAGAGAAACGGGCGGCCCGCTGTGATCAGCAGGCGCGGCCCGCTGGGTTTAGCTGGCCGCATGCCCGCTCCGGGTGTGCCCAATGTGGGCACGCCCATTGCCTTTGGAAGCTGCGCCCGCTAGCTTGGCAGGTGCGCCTGCAACTTAAGTTGTTTTGACTAGGGTTTTCTGAAACCCTTGACGGCTACGAAATGTGTGACTTTTGCTCAACTTTGAGCAATTGTTTGAGGGGTCAAACAAAGTTGGATTTCATCGCCATTTGTTCCTGCCTGTTCACCATTCAAAGCTCTTCAAAATGATAGGTAGTATCATCTTTGAAGCTCAATGGTGAGGGAGATTTAATTAGTTAAAGTTAGGCCTTTAAGAAAGGCTTACTAACTTAAATTAAATCTCTCTTTGATTTATTAGTCCCACATTGCTCGTGAGACGAGCAAGAGGTCTAGCTCCATATATAAATAGGGGTAGACACCCAAGAGAAAAATTGCACCAAGTCTTTGATTGAGGAGTTCCGAAAATTTTGAGCACTCTCGATCAAGACTTAAATTATTCTTCCTATATAGTTCTTTCTATCCTTCAGTCGGGTCCTAGCAAGACTACGAGGAGGTTTGGATCTGATCCAGAATTCTCTGGCGTGGGTCTGCTCAAGTTAAACTTTCTTCGGCAAGTGATCGGCTCGGATGCGCGGTGCGGCTCGAAGGGCGGTTGAGCTCAAGGTGAGGCACGGTGCGGTTCAGAAAGCGGCTCAGCTCAAGGCGCAGTGCGAGAAGACGGTGCGGTACATCTTGCCGGTACCAAGGCAAGATTCTGGGTGAGTTCTTTTATTATGCCTTTCATATTTTGCAGTAGTTAGACCTTTCTCGGTTTGGTCATACCCAACCCGAGTCAGTAGATAATCCTGGATAGGGAGCATGTTTCCTAAGGGTAGATTTTATTAAAAGAGTTTAATAATAATATTTTTCCGCGGCTTCTTTTATATTTTTGCTCGTCCGACTTAGGACGGGCTAGAATATATGCCCTAAGGACCTTGAAATCCCAACATTGGTATCAGAGCTAGGTCTACTTTGTTCTAATGTTGCAACGAATATGATTTGCATGTTAATTATGTGATAATTAAAACCATTAATTCATGTGATGATCTTAAGAAGTTTAATGGTTTAATTTTCTTGCTTATTTGATAATAAAAAATACCTTGTTAGGTTAGCCATTAAAAATCATCTAATCATTATAAGATAATTTTTTAGATCTTTTCTACCATCTATTAAAAATTTGTTTTACTGCCTAATGGACGATTAGGATAGCGACATATTGACTCAAATCCTTATAGTTGATAAGGACCTAATAAAAGTCATTGAACAAATCTATAAAATTCTAAATTTTAAGGATCCACTAGTTGATAAGGATTAACTAGTATTAATAAAAGCCAATAGTTGATAGTTACGCATATACATGACAAGCAACTTCAATGGATCATGATACCAGTCAATGTGCTTGGCTGAGTTTGCTAGGTCACCCTAGCTTGACTAGGGGTAAGTGACCCTGTCTCAGTCAATTCCCTCGCCGTGTCCGCTGGACCGAAGATGCAAATCATTATTATGCAAGACCGTCAACTATATCTAGTCAAATACGTTAATAAATCTTTTACAAGATAATTCGTAGCCCTCTTTGTTTTAGACGTTGGGATCTGTAGGATCCGTGTTACAGTTGTTGAGCTACACTCAAGCTGTGACACGTCAACCTTATAGAAACCAATTTCTTCATGCATGTGTCTTAACCCAAACCGTCGCGTTGTGAATACACCGAGCACCGACGTAAACTAAGGCAATGATGTAGTCTAGACTTGATCTAAACCGTCGTGTCGTGAATACATCAAGCGTCGGCGTAAGTCAAGCTAGACGCAAAAACAAAGGTCTGACTAGACTAGTTATAGTGATTTGGATGAGCACACTCATGATCACAAATGACTAGGGGTAAAAAATCAAATAGGGAGTCATATACGATATGATTGACGAGGAGTTCGTCTAC
The DNA here is from genome assembly GCA_030789695.1 of Scilla litardierei. Taxonomy (NCBI): domain Eukaryota; kingdom Viridiplantae; phylum Streptophyta; class Magnoliopsida; order Asparagales; family Asparagaceae; genus Scilla; species Scilla litardierei. The sequence goes on along the minus strand of CM061140.1, from coordinate 140,196,819 downwards.
GACGGCAGAGTCAAACGACTTGTTGAGCTACACTCAAGGTCGGACGACTCAGGGTTGTTGGATTCCTCCCACTAAAATTTTAATTATGTTATGGCTTAAATGATTTTAAAATAGTGGAAGGGCATAATTGGATAAAAACCATTCTAATTATATTTAAAATATTTTGAACACATGCTATTTATAGGAGTTCTAATCTTTGCAGCATGACGAGTAATACTAATTATATCCAAGATAAGAATATATTAACTGGTAATAACGAAAAGGACTGGCTAAGTGGAATAATAGCAGTACTGGAACACATGAAGAAAGTGCATTTTAATGCCTCAATTTCAATAATGCAAAGTGTAATTCTTTCTGTGAATTCTAATTCATGAGTATTAGATACTGGTGCAGGCTCTCATATCTATAATCAGTTACAGGGAATGAGAATTAATAGAAAGCTCGAAAAGAATGAAATCGTTCTCCAAGTCGGTAACACAGCAAATGTTGATGGTGTAGCCATGGGAGATCTAAAATACACATTAGCTTGTGGAGCTAACTTGCTTTTGAAGCAATGTCACTATATCCCTAACTTCCTATACAATATTATCTCCGTCTCAGCTTTGGCTAGAGAAGTTATAATTTTTCTATCATCGAAAATGTTATGAACAGCTAGGTTTTGGGACAATAAACAATGGTGTATACACTTTGAGTAATAAAGTTGTATTAAACATTAATAAAAGAAAACGTAAGGAATCAGGTTTTAGTGAAACCTACCTTTGGCACTGTAGACTAGGCCATATCGGAGAGAAGAGACTCAGCAAGTTACATAAAGAGGGGCTCTTGGGCCTCTCGAATTATGAGTCATTCGACATTTGCGACTCTTGCCTCAAAGATAAAATGGCCAAAACTCCTTTTGCAAGTCAAGGGAAGAGAGTTATTGAACTCTTGGGTCTAGTACATTCTGATGTATGTGGACCCATGTCTACATTAGCCAAAGGAGGGTTTTCACATTTCGTTACATTTACTGATGATCACTCTAGGTTTGGACATGTGTTCTTGATGAAACACAAGTCCGAAACCTTTGAGCAATTCCAAGAGTATCGTAACCAAGTTGAAAAACAGACTGGCAAAAGTATTAAGATCATTCGATCAGCTCGAGGAGGAAAATACTTGAGCCATGAATTCCTTGCATATTTAAAAGATAATGGGATTCTCTCTCAGGTCACACCTCCTTATACACCTCAACATAACGGTGTGTCAGAAAGGAGGAACCACGCCTTGTCAGACATGGAGCGATCCACGATAAGTGAAGATGAGTTAACAACTTTCCTCTGGGGCTATGCCCTAGAAACTGCTATATATATTCTCAATAAGGTTCCATCAAGGTCTATGCCAATTACACCTATCAGATATGGACTGGCAGAAAACCTAGCCTTACTCACTTAAGGGAGGGGGGTTGTTCTGCATATGTCAAAAGGCATAATCCAGACAAATTGGAAGATAGATCCATTCTGTGTAAATTCATTAGGTACCCGAGACATTCGTTAGGATATATCTTTTACCATCCAAAGCAACAAAAAATTGTTATCTCTAGACATGCCACCTTTTAAGAAAAGGAGTTCCCGTGTGAAGGAATCCACTGGCAAGGTGATTGATCTGGACGCATGTTCGAAAGAAGTACTTACATAAGAAAAAGTGTCGGAACCAGTGGGAGAATCAAAATCTGATATCTCCCAACCAGTCGTTAGGAGGTCTGATAGGATTCCTCGAATCCCTGATAGGTACTACGGTTTTCTCGTAGACAAAGGGATTGAGGATATCATCATATTAGATGATGATCCTATTAGCTTCCAGGATGCCATAAAGAGTAGAGACTCTGATAAACGGCAAGATGCAATGAACTCCAAAATAGATTCCATGCATGTGAATAAGGTTTGGACCTTAGAAAATGTGCCCAATGGAAGCATTCCTATTGGCTGCAAATGGATCTTCAAGAAGAAGATTGGTGCAGATGGAAAGATAGCAACGTACAAGGCTAGCTGGTTGCGAGAAGGGTATCATCAGATTATATGAATAGATTATGACGAGACTTTCTTACCCGTCGACATGCACAAGTCTATCCGGATTATACTCACCATTGCAGCCCACTATGACTACAAAATCTGGCAAATGGATGTAAAAACTGCCTTTCTAAATGGTGATTTAGAAGAGCAGATTTACATGACTCAGCCAGAAGGTTTCGAAGTCAGTGTGAGTAAAGGAAAAGCATGTAGACTACATAGGTCCATCTATGGACTAAAGCAGGCTTCAAGAAGTTGGAACATCCGTTTTGACAAGACAGTCAAAGAGTTTGGTTTTGTCATAAATGAGGATGATCTGTGCATCTATAAAAGGATCAGTAATAATTCTTTAGTTATCCTCGTACTGTACGTGGATGATATTCTGATAACATGTAACAACATAGAGATGTTGAAGTCTGTTAAAGAATGGCTATCAACTAACTTTTCAATGAAAGACTTGGGAGAAGCAACCTACATATTAAGTGTAAAGATATATAGAAATAGATCCAAACGGATGCTAGGACTCTCCCAAACTAGGTATATTGACACCGTGCTAAAACGGTTTAGCATGGAAAACAGTAAGGGTGGTTTAATACCGGCCAATCATGGAATAAACCTTTCTAAGGAGATGTCTCCAAAACTGACTTGGAAAAGGATCGCATGAGTAAGATAACATATGCTTCAGCAGTAGGATCTATCATGTATTCCATGATCTGCAACAGACCTGATGTCACTTATGCACTAGGTGCAGTAAGTCGATATTAGTCTAACCCTGGAGAAGAATACTGGAGAGCAGTCAAGTCTATTCTTAAGTATTTAAGAAGGACTAAAGACTTAGTCTTGATTTATGGAAGTGAAGAGCTCAAGGTTGAAGGCTTCACAAATTCTAGCTTTAAGAGTGATATAGATGATATCAAATCGATCTCTGGATATGTTTTCACTCTCAACGGAGGAGCAGTCAGTTGGAGGAGTTCCAAACAAGATACTGTTGTAGACTCCACGATGGAGGCTGAATACATAGCGGCCAACGATGCGACAAAGGAAGCAGTCTGGATGAGGAAGTTCATAAACCAGCTGAGAATGGTACCTGTAATTGAAAATCCAATACCGCTATATTGAGACAACAATGCAACCATCAGTCTGGTTCAAGAACCTAGATTCCGCAAGAGATCTAGACACATTCTTCGGAAGTATCACCTGATACAGGATATTGAGAAGAGGAAAGATATAGAACTCCTTAGAGTCTGTTCGGAAGAAAATTTAGCAGATCCATGTTGGGGGTTTGGCGGACCCCCAGAGCTCGGATCCGTATCCGTCCTAAGTCGGACGGACCACGGAGGCACAAAAGCGCAGCGGAAAACCAGAAATCAAAATTTCTACACTAGCTAAACTATTTAGCTAGGCTCTGGGGAGCCAGAACCTAGCCCGATCTATGCCGACTTGGAGTGGGTCTGACCACCCCAAGAAGGATCTACACTGAAGCGACTAGTTAAAACTATACTAGAAAACGCTTAACCACATACCCGGAATCTTGGCCCTGGAGCAGGCAAGATGTACCGCACCGTCTTGTGAAGCTCCTCGTAGCCGAGCCGCGTTGACCCGATCTCCCTGAGCCGCCTCGCACCCTCGCACCGATCCGCCCGAGCTGCTTTCGCCTCCGATCCGATCACACGCGGTAGAAAGTTTCACTTGAGAAAAAACCCGCGTCTTAGACGTCCGGATCAGATCCAAACCCCCTTTGTAGTCGTGCTAGGACTACTCCGGAGAACAGGAAAATAGAGAGAGATTTTAGTCGCGGATCGAGCTTGCTCTAAAATTCTGGAGCTACCCGATCGTTGACTGGTGTGTTTTTCAACGAGGAGAGTGCACCCCTATTTATATAGGGAGTGAGCACTCAACTTCTCGTTGCGGGCAATGTGGGACAATTCCCATGAAGAGAAAAAATTCAATTAAGCCATTTGGCTTAATTTCAACTTTAAAGTTAGCCTTTCACAAAGTCAAACTTTAACGAATTAATTCTCCTCGCATACTAAACTTCAGACACCAAACAAGCTATCAATCAGAAAAGCTTGGAGTGGTGAACGCGTAGGAACTGACGGTGACGAATTTCGACTTCGTTTGACCCTTCAAACAATTGCTCAAAGTTTAGCAATTTTCACAAAATTCGTAGCCGTCATTAGGGGTTTCAAAAACCCTAATTTTGACTTAAGTGGCGGGCGCGCCCGCTAGGCTTAGCGGGCGCGCCCGCCCAAGGGAGCAAGGGCGGGCCGCCCGCCCGCTGCTGCAGCGGGCGGGCGCCCGCTGCCGCAGCGGGCCGCGCCCGCTGCCGCAGCGGGTCGCGCCCGCTGTGCAGCAGGCACTGGCCCGCTGCATCAGCGGGCGCCGACCCGCTGCATCAGCGGGCGCCGGCCCGCTGCGCAGCGGGCCCGCGCCCGCTGCTGCAGCGGGCGCCCGCCCGCTGCACACAGCGGGCCCGCGCCCGCTGCTGCAGCGGGCCGCGCCCGCTGTGCAACGGGCGTGCGCCCATTGTAGCCAGCGGGCGTCGCCCGTTTTGCCTTTGCACATGGGCCTTTTGGCATAGTGGGTCTAACCCACTTCCTATTGAACTCTTTCTGCGTTTCTGGGCTCGTTTGAGCTCCGATTTGGACGCGGTTTGAACCTGTGTTTAGACCGGGACGATCCCGTCATCCAGGTAACCCTTTCCAACAAGTTTGTTCCAACTAAATTCGTCGTAACTAATTTACAACACGTTTAGTCAAAGTTAGCATCTAATGCAACGTTGTGTCCCTATTGCTAATGCGACTAACTTTCACAATTTAACTTGTGAATATCATCAAATGATATTTCTCTCTATTCTATATTCCTATTACTAAGAGACGAACACTCCTCGGTGTGAGACCCTACAGCCTGACCTTACTACAGGTTGGGGCTCGAAACCCCTAGACGACGGTCACTACGAGCAGTAGCTGTCGTCCCTGTTTCAGAGTCATCATAATGTGATCGACCCTTGACAAAAGTATCATAGGTTTCGCCTTGGCTGTGTCAGTGATGAATTCCGTTAGCTAAAATCCCTTCGTCAAGACTGTGTTATTGTTGGCCTAGGGTATGGTTTTCTGTCAACCCTATTAGACAACATTGGTCAGTATACTGCGGTCTTTATTGTATACACGTTGTACTACTTACAACGTACCCCAGCCGAGGATTAACATAAAGACCGTACTGAGCCTGTAACACTAACTTCCCTTTAATGGAAGTGACGAATCCCATCTTAGTCACTTACTCACCTTGGGAGCTTCAGGTGCAGCCCAACCTAAGATCTTTCATCAGGACTGGTCCTCGAAGCTAGATCATGGGTCTAAGCTATACCGTTCGCTCACAGGTTTGTACAGATGACTTCAGGTCTTAAGGATCAACTAACCTATCATCACCCTAGAGTTATTAAAGACAGATCATTAAAGTTAACCATTTAATAACTCTAACTTGGTCGTTCAGTGGACTCATTCTCCAATGAGCACCTGTGTCTCGTCTCCGACTTCGCCAAGTCGAATGACTATGAGATCATCATTACCCGAAGGCAAGACGAAGACACAGTGATCTATGCGATGTGTGGATATCCAGTTCTCGACACATCTACGATCACGAACCGTTTAAGACTTACGTTTCTATTCGGTCGCTTACTTACTCATAATCGAGATCTCATCTAGATATGTAAGGACCTAACTATAAGTCTATGGATATTATCTAAGTATATTAATACAAATGATTTTATACTTAGAATAATACGTACCATATACGGTATGAACAAGACGTATAATCAAGACAAATTGCCTTATGGGCATATATCTTCCTACATCTCCCACTTGCACTTAGGCTATTTATCTCGGTATCTCATACCGTTATAGCATATCAGTCACTTTGACATTTGATATGGCAAACCTAAGAATGGTTCTACTAATGAGTATCTACAACGAATTTTAATGGATTGAAATTACATCTCTTGATCAAACAGGGTTGATCATTTGGAAAAAATGATCTGGATCAATTTTCCTAACTTTGTATAGCTAATAGTTAGCTTATACGATTTAGATGTTGGGGTCTAACATTTCCGTAAGTCAGTTCTATCTCACTCCACTTTATTGTTTCAATATGTCAAGTGCATATTTGACACCCTAAGTCTCTATATATATACACGATTAAATCAAAATAATTTTGACTTAATGATTTATATAGAAGATTCATTAAAGTGAAATATCCTTTTTACTTAGTCACAAAAACGGAACTAAGTGTATGAGCTCGCTCCCACTGACTTTAAGAATTACCTGGTTAAATTTCTTCAACATAATATCTAAATCATATTTAGATTTATGTGCAAAAATAACCATTTGGTAAGTGCCTCAGATGGAATGCACAAGTGTCAGGTTCGGTTTGACGAATGAGTCAAGTCAAGATCGTTTTAAGGAAGCTTGACATTGACTCGTTCAATTAAAACGTCCTACACTGTACTTTATTCCTTTAACCACATTTAGTATTAACTCTTGTAATAACTAAATGCAGATAATCAAGAATTAATCTTGATATGCGTATTATTGTGATCGCACACAATTTATACGCCCCCTGGAACCTACACTTAACTACTGATTGACTTCTAACATTTAGTCAGCTCCAAAATCAATATTATCGAAGCTATACACCATTATTCGAAAATATACGCAATCATCACAGAAAAGCCACATCCACAGAATTTAAGCCAATTCAATTTCAATTGCAACAAACGAGACATCCATTCCAAAACAACGGGTTCATAAAAAGAACCTTAATTTGTTTATCAAAAATAAACCTTGAGTGCAAAGCACTCATTCATTGTTTTCGATCCTTAAAGATGATACATTTTATTCAAACAAGAAAAATATCATCTCCATCGCGATCATTGTCTCTAGAAGTCTTTGAGCGGTCCCAGCAGCAACTGTTGTTTTGATTGCCGACCGATCTCCGTACTTCTCCAATCTCCGGTTCTTATCAGCCACCTGTATACAGTACACAGATGTCTATAAGTATCTCATACTATATGAATGGAAATAATTGCATTTAATTGAATTTTAATTTGTACCTGAGGTAGAGGCATCAGTATGCCCTTTCTTCTTCTCTGCAAGATAGATCTTGCAGTTCCTCTTCCAGTGGCCAATCTTGTGGCAATGAAAGCACTCAGATTTCGACGGGGCCCCTTTGTTCTTCTTCTTCCCATTCTTAGCCTTCGCAGGTTGTGGGACCTGCCTCTTCTTCCCTTTGCCTTTCGGCTGGTCGGAAGTAGCAGAGCCAACAACCAGTGCAGTCGGCTTCTTCTCAATCTCCTCAAATTGCCGGAGCATATTGAGGAGACCAGGAAGATCCGTCTCAAGGCTGTTCATTACAAAGCCAGTTATAAAGGGCTTGAACTCGGGAGTTAAAGACTTTAGAATAATGTTCGTGGACATCTCATTGTCCAGGACAAATCCTAACTGGGCGGCGTCCTCCACGTACCCGATCATCTTGATAACATGATCTTGTACTGGCCCTGTCGTCATCTTCGTGCCCCAGAGGTTGCTGGTAGCTTCGAACTTGGCAGCTCTAGATCGCTTGCCATACAACTCTTGTGCATTAAGGAGTATGCTTTAAACATCCATATGTTCATGCTTCCTCTGCAGTTCGTTGGTCATTGAAGCTAGAGTAAGGCATCTTGCCTTCTCTGCATCCCTCTGGTACAACTTGAAGGCTTCTTTCTCTTCGTGGGTCGAATCCTCATCGGGCTTCTCCGGAGCGTCCTCGAACAATATGTATCCAATCCCAGCTAGGGACAGGACCATCTTAATGTTCCTAAGCCAGTCTTTGTAGTTGGTTCCATCCAGCACGTTCTTTTCTACCATGTATTTTAGACCTGAGTCCATTCTGCATTTTATAGATACTTTAGTTAGTATATGTTCGTAGTATAGTTTTAATGGTTTTAATAAAACTATATTCTCCCACTAAATTTATTTAAAGCCATAATAATAAACAATTTATTATAAAAATAACATTTGTGAGAGAGGGATCCGACTACACTGAGTCTGACAACCTTAAGTGTATCTCAACAAGTTGTCCGACTCTGCAGTCGGTAGACGAACTCGTCGTCAATCATATTTACTATGATTCCCTATCGATTTTTACCCCTAGTCATTTGTGATCATGAGTGTGCTCAACCGGATCACAATGGCTAGCCTAGTCGGACCCTTGTTTTCGTGTCTAGCCTGACTTGCCCCTTTGCTCGGTGTATGCACGACGCGCCGGTTTGGGTCAGGTCTTAGACTACATTCTTGGTTAGACTTACGCCGAAGCTCGAGGGATGAGACAACGGTTTCAGTCAGGTTAAGATGTCAATCAAGAAATCGGTTTCTATAAGAGTGACATGTCACGGCTTGAGTGTAGCTCAACAACCGGAACATGTTTCTTACAGTTGCCAACTCCTAAAACAAGGAGGGCTACGATTTATCTTGAACAAGATTATTATCGTATTGACTTAGGTATAGTCGATGGACTTACATAGTCATGAATCGACTCCTTGCGGCCCAGCGGACGCGGCCAGGGAATTGACTAAGCCAGGACCACTTGTTACCCAGTCTAGCTAGGTTGGTCCAAAAACTTTAGCCAAGCACATTGACCGACATCATGATCCATTGAAGGAGTTGTCATCAATCTTATGTTTTCCAAACAACTAAATGGCTTTTAATTAAGAGAACTAGTTAATCCTTATCAACTAGTGGATCCTAAAATTAAAAATTTTTGAGATTGGTTGAACATCTTTTATTAAGTCCTTATCAACTATAAGGTTCTACGTTCAACTTGCTACCCCAATCTAATTAGGATTTTAATAAAACAATTCAACATTGTCTTTTTATGAAAATCATTTAATTGAACGTTTTAATGAAATGATTTACAAAACAAAAGTGACTACCCTAATCTGGTATTAGGTTCGATGTTGTTTTGTTTTATCAAACATAGCATGTCACTATCTTGTTTTAATGGCTAACCTAACAAGATTTGTGAATACATTATTCAACATAAAATGAAACAGCTAATTTATCCGCATAAAATAAAGTTTCATTTTAGTGACATATAAAATGTAATTGCAAAAAATTATCTATATAATACAAACACGCAAATCTAAATTTTAACACTTAAAATTAAAGATTAAAATTTTAAAGCTTTCATAAAATTTTTTATCGCATAAAACTAGGTCGTACAAAATTATCTAGTAATTTTAAACTTTGGCTTTTAAAGTTCTTAATCTCATTTCTAAAATTAAATATCTCATAAAAATTTTAGAAAACATATATGTAAAATAAAAGAAAAAGTTTAGATTTCATCTCATGAAAAAAATATTTCTTAAAGTTTACATATCCATTAAAACAATTTTAAACACTTTTAAAATCTTTTAGAAATCCTTTTAGAAGCTTTCAAATAAGGTTCAAAGATCTCTAACCTTTATGTAACTAAAGAAAACTTTTAGATTTCAAAAATAAAAATTTTCTATAAAGTTTACATAAACTTTAAATACTCTTTAAAAAATTTTTAATGTCTTATAATAAAAATTTAAAAAGTATTTAAAACATAGGAGACTTCTTTTAGATTTATCGCATAAAAATAATTTGTCCCAAAATTAAAATAAATTTCCGTGTTGCAAAATTAATTTTTGAAACACAAAAATATTTTCAAAACTAATTTAACATAAAGCTAAAAAGTTTTGCACATGAAAGCTAAGCATTTTTAACGATTAAAAGGTCGCTATAGTAGATCTATAGCATAACCATGGCTCTGATACCACTGTTGGGGTTTTTGGCGGACCCCCAGAGCTCGGATCCGTATCCGACCTAAGTCGGACGGACCACTGAGGCACAAAAGCGCAGCGGAAAACCAGAAATCAAAATTTCTACACTAGCTAAACTATTTAGCTAGGCTCTGGGGAGCCAGAACCTAGCCCGATCTATGCCGACTTGGAGTGGGTCTGACCACCCCAAGAAGGATCTACACTGAAGCGACTAGTTAAAACTATACTAGAAAACGCTTAACCACATACCCAGAATCTTGGCCCTGGAGCAGGCAAGATGTACCGCACCGTCTTGTGAAGCTCCTCGTAGCCGAGCCGCGTTGACCCGATCTCCCTGAGCCGCCTCGCACCCTCGCACCGATCCGCCCGAGCTGCTTTCGCCTCCGATCCGATCACACGCGGTAGATAGTTTCACTTGAGAAAAAACCCGCGTCTTAGACGTCCGTATCAGATCCAAACCCCCTTTGTAGTCGTGCTAGGACTACTCCGGAGAACAGGAAAATAGAGAGAGATTTTAGTCGCGGATCGAGCTTGCTCTAAAATTCTGGAGCTACCCGATCGTTGACTGGTGTGTTTTTCAACGAGGAGAGTGCACCCCTATTTATATAGGGAGTGAGCACTCAACTTCTCGTTGCGGGCAATGTGGGACAATTCCCATGAAGAGAAAAAATTCAATTAAGCCATTTGGCTTAATTTCAACTTTAAAGTTAGCCTTTCACAAAGTCAAACTTTAACGAATTAATTCTCCTCGCATACTAAACTTCAGACACCAAACAAGCTATCAATCAGAAAAGCTTGGAGTGGTGAACGCGTAGGAACTGACGGTGACGAATTTCGACTTCGTTTGACCCTTCAAACAATTGCTCAAAGTTTAGCAATTTTCACAAAATTCGTAGCCGTCATTAGGGGTTTCAAAAACCCTAATTTTGACTTAAGTGGCGGGCGCGCCCGCTAGGCTTAGCGGGTGCGCCCGCCCAAGGGAGCAAGGGCGGGCCGCCCGCCCGCTGCTGCAGCGGGCTGCGCCCGCTGCATCAGCGGGCGCCCGCCCGCTGCACACAGCGGGCCACGCCCGCTGCTGCAGCGGGCCGCGCCCGCTGTGCAACGGGCGTGCGCCCGTTGTAGCCAGCGGGCGTCGCCCGTTTTGCCTTTGCACATGGGCCTTTTGGCCCAGTGGGTCTAACCCACTTCCCCTTGAACTCTTTCTGCGTTTCTGGGCTCATTTGAGCTCCGATTTGGACGCGGTTTGAACCTGTGTTTAGACCGGGACGATCCCGTCATCCAGGTAACCCTTTCCAACAAGTTTGTTCATACTAAATGTGTCGTAAATAATTTACAACACGTTTAGTCAAAGTTAGCATCTAATGCAACGTTGTGTCCCTATTGCTAATGCGACTAACTTTCACAACTTAACTTGTGAATATCATCAAATGATATTTCTCTCTATTCTATATTCCTATTACTAAGAGACGAACACTCCTCGGTGTGAGACCCTACAGCCTGACCTTACTACAGGTTGGGGCTCGAAACCCCTAGACGACGGTCACTACGAGCAGTAGCTGTCGTCCCTGTTTCAGAGTCATCATAACGTGATCGACCCTTGACAAAAGTATCATAGGGTTCGCCTTGGCTGTGTCAGTGATGAATTCTGTTTGCTAAAATCCCTTCGTCAAGACTGTGTTATTATTGGCCTAGGGTATGGTTTTCTGTCAACCCTATTAGAAAACATTGGTCAGTATACTGCGGTCTTTATTGTATACACGTTGTACTACTTACAACGTACCCCGGCCGAGGATTAACATAAAGACCGTACTAAGCCTGTAACACTAACTTCCCTTTAATGGAAGTGACGAATCCCATCTTAGTCACTTACTCACCTTGGGAGCTTCAGGTGCAGCCCAACCTAAGATCTTTCATCAGGACTGGTCCTCGAAGCTAGATCATGGGTCTAAGCTATACCGTTCGCTCACAGGTTTGTACAGATGACTTCAGGTCTTAAGGATCAACTAACCTATCATCACCCTAGAGTTATTAAAGACAGATCATTAAAGTTAACCATTTAATAACTCTAACTTGGTCGTTCAGTGGACTCATTCTCCAATGAGCACCTGTGTCTCGTCTCCGACTTCGCCAAGTCGAATGACTATGAGATCATCATTACCCGAAGGCAAGACGAAGACACAGTGATCTATGCGATGTGTGGATATCCAGTTCTCGACACATCTACGATCACGAACCGTTTAAGACCTACGTTTCTATTCGGTCGCTTACTTACTCATAATCGAGATCTCATCTAGATATGTAAGGACCTAACTATAAGTCTATGGATATTATCTAAGTATATTAATACAAATGATTTTATACTTAGAATAATACGTACCATATACGGTATGAACAAGACGTATAATCAAGACAAATTGCCTTATGGGCATATATCTTCCTACAATCCATTCACGAAGGCACTGGCACGCAATCGTCTAGAGAGACTAGTGTGTAAATGTGGTATGAAATACCAAGATAAATGGCCCTGAGTGCAAGTGGGAGATGTAGAGAGATGTATGCCCTCGAGGATATTTATCTTTGTAAACATCTTGTTCATAAATGAAAGTATGCTTTCTGGTACAAATTGTCTGAGTAATTTTCTATTTTATATATAGCTTAGATAATTTCATTAAACTCCAAGTTAGGTCATACATGTTTTGAGATACAGATCGTGATTATGAGAAATGTCTGACCAATAGGAGCTTGAGTCTTAAAAGCGTTCGTGGTCGTAGATGCGTTGAGATAGGATATCGGCACATCGGACAGACCATTGTGTCTTTGTCTTGTTGGTCTCATAATCATGCGACTTAATAAAGTCAGAGACAAGACACATGTTCTCATTAGAGAACGAGTCCATTAAACGACCCAAATATAGAGTTATCAAATGGTAAAACATTAACTAACTGTCATTAATAACTCTAGTGATGATATGCAAGTTGGTCCATAGGACTTGAGATCATTGTACGAAGCTGTGCGTGAACAGTGTCACTTAGGTCTATGATCTAGCTTCGAGGCAAGGCCTACTGAAATATCTTAGGCTGGGTGACACTTGAAGCATACGAGCTGAGTAGTGATCATGAGAGGATTCGTCTCTTCCGTTAATGGAAAGTTAGTGTCGCAGATCAGTACGGCTCTCGGTAAAACATTGGCCAATGTATGTTGTAGGATGTACAACATGAATGTACCAGAGACCGATGAATACTGACCACTTCTAGCTAGTGGGTTTGACAGAGTTCCAAATCCTGGGCTAGGCAAGTGACATGGTTACACGAAGGGACTAAAACTGCGGAATTCATCACGGACACAGTCAGTGTGATTCTGACGGCACTTTTGCTGACAAGTAAATCACGTAAGTATGATTCTAAAATAGGGATGACATCTGCTGCTCGTGGTTACTGTCGTCTAGGGACTTCGAGTCTTAACCTATAGTAGGATCAGGATGTAGGGTCTCATACCGAGTAGTATTCACGTCTTAGTAATAGGAAGAACGTAAAGAGGAATGTATTCGATTCTATAGAATTATTAAGTTCACAAATTAGTTGTGAGATTAAAACATTTGGGATTGAAGAGGACTTCCTGTGGAATCCACAGGAACAAACCACGTTGGAAACGGAGCACAACCGAGCCCAGAAACGCAAAAACATCACAAGGCAAAGGTGGGTTAGACCCACTTGGACAAACGGGTCCACCCGCAAGAGAAACGGGCGCGGCCCGTTGGGTTCAGCGGGCCGCACGCCCGCTCCAGGCGCGCCCAACATGGGGTGCCCGCTAGCTTAGCGGGCATGCCCGTAACTTAAGTTGTTTTGGCTAGGGTTTTTTGAAACCCTTGACGGCTACGAAATGTGTGACTTTTGCTCAACCTTGAGCAATTGTTTGAGGGGTCAAACGAAGTCGGATTTCATCGCCGTTTGTTCATACGCATTTACCATTCAAAGCTCTTCAAAATAATATGTAGTATCGTTTTTGAAGCTCAATGGTGAGGGAGATTTAATTAGTTAAAGTTAGGCCTTTAAAAAAAGGCTTACTAACTTAAATTAAATCTCTCTTTGATTTATTAGTCCCACATTGCTCATGAGATGAGCAAAGGGTCTAGCTCCTTGTATAAATAGGGGTGGACACCTAATAGAAAAATTGCACCAAGTCCCTGAATGAGGAGCTCCGAAACTTTTAAGCACTCTCGATCAAGACGACGGCAACAAAAAGTCCAGACTTACTGTAATTTGTCAGTCGACTCCCGAGTTCCGACTCGGCCGAGTGAAGAAGTCCCCTCGGCCGAAGCAAAGAAAGTCACTCGGCCGAGTGACTCCCGAGGAGCTGACCCCCAAAAGTCCGAAGTTACTGGAATTTGTCAGGGTTTGTCACTCAGCCGAATGACATTTGTCACTCGACCGAGTGAGCCGGGCTGCCTATAGCGTAAACTGTGATTTTGAGGCTGCGCAGGGGCATTTTCGTCACAGTTTTTTGGGCGATTTTGGGGGGTATTTAACCCCAGTTTTTAACCTAGTTTGGAGAGCTTTTTTCAGAACTTTTTGCAGCCCTTTTTAGATTACTTTTTAGGAGATTAGATTGAGCTTTTAGGGGGGGAGAGAAAAGTATTATTTTTGTTGGATGCTATTGGTTCTTCATTGGTTTGTCTCTCTCCCTATCAAAAACTCCATTTTTATTGATATATTGAATATAGCCATGAATTCTATTGATTTTATTTGTGAATTTCTATTGAATTTCATTATGAATTGTGAGTAGGTTTATCGTCTTAGGGCGTAGGGATGAACCCTACGAACCCTATTTCTAAATTGTGATGAATTGGTGAAATTATTGCTAGGATTGATTAGTGTTAGTTTGGGATTGATTTAATACGAATAGCTAGGGATTCATACCGATTGGGATTTGCAAGAGATTGGGTCCCAACTCTGTAGGAAGCCCTAGAAATTCGAATTGGGTTACAACTGAATTTCTCCAGAATCAGTTTGCAAGAGATTGGACCGAAACTGGGGTTTTCGATTGCAATTCTATGCCAATACCCGTTTGCAAGAGATTGAACGGGTAGGAACTATCCCAACCTAGGTTGTAGCTCGAGTTTGCACGAGAGTGGGCCCGAGATACGGTTGAACGATGATGTTGTTCTTCACTCTAGCTTGCCTAGGTTAGGGTTTGCAAGAGATTGGACCCTACCCTAGGTTTGCTATAGACCGGCAATAGCACGAGAGCGTGAGCTTGGTTCTACAATTAGTTGAAACTAGTTCACCTGAATTTCAAGTCTAGCAATTGTGACACCTATGAATCACAATGACGAGATACAGTTTGTAGCGGGATTCCCTACCCCTAGGCGTCTTTATTAATTTGATATTACTTTTATACAATTGAACGACTGTGACCGCTTTATAGCGAATATTTCTCGACTCTTCCTATAGCCAGGTGGATTGAAGAAGACACCGTCATTTGTCCTCCTCGTGTTCGATACCCGCTCGTCGCTACACCGTGCGCTTGCGGTAAGACTAGCGAGTCGCGTGCCCCGGTTGCATGTTAGCACTCTCACGGGGCTCCGATCAAGTTTTTGGCACCGTTGTTGGGGATTTATCTCCGTGTATTTGCACCATACTAGGTTGTGCTCTATGGTTATATTTTGAAGCGATCAAGTTTTTGGCGCCGTTGCCGGGGAGACGATAGTGTTTGATTCTACCTACCTAGCTATTTTTCTTTTTTGTTCTATTATTTCTATTTTTATTTTACCCTTCCTTTGTGCTAACTATTTCTTTGAAACTCTGTTCTCCCTTGCATGTACACGAGATCCTCGGCGAACCCCGAAGAAATACTATACGATCCGGAGATCGAGCGTACATTGAGGAGGATCCGAGCAGAGAAGAGACCCGTTACGGAAGGGAGTTTTATAACCCATCCTGAGACACCCGAAGAATTGGCGGAGCGAATGGCGAGGATCATTTCCATTAGAGATAGGCTTCGGCCTAAGACTTCTTCCACGACCTTGTCCATAGCTATGCCGGAGTTGGCGGCCGACAAAAATTTCGAATTGAAGACCGGATTGGTAATTCTGATGCAACATGATCCTTTTCATGGGAACTCCCATGAAAACCCTCATTACCACATCCAGCTCTTCCTATCAAAATGTGCCACCTTCCAAATGCCGGGCGTCTCCATAGATGCTATCAGACTGCGCCTCTTCCCCTTCACACTCAAGGACAAAGCCTTATATTGGTTGAGGACGCAAGCTGAAGGAATCTTCACCACTTGGGATGAATTGGCGAGTGCCTTCGTCGACAAATTTTACCCGCCCTCCAAGACGGTGAAAATAAGGAGTGCTCTCATGTCCTTCAAGCAAGGACCGTAGGAGACTCTATATGAAGCATGGGAGCGCTTCAAGGACTTGCAACATCAATGCCCACATCACAGCATTGAAGATTGGGAGCTTGTCCACAGTTTCTACTATGGACTCCAACCGGGCACAAAGCAGATTATTGATGCTACCGCAAATGGAGCCATTTTGTCAAAGACTCCCGATGAAGCTACAGCCTTGCTAGAGGAGATGGCCTCAACAACCAACAATAGGGGGACGAGCGAGGACACTCTTCATCCTCCTTGAAGCCCACAAGTATTTATGAGGCCAAGGCCGTGGAAGAGCTTGCTAGCGAGTTTGACTCTCTCCATAAGGTAGTGGAGAGGTTGGAGAAATTCATTACCGAGCCGCATGGGTCCCCTACTACATCCGCACCGACAAACCATATGAGTGATTGGCAAGACCAATCCCAAGCCATGTATGTAGGAGGAAAGCAAGGGGAAGGAGCTTTGGAGCAAATTCAGTATATTATGGGGAATTCCGGATATTGGGCCAACCCGGCCGCTAGAAATCATCCGGGTTTTTCTTATGCTAATAATGATGGTGCCTTGAACCCCCCACCACAACAACCTCCCCAAGCTCGGGCTCCACCACCACCACAACCGAATTATCAACCAAGGGGGCCACCGCAACAAAACTTCCCACAGAGGCAACAAGTGGGACCTTATAGGCCACCCGGGTATAATCAAGGGAGGAGAAATCCGAACCCTCCGCAAGCTCAACCACGTTTGGATTTTGAAGCTAAGGTGGATGAGTTTATGGCGGAGCAAAGAAAGATTAACGCCACGTTGAAGACGGGACAAGATTCTCTGACCACCGTCGTCGCTCAAATCGGGAAGCAACTTGCGTTGCTCAATAGAAATAACCAACAATTGCCGGCTCAACCCGAGCCAAATCCACGGGGCAACACCGGCCATATCAACGCGGTTGTTGCGGTTACAACAAGAGGGGGGAAGGATACCACTTCCCCCATGACCCAAATCAAGGAACCCGTGGTGGAGATCCTAGAAGAGAGCGAGCCGGTAATTGAGGTGGAAAAAGAGAAGGAGCCGCAAGAAGGAGCAAAATCTAGAGTGGAGGAACCTATCGATGAGCGCCGATTCATGCCACCGGTGCCTTTCCCTCAACGGCTAGCTAGAGCCAAGATCGAGAAGAGGCTAGCCAAGTTCCTCGAATAGTTGAGTGGGGTGAGCCTCAATATCCCCTTTCTTGATGCCTTAGTGGAAATCCCATCCTATGCGAAGTTCTTAAAGGACTTGATTACGGGAAGGAAAAGGAAGGAGAAGATCATGCTCACGGAATAAGGAACTTGGTTTACTAGGAGGGAGAAGGAGCCCGCCAAATTTAAAGATCCCGGGAGTTTCCAGATTCCTTGCACACTCGGAGGCGTCCCCTTACAAAAAGCATTGGTTGATTTGGGCGCTAGTGTGAGCCTCATGCCTCTCACCATGTTCCGGAAGTTGAATACCAGCACGGATTTAAAGCCAACCGACATGAGGATTCAACTCGCGGACAGTCGGATTACAAGGCCGGTTGGGATCGCGGAGAATATCCCACTCCAAGTTCCGGGAGGCATATGCTTGCCTTGTGATTTTGTGATCATGGACATCAAGGAAGAGGGTGACACATCGCTCATACTTGGACGCCCATTCCTCGCCACCGCCGGTGTAATCGTCGATGTGCGGGAAGGGACTCTTACCTTGAATGTCGGCAACATTGAAGTCGAGCTCCATATACCAAAGGCTATGAAGCACATGCCGTATCATGAGGAGCTAGATTATTTGGACCTCCTTGACGAGGTCATTGAAGAGGATATCCCCTACTCCATCGGTGCACTCCATGACGACGGCTTCGAAGAAAGCCAAGATTTGAGTGAAGAAGAGAATATGGAGGACTCTCCCAATATCTCCACGGCTAATGATGATGGCGATGCTGATGTCGCGAGAATACGTGAGCTTTGTAAGCTCTCGACATTGAAGAATCCGAAGAAAGCTCCACCGATTCGAAGATCGGTGTCACCGACGAAGCCAAGGACCGGAACAAGCTCAAGCTTGGGGGAGCCATCCCCTAACATTTCTCATGATGAAGGGGAGCTGAGGAAGGCCACACACCACCACGATCCAAATCCGAGCGGTCTTCCCGGCAAGTTCGACGGGTGCATCTCATATGCACCCAACATCAAGCGTTAATTGAAAATCCAAAGGGGTCGAGCTCAAGACCTTAAACGAGCGCTTGTCGGAAGGCAACCCGATAGTTTTTGCATTCTTTTTATTTTGGTTTTTTATTTTTGTTTTAGACTTTATTAGTGTTTTGAGTCTTTTTGCCCATAAAAACCGTGACAACTGGTCTTAATTTCTATGACATGAGAGGAGAAAAGGAGATCTCTCATATGGAGGAAGATAGAGGCAAGGAAGAGCGCTCCAGGAATGCGCTTGGGCCTTGGGAGGAGGAAGAAATCAATTGGAGGAAGAAAAACAGAGAGAAGAGCGAAAACGGAGCCCCGAAGCAGAAAACAGCACGTCACTCGGTCGAGTATCATATGCGACTCGGCCGAGCAAAGGAACCCATTCGGCCGAGTGGGGCACCAACAAGGGAAGTCTGCTGAACCCAACTCTCTGTCTTTTTTGTGCATTTCGTATTAACTGTCACTCGGCCGAGTACGTTTAGTCACTCGGCCGAGGGAAACGGATACCCTCCTAGCATGAATATTGCCGAGTAGCTTGTGCCACTCGGCCGAAGGAGTTTTCTCCCTTCGACCGAGTGAACAAAAGCCACTCGGCCGAGTCGTAAGTGGTGGGGAGAAATTTAAATTTTTTTTATCGATACGTCACTCGGCCGAGGAACATAGTCACTCGGCCGAGTCGTATCTGCACCTATATAACCCGCTGCGGGCTCGGTGCGAATTTCAACGCGATTAATCCCCCAATTTTGCCCGAGCCCGTGACTTTTCAACTCCCCTCGCCCGTGATCGCACCCTCCCTCGCCCGATTCACCTCGCCGCCGGCTCCGATCGCCGCACCACCGCCGACGACGACTCGGCCGACCATCGCCGACCTCCGGCGACACCCCCCACCGCCGGCCGACCTCCGGCGATCCCCTATTTAGCGCAAAATCCTTTTTTCTCCCCATTTTTGACGATCCGTACGCCCGTTGAGCACCTAACCCAAATTTAATTGTTTTTCTATCTATTATACCCCATCTCCCCCATGCATTTCGAATATTATTCACTGATATCGTTGTTTGACTTGCAGGATATCTTGGGGGAGCTTAGGGGAGCTTCAGGACGCATTTTTAGCTTCGCGTAGGCGGCGCTCTTCACACGCACTCACTGATTTGCTCTCGCGGCGTGTTCAGGTGCTCTCGTGGCGTGTTCAGGTACACTCGCTCCTTTTATTGAGCACGCCGCACTATATTTTTATTGGGTGAGCACTCGCGGTACACATGCCGCCCCGCACTAGGCCACGCACGCGGGGAGCCTCTTCCAAGTGGAAGAGGACCAATGACGCCGGTCCCTCTCACGCTAGGGAGGACTCCCCTCCACCTAGCCCGCCACAACCACCACCACCCACACAACCGCTTCCCGCTGATCCCATCCACGCACAGCCCATCCCCGCCGATCCTATCCCACCACCGGCTCCCGTTGTCGGGCCGCTGGAGATCACGTTCAGAGACGATGCACAGCGCGTCCGATTTGAGCGTCTCGCCCAACGATCTATAGTGCCCTCTAGGTTCACACATTTAGCAGACCTTGACCGCCTAGGAGTGCTAGAGGGGATGCTCATGTTGTACCACAACGTGGGTTGGCGCGATTTTTTGTCAGTGTCGGCGGGGACACCTACGTCCGTCCGACACTTGAGGTGCTTAGCTCAATAGCCCGGACCCCTGGAGGATGCACATTTCGCCTTATGGATCGAGAGTGCGAGGTCACTCTCGCCATGCTCCGTGCGTTCTTTCAGTGGCCCGATGTCCCCGTCCCCGACCGAGCCTATGCACCCACTCACATCCCACCACCGTCATTTGACACGTCGACGTTCTGGACACGTATCACGGGCTCCCACCATGGCTTTGACCCTAGTAGGGCCAAGGCCTCAGCCATCCTGCACCCCTGCCTCTGCATAGTACATCGGCTCATGGCGACCACCTTCTTGGCGAGGTACGAGCCTGGGACGATGTCTACGCCTGAGCTCTATATGCTCTACGCGATGACTCGCCCCAGAGTTCTCGATAGGGATAGTGATGACCTGGTCCCCGCCTTTGAGATTGATATTGCTAGCTGGTTCTTAGACCGCATCATCATTTCGATGGGCGCTCGCTCACCGATTTGCTGCGACGGTCTGATTATTTTGCTAGCTCTGATGACCGGCGTGGACCTACCTGCTGACCTTAGACGAGCCCCGGGCTCCACTGCACTCTCGATAGACGTCATGGCCTGGATGAAGATGCTTCGTTCCCACGGCCAGCGGCACTGGGTGTGGTTGCACGGTCCTTACAGTGCTGATTACATGATCCTCCCGAGCCTCGCTCAGACACATATAGGACCGGCCCACGAGGATTGGATCCCAGCGATGGATCTCCTCATCCCAGCTGCTTATGTTCTTGAGGCTGAGGGCACTGAGCAGGCACCCCCTGCACCCCCTGCACCTCCTGCTGACCCCGTGATCGCTCAGCCCGAGCCTGCACTTTCTGCACCTCCCGGCACTTCTGTCCCCACTTCTGCCAGTATCGGGAGTACCCTTGCTGAGCCGTCCACCACCACCACCACCACCACCACTGCTGTGCCTATCTCGGTTGAGCCTATTTCCTCACTTCTTTCCGAGCGTCCACCCACCATACTAGAGAGCGGCGAGCCTTCCTTCGCTGCCGTCGTGGAGACCCTGTCCGGTTTGATGTCCGCTGGGGTGTCACCTTTTGGTCCTTACACTTCCTCCCCAGTGGTCGACCCTTTTGTCTCCACCGCAGCTGTCCTATCCGAGAGTGTCGTGACGTCTGTCCCTGCTTCTGTGTCACCGACCTCTCTTGCTGCCTTGTTGCCGATTTTGTCTTCCACCACTGCTGTTGCCTCCTCGTCCCAGCCTGCGTCCCAGCCTCGCACTGAGGCTGGGCATCCACTAGTGAGCACATCACCTTTTCCACACATGCCTGCTGGCCCGATGACTTACACTGCCCGTATCAGACAGCCCCGACCTTCTCAGCCTAGACCTGTTCGTCCCTCCGCTCCACCACCCCCTGACGCCTAGTTCAGAGCATTCGTGCTCTTGAGGGGGCGGTGAGTGGACTCAGGGGTGATTTTAGGGCTCTCTCTGCCGTGGTCAGTTCCGTGGAGTCTCGCGTCGTCATGCTTCCTGATATTCAGGCTTGCCTGAATCAGATCCTAGCGTGACTGCCTCCACTACACCCACCCACCCAGCAGACACGTCCACCCCCACCCCCACCCCCACCTCCACCTCCGCCACAGGACGGAGATGGTGCAGCACCACCAGCTTAGGCACACCCTTGGTGCCATTGATCTTTTTTGTCGTTATGCTGCCCATTCTCTGCTGGTCCTGTCGATAGATTTTTGCCCACCCCCTCCCCCCGCACTATTTTTGTCCCCATCTTGCTCACATCATTATATATCTTTTTTGGGAGAGAGGGAGAGTATTTTTGGTGACACATATCTGCATCACTCCCATCTTTGCATGCATCATTCACATCATCATATTTTCTTTTTATTTTTTTTACCTTTTTTTATCATACATGCATCCTCACCCTCCCCACCCATTTCCTGTCTCTCGGTGTGCCACATTTTTCACATTGAGGACACTGTGCTTGGGGGAGTGAGTTCTCACACTTTTTACTTTTATCACCTTTATTTTTAGTTTTTTCACGTTTTCTGCTTTTGCACCCATTTTTCATCACTTTTTCTTCTTTTTACCATGCATCACGTTTTTCTTATCTTCTTTGTGTGCTGCATTGTAAATAATTCTGTTTTCTTTTATCTTTATTTCTTTCATCTTTTGCTAGAGATGATTTTTCTGTGATGATGATGATGTGGTGTTAGCTTTTCTCTATATGCATGCTAAATTTGTCATGTCATAGCTTTTGTTTCTGATATCATAGGATATGTCTTATTTTGCATTTAGAAATAGTAACCCACTTCTTTTTCCGTATGAAAATGGATGAAATTCTATTATTAGCTGATGTCTGATGATTCATATGTATGCTATCGTAGAAAACACACCAAGATTCACGCATTGATTGCTTATATCTGGAGTACTGCTTTCTTTTCTCATATCACTTCTTATTGCATGATTTGTACGCTTCACTTCAGGTTGATTGAATGTTTGCTAGCATTGATAAATCTGGATTAGTTTACTTTTTGAGATCAAACTGAGTAGATTAGATTACCCTGCTAAAGTTGTCATGCACGTCCTATAGAGTGAACCGAGAGATACATTTATTTCTTTCTCCACATATCTTGAACATTATTTCTCTATTTTAAATTCATTGGAGAATCTCCCCTTAGCAATTCTATTATTGCATTCCCCCGTTATTATATCACATGCTCCAAATTCCCCAAAACCCAAAGAAAAAAATACTTGTATATCCTTCTCTTTGATTTGGGATCATTTGTGTATATATGTTATTCTATTAAAAAAAGAAGAGAGAAAAGAAAAGAAAAAGAAAAAGAAAAAGATTTGAGAATAAGAGAAGAAAAGAGAAAAGAAGTTTGAAAACGATCCCATCTCATACCCTTTCTTTCTTTCTTCCCTCTTTTGCTTTTATTTTTGTTTTCTTTGACTTTTGGAGCTTCATAAGAAACGGGTATGTAAATATTGTTTTGTATATGCCACCACGCTTATGGATAAGCTTGGGGGAGAGGATCCAATGATGTGTGAGAGAGTGGATACTTGACGGTGCATGACAACCTAGGCTAAGTAATATCTTATACTCAGTGAGATCGCTAAAGTTTCACGAAATCCAGAAATCTACGCTTAGCATTCATTTCATGAAAACCACACCTTTTCTATTCTTAATACTCTATTGTGTGATATCTCTTATACTCCTTATAGAAAGCATTCAATTGAAAAGTGTGTGATCTACGATATTGTATACCGCTTTAGATGCTTCAGACGATGCTAATTCTAGAATTATTCCATTTTTCATGCTATATTGATATTCTTGGGTTTTCTATTTCAAATGCATCATTATACTATGATATCGAGATAAAAGTCTTTGACATGTATTTTACATTCGATGCGTGCTATATGAGTAAGCAAAACCCACGTTCCTGAGAAAAATGATCTAGCAGCTTCCCTCTTCGTTTTCTACTTTGTTTTTCGTTTTTCATTTTCCACTTTTCCATCGTTTCTATTTTCTTTATCCACCGGGTTCGCTTTTTACTCATCTTCCTCGAGGACGAGTAAGAGGTAAGCTTGGGGGATTTTGATCACTCTATATTTTACCCCTTTTTTCTGCATGTTTGCATGCCATTTTGATCGCTCGAATCGTGCTTTTCACGATTTTTCGGCAATATTGCGATGCTTTTCACGATTTCTTGTTTTTGTCTAATTTCAGGAGATTTCGAGCGATTTGGAGTGATTCTGAGATACACCCACTCCGGAGTGTCACCCGTGACTCCTTCGAGGGGAACTTTGCTATTGGAGAGGAGTGAGAGAAGAAAGAACGTCGTAGGAGCGACGAGGGAGCAAAAATACCAAGATTGGGCATTTTGAGCATGTCACTCGGCCGAGTGAAGGAGTCACTCGGCCGACCATCGAAAGCCCGCTCGGCCGACCAGATCTGACACGCAGAAGATAGAGTATCAGCGTGCACTCGGCCGAGCATCGCCATCCCACTCGGCCGAACCACGGAGACACCACTCGCCCGAGTGGCATTAAGACGACGGCAACAAAAAGTCCAGACTTACTGTAATTTGTCAGTCGACTCCCGAGTTCCGACTCGGCCGAGTGAAGAAGTCCCCTCGGCCGAAGCAAAGAAAGTCACTCGGCCGAGTGACTCCCGAGGAGCTGACCCCCAAAAGTCCGAAGTTACTGGAATTTGTCAGGGTTTGTCACTCGGCCGAATGACATTTGTCACTCGACCGAGTGAGCCGCGTTGCCTGTAGCGTAAACTACGATTTTGAGGCTGCGCAGGGGCATTTTCGTCACAGTTTTTTGGGCGATTTTGGGGGGTATTTAACCCCAGTTTTTAACCTAGTTTGGAGAGCTTTTTCAGAACTTTTTGCATCCCTTTTTAGATTACTTTTTAGGAGATTAGATTGAGCTTTTAGGGGGGAGAGAAAAGTGTTATTTTTGTTGGATGCTATTGGTTCTTCATTGGTTTGTCTCTCTCCCTATCAAAAACTCCATTTTTATTGATATATTGAATATAGCCATGAATTCTATTGATTTTAGGGTTTTTAGCATATTTGTCCCTTAAATCTTGCATATTTTGATATCTGTCCCTCAAATCTTCGTATTTGCTCATTGGTCCCTCAAATTTTAAACGTTAACCTTAATAGTCCCTCCATCATGATTTCTGTTAAAAAATAATATTAATTAATGATTAATTATGTATTATGGTTAGTTAATTAAGAAATTATGTTAAATAAATTATTAAACCCCACTTAATTAGAGTTAATTATCCAACCCAAAAAAATGGGGGGGAGGGGGAGGCGCCGCCTCCCCCTCCGCCTTGTCCGAGGCGGAGGGGGAGGCGACGCAGCCACTCTCCCCCAGAAAACAGGGGGAGGGGCGGTGCCCCCTCCCCCTCCGCCGTCTGAGGCGGAGGGGGGAGGGGGCGCCGCCCCCCCCCCCCTCGAAAAGATGGGGAGGGGAGGCGCCCCCCTCCCCCTCCGCCTCAGACGAGGCAGAGGGGGAGGGGGGCGCCGCCCCTCCCCCCAGAAAAAAGGGGGAGGGGACGGCGCCCCCTCCCCCTCCGCCGTCTGAGGCGGAGGGGGAGGGGGAGGGGGCGCCGCCCCTCCCCCCAGAAAACAGTTTTCGGGGGAGGGGCGGCGCCACCTCCCCCTCCGACTCAGACGAGGCAGAGGGGGAGGGGGCACCGCCCCTCCCCCCAGAAAACAGGGGGAGGGGCGGCGCCCCCTCCCCCTCCGCCTCAGATGAGGCGGAGGGGGCGCCGCCCCTCCCCCTCTTAATCCTAACCCTAACTCTAATCTTAACCCTAACCCTCAATTAACCCCTTAAACTACCGGAATATTCCCATTCCGTTAGTTTTTAACAGAAATTTAGGGAGAGGGACTATTAAGGTTACAAGTTTAACATTTAAGGGACTTGAGAGCAAATACCAAGATTTGAGGGATATATATCAAAATACGCAAGATTTAAGGGACAGATATGCTAAAAACCCTTGATTTTATTTGTGAATTTCTATTGAAGTTCATTATGAATTGTGAGTAGTTTTATAGTCTTAGGGCGTAGGGATGAACCCTACGAACCCTATTTCTAAATTGTGATGAATTGGTGAAATTATTGCTAGGATTGATTAGGGTTAGTTTGGGATTGATTTAATACGAATAGCTAGGGATTCATACCGATTGGGATTTGCAAGAGATTGGGTCCCAACTCGGTAGGAAGCCCTAGAAATTCGAATTGGGTTACAACTGAATTTCTCCGGAATCAGTTTGCAAGAGATTGGACCGAAACTGGGGTTTTCGATTGCAATTCTATGCCAATACCCGTTTGCAAGAGATTGGACGGGTAGGAACTATCCCAACCTAAGTTGTAGCTCGAGTTTGCACGAGAGTGGGCTCGAGATACGGTTGAACGATGATGTAGTTCTTCACGCTAGCTTGCCTAGGTTAGGGTTTGCAAGAGATTGGACCCTACCCTAGGTTTGCTATAGACCGGCAATAGCGCGAGAGCGTGAGCTTGGTTCTACATTTAGTTGAAACTAGTTCACCTGAATTTCAAGTCTAGCAATTGTGACACCTACGAATCACAATGACGAGATACGGTTTGTAGCGGGGATTCCCTACCCCTAGGCGTCTTTATTAATTTGATATTACTTTTATACAATTGAACGACTGTGACCGCTTTATAGCGAATATTTCTCGACTCTTCCTATAGCCAGGTGGATTGAAGAAGACACCGTCATTTGTCCTCCTCGTGTTCGATACCCGCTCGCCGCTACACCGTGCGCTTGCGGTAAGACTAGCGAGTCGCGTGCCCCGGTTGCATGTTAGCACTCTCACGGGGCTCCGATCAAGTTTTTGACGCCGTTGCCTGGGATTTATCTCCGTGTATTTGCGCCATACTAGGTTGTGCTCTAGGGTTGCATTTTGAAGCGATCAATATTCCCTAATGGACCTTGAAAATCCCAACAGGAGCCAGGCGGTCGTCCTCTTTTTATTTGAGGTACGACCGATTCTGCTGCCGGTGGATTGCACCCATCTTTGGTGATGTCAATCCTAGCTGGCGTATTGGCAGCAGGGACGTGTGATCTGATAATCTTCTGGTTATCAGTAAATTTGTCCAGTAGTAAAAGTATTCTGAATGTGAAGGATGTTCAGGATCTCATCTTCACAGAGATTAGTACGCAGATCATATTGAGACAAAGACTTAGTGTCCCAAGAAATAGTCTCAGAAGCTTCAGGCTTTTGTTTTGTGGGCTTAGTATGGAAAATAATTTTATGAAGATGCTTCATCAGTACCATAAAGTACCGAAGGAGAATTTGATGGGTGAATTGGCCCACAAATGTCTCCTTGTATTTTCTCCAAGAAGCTAGGAGATTCAAAACCCCACCTCCAGGTGGACGGTCTCCTGATTAGTTTTACCCTTATAACAGGGGGGACAAGGAAAATCACCCTTTTGGAGAATCTTCAGTTTCCTCAAATTATTTTCACGGGTGTGGGTTATGATGCGGCACATCATTACCGATCCTGGGTGACCTAGTCTCTAATTGCCAGAGACTGAATTCTGGTGATGTAGAACATTGCTGGTGCTCTATCAGATTAGCTTCTATAGGTTGGATGTATGCTTGATAAAGGCTCAACGGGAGTCCTTTAAAACGTTCTAGGATGGTTTCAATACCATCCTTATGACGAATAACATACAATTATTCAACACTATTGAAATCATCAGTTTCTAAGTAATATCCGTTTAAACGGATATCCTTGAAACTTAATAGATTTCTGTTTGATTATGGAGAAAATAAAACATCTTTTATTATAATTTGTGTTTAGTTTGGGAGTAATAAAATTGCTTCATCTGATCCTTCTATTATATTATTTAGTCCCGAAATTGTAGTGACTGGACCATAATAATTAAGATGCTATAGCATCTATCAAGAATGATCATGTGCACGAAGACACTATCTATTAGCCAGTCACAATTCATCTCTATCTCTAAAAAATGTAAAAAGTTTTATTGAAAAGTAAAACTACATTCGATTCATAATCAAGATAAAGAATGACATAATTGAAGATACATTTAAAACATTAATGATAAAGGCTGAAAAGATGACTAAATTTGCTTTAGTCAAGTAAGTCGTCATTCTCGAAATCCTCGGTGTTGAACCGAGTTAGAGGCTGTATGTCCACCAGATTTGTTTCCGCGGAAGGCTTCAGGCTTGCCATATACAAATCTTGGAGGTGGCGTGGAGTACGACAGACCCTGGACCAATGTCCAGTCATGCCACATCTGTGGCATTTGTCTTCCCAGTTTTTCTTGGGAGCAGACGTCTGGTCAGAGGTATTCCTCTTCCACGTATTCTTTTTCTTCCCCTCATTATTGTTGTTCTGGGGAGGAGCTCTGGCATGCTTCTTCGCAGCTTTCCCCTTGTTGAATCTTACTATGTGCTTGTTCTTCATCTTCTGGAAAGAAACTGTGTGAGCTTCATGGAGAGGAGCAGAACCAGTAGGGCGTAGGTTATGAGTGGCTAGTAGGAGGTCTCTGTTCTGCTTCGGCAGGAGTACAAGTCAGAGTACTTAGTGAACTTGTGTTCATGATACTGTTGCATGAGGATTGCATCCTTCTCATGGAAGGATATGTAAGTCTTTTCTAACATGCGTTCTTCAGTCAATTGTTCACCACACACTTTCAGGCGTGAGGTGATATTGGGAAGTGCTGAGTTATACTCAGCAACGGACTTGAAGTAATGTAGACGGAGATTTTACCACTCAT